>OZ020258.1:13445615-14022189 GCA_963971285.1 Astropecten irregularis | reverse complement strand
GTCTGCTTAACTTTTGCTCTTTTTTGGTTTGAAATGTCAGGAGGAATAGTTGAATAGCAATCGACAGAGAAACTGCCAAAATATTGTCAGGATCGGAGAATCGAACCCAGGCTGCCGGAAGTCTGAGCGGTGGTACCATCGCTTATCCGACCGAGCCACGAAGCTTTGGTGAAATCGCAGCCCCTGTACTGAAATGGTCCCCATTCGGCGCAATGCATAGGGCATGCGAACAATGAAATAGGAACTTCACTTGTGAATAGGCATTGAGCGCGTAAAAGAATGTCATTTAAATGAGGGTTGTGTGCTGTGGCTCTGCCCCGACCTTATTTTGTATAGGCCTAAACTACAAAACAGTTTGTTGCTTAATATTGTGCTGTTGTGCAAGTAATAATGTTTATTGTGCTATGCCAATGTAGAATTGTTTTTGACCAAGAAATTAGATAATGAAGTAACAAAACAGTAATTTCGGTTTGCTGTAGCTTTCTAACGTCTCGTTCGACGTATATATACATGTACACTTAATAACTGGAAGCTGTTTCATCATGGAAAGCACGTGCACTCACTTTCGATATGGCATTTGTTTCTCTATCCTATTAATATCTGATGTTGATAAGTGTTCCTGATAAATGTTTCGAATACGCGTTCACATTTCTCAATATATAAACAAATTGTCCTTAATTTTGATTGAAACAAACAAAAATTTAATTTCTTTCTTCCAATGCTATTTTTCTTGACTTTTACAGTATTGTGGACTGGAAGATTTTCATGCTGAGAATTCTTTCTTTCTTTTAATTCATGTTGTGTTTCAATTTTGGAGACTGTCAAAACATGTTGGCCTACTTTTGTTAAAACATTGTCATACCGGTACTTTCCAACGTTTCACTGCACCGTAGTGCACAAAAATCGAAATACATTGTAGCTGACCGAACCATACATGTATCTCATCTGACTGTGCACAGCCGACTTATATATCATTAGGGCAGTACATTGTCTCATCTGAATGTGAACAGCCTTCATGAATAGCATTAGGGCAGTACGTTATCTCATCTGAATGTGAACAGCAGACCTGAATAGCATTAGGGCAGTACGTTATCTCATCTGAATGTGAACAGCAGACCTGAATAGCATTAGGGCAGTACGTTATCTCATCTGAATGTGAACAGCCTTCCTGAATAGCATCAGGCCAGTACGTTATCTCATCTGAATGTGAACAGCAGACCTGAATAGCATTATGACAATACGTTATCTCATCTGAATGTGAACAGCAGACCTGAATAGTATTAGGGCAGTACGTTATCTCATCTGAATGTGAACAGCCTTCCTGAATATCATTAGGGCAGTACGTTATCTCATCTGAATGTGAACAGCAGACCTGAATAGCATTATGACAATACGTTATCTCATCTGAATGTGAACAGCAGACCTGAATAGTATTAGGGCAGTACGTTATCTCATCTGAATGTGAACAGCAGACCTGAATAGCATTAGGGCAGTACGTTATCTCATCTGAATGTGAACAGCAGACCTGAATAGCATTAGGGCAGTACGTTATCTCATCTGAATGTGAACAGCAGACCTGAATAGCATTAGGGCAGTACGTTATCTCATCTGAATGTGAACAGCAGACCTGAATAGCATTAGGGCAGAACGTTATCTTATCTGAATGTGAACAGCAGACCTGAATAGCATTATGACAATACGTTATCTCATCTGAATGTGAACAGCAGACCTGAATAGCATTAGGGCAGTAGTAGAGTCAATCTATGACAAAATGTGCACTAACCCCCAAAAAATTGCAACAGAAGGTTTTATGGCATTTTCTTGTAGTATGAGGTCAGACAAACAAAATATCAAAAATCGAGAAAAATCCAACTTCAGGAAGGGGTCTAACTGTGACGTCATCAAAATGGCCGCCCAAACCCCAGTATTGGGCAAAATAATCATGTTCAAATCGCTTGTATTCCAAATAATTCACCTCTCAGAGTGAGATTTGTATCCATGATATTCATTGTAGTGACTTTTACTTATGGACATAATTATTTAGGATGATTATATTGAAGGCAACGTATTGAAGTTGTAATTTTAAAGCTCTGACGTGGCGGCCATATTGAATTTTAAATGACCGCTTTCTCCTTAATGCAAACTTTATCTCATTGCATTCAAAGAAATTATTTGTCATGTCAGCATGTGAAAACATGATTGTAGATTTGTGTAATGACACCTAGCCCATGCTACGAAAGTTAATATTGGTTTGTCTTGTATGGGATGTTTGTGAAAACATGGACTAAGAACAAGCGTCAGATGAGCCTCAGACCAGAGGCTATGATCATGTAGCTGGGTCGGACTTCCAAAGACGTTTGTGCACATAGGCTAATACATATATATACATCCATACGTACAAAAATACAAAATGAAAACCTGCGGGTGTACAACCCCCGCCTCACACCGACGCCCCCCCCCCCCCCCTATCAGACTGTCCAAAGAATTGGTTTTACATAGTCCAGCCGACTTGTATGAAAGACTTTCAACCGCCTTACTGGCAGAGGCCCCACACTGACCAGATGTCCAGTGACATCTAATTTCATCACAGTAACCCATTCCTGACAAATGGACGGTTCTATGACACCAGCAAGGTCCACGCACTTGCAGTTAAAACACTTGAAGTTCATCTCTCGGAGCCCTTCTCTGCAGAGGAAATCACTAGTTGCTAGCTACCAAATCAAGAGACAACATTCTTGTTCTATGTGCATATTACCAGGCATGGCAATAGCCAAGATCTGGCCCAAAGCTGCAATCATTACCATTCCAAAGCCTAACAAGCCCGTTGAAAATCCCAAGAAGTATTGCCACCATCTTGCTCCTTTGTGTGCCAGTCAACTTGCTAAGACGACTTCTCCTTGTCCGTCTTGATTAACCATGGAGGTAGAACATGCTTGAACCTATGGTCAAACCTCAGCTCCCATACACAAGAGGGCTGGTTTCCGGAAAAGACACAACACAGTCCATCAAGTCATGCAGCTATCAGATTACATTGAGGAAGCCTTCAAAGCAGGCCACAAGGCGAACGTTTTCCTGTTGGATCTCCTGATGCTTCTACAAATGCTACCCGACTGACTCTTCGTCGAATGCATCTCAACCATCATCTTACTGGATACTTCGGCCCACATCCATAAAGCTTCTTCCACTCCTAACAGGCATTGTCCACAGCGCTCCCAATATTTCTGCATGAGCGCATCAAAGATGCTGGAGGCCTTTGCAGAAAACGCCTCATCATCCCTCGTCACCCCTTCAACCGTCATGCCCCGTCTCTCCTGAATGTTCCAACTTCAACCTTGTACCTTGTAGTACTTACTTCCGAAAGGCCCTCAAGGAAGTTGAGAAGATGAGAAGAAGATACGGTTTTAGAGGTGGGAGGAAAACTCCAGAATAATATTTTAGGTAAAACCAACAGAATCAGGTAGGGACTGAAAACCCAATCCACTTATTGTGGACTGAGCCGGACTTGAACCCGGTCCGCAGAGGTGAAAGGCGAGGAAAGAACCACTACGCCAACCTGACTTCCCTCATTGAATATTAGAAAAACAACCGGCAAGAGATTGAAAGACCAATAGCGTTTAGCACTAATGACGTCACACCATGCATGCACGCGCACACATACCCCACTCGGCACTCACCACACGTTTGCACGGCCGGTTGCAATGTTTGTCTGAGGTTCGGTGCTATTTTAGCGCAAGTGCGCAGTGCTATCCAGTTCATCACCCATCGGAAGCCCTTGAAATTGCCATATAGAAATCACTAACACAACGCCGGAGACTGTCACATGGCTACATTAGCTGCATGAAGTTGTACATTCACATGTATATCGGTTAGAAGTATTTCTAGCGCATGAAGTTTTCCCTTACAGTGCAATTTTGACATAATTAAGCAAAATTACTAAATTGGCGGCCATGTTGAAATCCAATATGGCTGTCAAATCGATTCACCTGAACTGTTATGTAACAAGTATTCATTACTTCATCCAGAAATTTGCTTCTGAACAAACATTTCACCTGGGGAATCCACAACAATGAGTGAAATCAACATGTTAATGGATAGAATTTTGCCATTTTCATCGTTTTGGCGGCCATTTTGATGACGTCACAGTTAGACCCCTTGCTGCAGTTGGATTTTTCTGGATTTTTGATATTTTGTTTGCCAGGCCTCATACTACCAGAAAATGCCATAAAACCTTCTGTTGCAATTTGTTTGGGGTCAAGTGGTATTTTGACCCTACTACAGTACGTTATCTCATCTGAATGTGAACAGCAGACCTGAATAGCATCAGGGCAGTACGTTATCTCATCTGAATGTGAACAGCAGACCTGAATAGCATTAGGGCAGTACGTTATATCATCTGAATGTGAACAGCAGACCTGAATAGCATTATCGCAGTACGTTATCTCATCTGAATGTGAACAGCCTTCCTGAATAGCATTAGGACAATACGTTATCTCATCTGAATGTGAACAGCAGACCTGAATAGCATTAGGGCAGTACGTTATCTCATCTGAATGTGAACAGCAGACCTGAATAGCATAAGGGCAGTACGTTATCTCATCTGAATGTGAACAGCAGACCTGAATAGCATTAGGGCAGTACGTTATCTCATCTGAATGTGAACAGCAGACCTGAATAGCATCAGGCCAGTACGTTATCTCATCTGAATGTGAACAGCCTTCCTATATAGCATTAGGCCAGTACGTTATCTCATCTGAATGTGAACAGCAGATCTGAATAGCATCAGGCCAGTACGTTATCTCATCTGAATGTGTACAGCAGACCTGAATAGCATTAGGCCAGTACGTTATCTCATCTGAATGTGAACAGCAGATCTGAATAGCATCAGGCCAGTACGTTATCTCATCTGAATGTGAACAGCAGACCTGAATAGCATTAGGGCAGTACGTTATCTCATCTGAATGTGAACAGCAGACCTGAATAGCATTAGGGCAGTACGTTATCTCATCTGAATGTGAACAGCAGACCTGAATAGCATTAGGGCAGTACGTTATCTCATCTGAATGTGTACAGCAGACCTGAATAGCATCAGGCCAGTACGTTATCTCATCTGAATGTGAACAGCCTTCCTATATAGCATTAGGCCAGTACGTTATCTCATCTGAATGTGAACAGCAGATCTGAATAGCATCAGGCCAGTAAGTTATCTCATCTGAATGTGAACAGCCTTCCTATATATCATTAGGACAGTACGTTATCTCATCTGAATGTGTACAGCAGACCTGAATAGCATCAGGCCAGTACGTTATCTCATCTGAATGTGAACAGCCTTCCTATATATCATTAGGACAGTACGTTATCTCATCTGAATGTGAACAGCCTTCATGAATAGCATTAGGCCAGTACGTTATCTCATCTGAATGTGAACAGCAGATCTGAATAGCATCAGGCCAGTACGTTATCTCATCTGAATGTGAACAGCAGACCTGAATAGCATTAGGGCAGTACGTTATCTCATCTGAATGTGAACAGCAGACCTGAATAGCATTAGGGCAGTACGTTATCTCATCTGAATGTGAACAGCAGACCTGAATAGTATTAGGGCAGTACGTTATCTCATCTGAATGTGAACAGCAGACCTGAATAGCATTAGGGCAGTACGTTATCTCATCTGAATGTGAACAGCAGACCTGAATAGCATTAGGGCAGTACGTTATCTCATCTGAATGTGAACCGCCTTCCTGAATAGCATCAGGCCAGTACGTTATCTCATCTGAATGTGAACAGCAGATCTGAATAGCATTAGGACAGTATGTTATCTCATCTGAATGTGAACAGCAGACCTGAATAGCATTAGGGCAGTACGTTATCTCATCTGAATGTGAACAGCAGACCTGAATAGCATTAGGGCAGTACGTTATCTCATCTGAATGTAAACAGCCTTCCTATATAGCATTAGGCCAGTACGTTGTCTCATCTGAATGTGAACCGCCTTCCTGAATAGCATCAGGCCAGTACGTTATCTCATCTGAATGTGAACAGCAGATCTGAATAGCATTAGGACAATACGTTATCTCATCTGAATGTGAACAGCAGACCTGAATAGCATTAGGGCAGTACGTTATCTCATCTGAATGTGAACAGCAGACCTGAATAGCATTAGGGCAGTACGTTATCTCATCTGAATGTGAACAGCAGACCTGAATAGCATTAGGGCAGTACGTTATCTCATCTGAATGTGAACAGCAGACCTGAATAGCATCAGGCCAGTACGTTATCTCATCTGAATGTGAACAGCAGATCTGAATAGCATTAGGACAGTATGTTATCTCATCTGAATGTGAACAGCAGACCTGAATAGCATTAGGGCAGTACGTTATCTCATCTGAATGTGAACAGCAGACCTGAATAGCATTAGGGCAGTACGTTATCTCATCTGAATGTAAACAGCCTTCCTATATAGCATTAGGCCAGTACGTTGTCTCATCTGAATGTGAACCGCCTTCCTGAATAGCATCAGGCCAGTACGTTATCTCATCTGAATGTGAACAGCAGATCTGAATAGCATTAGGACAATACGTTATCTCATCTGAATGTGAACAGCAGACCTGAATAGCATTAGGGCAGTACGTTATCTCATCTGAATGTGTATACAGCAGACCTTAAATAACGGGAACATTTCTCAGGAACACTTATCAACATCAGAAATGTAAAATCCGAGTGTACATGTATAGCAATCCATGATTAAGCTCTCAGATCAGTGTACACGTCGAACAAGACCGAAAGAATCGTTTTGTAACCATTCATTATCTAATTTATATAAGTGGCGTTCCTATTTCATTGTTCGTACAGCATTGCGTAATGGGGACCAAAAGTACAGTTGGAGGGAGACAGAATATAAATCCAAAACAGGTACACATTGTTGCAGCTCTGCGCTTGAGACTTTGGATATGCAGTACCTTTCTCAAAAGAACATGAATATGTATGATGTTGAACAAAGGCAACCCTCTGAATTGGGCGGATCCTATTGTGCAGAGCTTCTCGATTGGGCAATGGCAAGATTTTACGGTACTACGGTACTACGCACGTTCAAAACGAAGGAACACTAGTAAGATATGTACGTTTGTAACCCACTCATGTCAACTGGACAAGATGTCCATAGATGCCACCATTTTGCATGTAGGCACCATCTGGATAATTTTTTTTTTTTTAATTATACCCCTCTCCCAGGACACGGATTAGTGTCCCCGGATCATCTCAACAAAATATGGTCACCTTACAGTATGTACGTACAAATACATTGCTGTATATACAGTACAGCCGTATGTGCGGAGTTCGTATATAATCGTACACAACTACAGCTAGCTGGCACGGAACGTCCGGAGGCTATGCTCTAGTGTGCGGGGTCATATCTTGTTTTTCGTTTTGGAATGGGACACCACACTAAAAGTGGGTATAAAATCCACTCAATAGTGAAAAACTACAATATGAAAGAAGCTTGATGGAGACCAAAGATTGGTATGGCATGCAGTCATCTGGTATGAAAATGATGTCATGGGATTTTGAGGCGAAACCCCAACCATCTAAGAGCTTTCAAGGAGATAGACCTATACCGTATCTTGGGATGGAAATAAACTGTTACCCTTTTAGTAATTTAGGCATAGTGCATAGTGCAGACAATCAAGTTTGTATCAAGTCATGATGATTTTGAAACCATTTTAAATGATTTAATGCCCACGTTATACATTATATTCTGTTTTGTAAAGGTAAAATTATAGCTTGCTTAAAAGTGAAGACTAACTCTTTGTTTATAACATATAGAAAAATGAGTGTTGAAAGACAGGACGCTGACAACTACAAGTATTTAGCCTTTTTAAGCCTTTGAGAAAGATCCTGCTAGGATCGAAATGCGTCATGCCCTCCTAACTCCAAGCAATATCATTCTTTAGCATTATGGAAAGGAATTAACAAATAGGTAAGGTGAACTTAAGAACAAACATAATTATATTGAATGAAATCAAACTGTAATTTAAAAAAAGATATAAAGGTTAGCAAAGTTATAACTTAAAGTAAACAATTGGGGTTGGAGAATGGTGGTTTTTAACTTCAGGTTGTAAATTCCGTCGTCACAAAACTTGAGACAAATTAATTTCAAACGACCGTCTGAAGGAACTATCAATCGCGTCTTGAAAGTGGAGCACTGTAGGTATCAGTTGATCTCAGTTCCTTCGTCTTGTTGGTAGAAGGTGCTTTGCACTGTCTTCTTCACGCCCTTCAGAAATTGCATGAAACCAGCTACCGACCAACAAAAAAGAAAAAAAAACAGAAACATTGCTTCTGTCATTAAGTGGCACGATATGCGTCGGTAAAACTATGACTTACTGCCAAATCTAAACGAAGTTAGCTGACACGTTAAACACTACAGGGCGTAGGTTGTTGAAAGCAGGAAAATGTAAATTTAGGGCCTATGCTTCTTCTTACCTCAGGAGGGGGCAAGATTATTTCGGCCGTATTTCTGCTATCCAGATAAACAGAGCGTAAAAAATGTACCGGTACATGAAACAACGTCTGTAAGGAAGTGGAAGACCTTCACTTCCTTTTAAGTACCAAATTCAGCCAAAACGCACATCTTTGCAATTCTATATGCTCCCTTTAAGCCTTCCAGAAAGTTCCCGGTAGAATGTACACGTACAGGCACTCCGAGCAAAGAATTACAACACTCATCACATGTGTTAACAGTGCATGCCGCCATGCTTTGATTGGTAACCGGGCCTGTTTGTTTAACGCAAAGGATCCGATATTTTGGGATCCACCACCTATGCAGGGTACGCTGGGATCCGGATCCGGATCCGGATCCGCAGGATTCGTCATAAACAAACAGGCCATAAGACAGTGTTCAAAGGTGGAGAAGATGTCGAAGAACTTTGCAATAGCGCTCCGCACTTACGCTAAAAATAGCAACGGACCTCAGACAAACATTGCAAACATGCACACGTGCGTGGGTGTGCGCGTGCATGAGTCATTGTTTGTCTGACATCCGGGGATTTTGTGACGGCATTAGTGCGGAGCGCTTTTAGCATGACCAATGATTATGAGCAGTTCATCTGCAACCAATAATGGCAAAAGGGTGAATCTCGAAAAATCATGTTTTGAGAAAACTTCTTTGAAAATTCTGTCTAGTTCCACTTTTTTCTGTCCAGTTTAATTCAGGGAAAAGGTTGCTGAAATAAATATGTTTCACCCATTTTCTATGATTATTTTTTTCATTTGAGGCATTTTAACCTCGGTACTCCCTTTTGACAGCACAATCAATGTTGACCATCTCAACACATTTTTGGGAAAATGGTGTATGTCATGTTAGCATTGCTCATGTAGAATGCATTGTCTTGGCAAAAGGGTGTAATTGTATGTTACACAAACTCAATACCAATGATCTGTAGGGCAAAAAGGTGTATCGTGTGTTACGAAATACATACTAGGTCCTGTTTTAGAGAGATGTATCTGAAATGGCAGTGAATGACCTTAATGAGATATTACATGCTAGCTTTAAAAAGATGAATTGTATGAACTTAATATTTCGCCCAGTGGAAAAAACGCCCCCACTTTGCCTAGAACCGGTTTAATCTATAAAAAACAAAATGGTGTACAATAAGTTACATCCTTTTGCCATCACAGCGCTCAGCTCCTTAAAGGCTATACCAGCTGCAACAGAATAAGAAATATATCCCCAGCTTAAAAACAAGTTGAGAATTGTGAGTTACCTGTCCCTCCGGTTCCCGTGGCACCTTGGTTGAGAAAGAGTTTGTTGGTATCGTTCCGATGAGACTGAATGACTATGTATCTGAAAGGAAATACCAAAATGCGTCTACAGTACATTGGAAATCAATGTTTAACATAAAAAAACATAAGCTATTCATCATCTGAGGTAATGGGCAGATACTTTGATCAGTATGGGAAGTCAGACGTCCCCCAACACCCTTCATGGGTCTCTCAGTCGTGGCCAAGTGGCCATTTTGCCTTGCAGGTTGTCTTGGGAAAGGCTAAGGCTAAGGGAGTCAACCCACACAGGATTAATCATTATACGGCTATATCAAAATTGTCACTGTTTCAACTTAATCCGTGTGAAAGGAAAGTGCTGGGGATAGAAGTTGTATAAAGCAGTTGAATTACTTAGCAGTTAGGAAGTGAACCCGGCGGCTGCGGGAACTGTAACATAGAAAACTAGCTTATGGGTGGGATAAAAATGTAACTGCATGGAACTGCTGTTGAAAGTATATTCTCAAACTAGCAGTTGGAACTTGACTGCTAGACATGGGCTCGATTTCACGAAAGGTTAAGACAGAACGCAACATGCGTATCCGTCTTAATTGCTCAGCAAAGTGTGATGTCACAATACTAGCTGCTATGGAAACTTGAACAACTCATCTAAAAGATGAATCGTAAATCTTTGTGAAATTTTGGTATGAACTGTGGAACAAGCCATTTGGGCAAACGTCCTAAGTTAGCTGCAGGAACTAGGTTTTGAGACGAACAGTCTTCATAACCATTACATTTATTTCATTATTTGGTAGACGGGTTCACTTGAGCTGATGTCAGACCATAGAGCTATATTAAAATTACTAGAGCGCTAGCTCCGTGTAGAAAGTGATGCCTGCTGGGCGCATCCATGTTTGTGCACAAACCTATGGAAAGTCCACAATTTGTACGTTTTGTGTACGTTCTTTTGCATACTGCGTTGTGTTCTATACAGGTGCGTTATCGAAGGAATCCTTATACATACAAATAAGCCCGAAATCCGACGCACCCTCGGTAAATGCGCGTTTCATTTAGCGTCGTGCGTGCACACGCTCTGCACTTCAGTCACGCAATGATTGCAAGTGTCATAAAGACGCGCTAGGTACCGTTCGCGCATACTTGAGCGTTGCATATAGAGTACACTCTTCGAAAGGCATTCCAATCAAAGTGTTCTTGTTCAACAGACACGCACACAAATTCAAAATGACTGCGCCCAGACGGCTTCAAAACGTCTATTCACTGAGAATGCAGAGCTAGCGCTCTAGTAATTTTAATATAGCTCTATATGTGTCAGACAGATAGAAGATATCAAAGAATGCATAGCTCTTGCTTACTGGGTTACCACGGCGATGTGGAAGGTGCGAAAGTCCAACCCAGCCTGTAGACAAGCATTGTAGACATGTAGCGCCTTGGAATTCTTAGAATAGGAGGCTGGAATCAGACAAGATGAAGAAATGTCGACATCATGTGATAAACTGAGAAAGGTATTCACTGGGAATGGGATTCTTTTGAGACGTTGGCGGCAGCAGACTGAAGTGTCTTTTTGCTATCTCTAAGCATGCACGCGCATGTGTGCGTTATTGTGCGCGTGCGTGCTCATGCGCTTTCAACTTGAAGACCCTATTCCAAAGTACCCCACTGGTCAGTGGTGGTGGTAATCGTGAACGGTGATCCCCATCTTTAAGTCCACCTTATACATACAATCTGTAACGCACTACAATAATGCAATACCAATGCACTAGCAATTCGGCAAGTGATAGTCCTTGCATTTGCTCAGGCGATGGCGCTGTTTCGGGCGCCATTTTTGGGGTACAAGGGGGAAAATTCTATATTAAAATACTTGTAATGCTTGTAAAGAATTCAGTATTAAAACCATCATTGATCCTAGTATATTTTACTGAAAGAATAAAATGTAACATTTTGATATCAACACTTTAGGCATAACTCAATGTCATTATGTTATACTTAAAAATAGCGCCATCATTTAGTGAATGGACGAAACTTACCAAAGTTGCGTATAGATGGTCCCTCTGCTAGGGCCTTGATGAATCTCCGGGTTGCTGGCAACATTTGACTTTGAAAGTATTCCATAACTTTTCCTAAAAACAAAATTAACAATGTGTAGTTTGAAAATTTGTTCTATATTATACCATTCTCTGAATTCATGGTGGCGCACTATTGTGAAACGCCCGTATTGATAATAGTTCAATATTTTGCACACTTTGAATGCATTTCATTATTCTCATAGTCCTTTCTTGATATAGCAACAAATTCAGCACTATTTGCAAGTAGGCTACCTATGGGATATGTTGTATTAAGTGTGATGGTCTGTGTTTGCATAGGTGGCTCATCGCATTATACATGTAGTTGGTGCCATCTTAGTTGTAAAACAAATCGGGCTGATGCCGTTGCACAAGAAATATCTAGCCACAATGCACGCTACCCATTTGCACAGGGTTCCCACTCCGCACGCTGCACTCTGTTAGCCCTAGTGCGTACTACCAATGAAGCCTTGTATTAAACATACCATCATTTGGCTGGTATCTGACACCCAATGCAGCATCCAGACAGTGGAATGGCGCACTCTGAGCTGCGCTGCCCCCTCCGTACTGACAAGGAATTAAAAAGAATGGCATTGAGTATCATCATGCAGTTTAAATCGGCAGATCATAAAATGTTCCATGTGATGTTCATGGTCTCTCATCCATGGGAATTCATCATGGACTTCTCTGCTGGTATTACCATGGATATCACCATGAGGACCAATGGGTGAATTTCCCAATGGACGTTGCACGTGACCGTGAGTCTGCAGAGGGCATATCGTTGGTTATTGATATAAGGTATGTGCGTGTACTTACACATAATGGCTCCGGGTTTATCCCTTTGTATATAAGCCCCTCCCACCCCTTCTTCTTGAAGGCTGGACTGTCCCATCTGAAGTTGACCACACCCCAAAAAACAAGAAAAGAAAGCAGAACAAGCCAAAAGGAAGTCAGACTTATTGTGCCTGAGGTTCTCTTAGAATCATATCTTATTCTCAGAAAGGCTCATGACTGCCGTGGCATTTCATTGACCATTCCTTAAAATCATCCTGAGACAGATTTCGATATTTCCTCGAGCAATCACAAACTATCGACATATCCCGTAACGTCCTAACATTTCACACAAATTATTTTGGAATAATGCATTATTATTTACCCTGCAACGTACGGCCGCATGATGTTGTAAAACGCCCATGGACTGCATTGTTCTGTGTAGCAGAGTAAGAACTGTCAGTGTACAGTTAGTGAACGAAAGATAAGTCCGTATTATCTACGGACTATGGGTGGCAGCAGACTCACTAACTTGGGAAAGTGAGGCCGTGTCCCAAATCTGTGGCTGCGACAGCAAATTACACACGCACCTATGACAGCCTCTAAGCCAGTGACTGCAGCCGTTTCCATAGAGTTGTGCGTTATTTGCGGTCGCAGCCAGAGATTTGGCATACGGCCTAGCTGGTGTTACTGTTACTTTTACTAGTATTCGCCTAGGGTGAAATATCGTTGTGACATTTTGAACGCGCATGCGGACGCACGTTTTAAGTGTCCGTCTTTCCTAACGGTTATTGTATAATAGTGTGTGCCTTAGAATGCAAGACCACGTTAATTAAAGGCCCTCTATAAGACCCGCTACACTACTTTTGAGCTCCGAATTATTGCAACAGACTATTTTCTTGTACACTGTTTATGTTATGGTCAAAGGGAACGAATGTATGTTTCAATTCTTTAACTAATTATTGTCTATCCTAACGGCTGTATTATCCGTTTGTTTAATTCTGTGCCTTGCCAACACTGAAAGGAAAATGGCGTTTGAAAAGCACACAACTCGTTCATACCTCTCATTCGACCCAAAGTTCCTTTCATTGTTCGTACGCCCTCTTCCACTTTCTGCAAAGCTGCAATATACGCGTCAACATCAAGGTCTTTCACTGCCTTTTGGGACGAAAAAAAACAACACAAAATATGCATTGACGGAATTTCCAACAATTGACTGGTAAATTAACGATTTGTTTCAATCGTGTATAGTTAATACATAATGTTTCGGTGTCATAATCGTGTTTCATGTCAACAGTTGAAATTAAACCGACTTCTCATTAGATTTTGTTCATAATTCTGAATAAAAATGAATCTGCAGGAGAACGAAACCCGTATGATTGCTTAGCGCAAACAATTGCAACCAGGTTGAAAGACATAACTCAGTGTGAATGTTATGTAAGGAAACCTTTATCAGAATATAAGTTAAAAGCAATAACTAGACATTTATGGCTCTTGTAAACAGCACATAAGGCTTTTCCGCATATGATATAAATTGCTTCCCAACGTATTGATATAAATGTGTTACAACGAAAGAACTTCCCTTTATTGACATTTGGCGATAGAATCATGATCCAAGCTCTTACCAAATTTAAATGAGGAGCTAAATTCTGTTTGACCGGAATTAGAGGTCACAGAGGTCAAGCAATGTGTCACAAAGAATGACCTTCCCTAACATTTACATTGTCGAAAGAATCATCTTGAAATCTGAAATGGTTGATTTTTGTTTTATTTTAAAAGATTTCAATGATTAAACCTAAATTGCCTCTAATTTGGCACCTGATGACGTCATGATGACGTACATTTTGGGCACGCATCTACTCTATAGGGACTTCACATGGACTAAGTTTGCTTAAGATTGACTGAAATACTAAAACAATCAGATCAGAAATATTCGCGGAAAAGCCAAATATCACAATTGGTCATATATTTTTGTATAAGAAGACAATCCATATTCTGCCGTTTTTTGTGTTGAAGTAAACCCCGCGGACTTTTCCCTGATATTTTTAAGCCTGAAACCAACCTGCTGAGCTTGTAGGAGGCCATTTAAGGCTGGAGCGAAGTCTATCTCAACCTGAGCGCTGACCATGAAGAACCAGACCTGGTCCTGACCCCCAAGAAGGTTGATGATCGGGGTCATGTTACTGTAATAATCCACAACAGTCAAATCAATCAAAATTAAGTATTACTCAGTTGGAATCGTCTCCGTGAAAATGCAACTGGTATCGGCCTGAAGGCCTTTTCGCACGAAGCTAAAAAGAAAAACTCTCAACCATTGGGAAATTCTCTCATGGTTGCGAAATCTAACAAAGTGTAATCGTGTGAAAGGACACCAATGCTTGAGAGTGATCAATGGGAGACTTTTGGAGTGGTCTGTCGATAGAGGGCAGCAAACTACCAGGCTCCTTAAAACTTTTTTACACACTGTAAGTATGGCGGTTGTCCAAAAACTCACTGGAAGACGCAGGAAAATACTGTGAACATTAAATTCAGTCCATTTACAATTAATTTGTATATTCACAACAGCCACCCACCACGATTTCAATGCCCGAAAAACACAAAGTTAGGTAAAATTCTGATGTTTGGCGAGGAATAATGTGATAGGCTTCGCTTGCAAAGTAAAAACTCTGTGCACAAAACTGAATGTTGTTTGCCGTGGGCCACCGTGATCATTTGTAATTAGCCCTTTTAGTGGCCAATCTCCACAAATTCTGCATTTGTTTGTTCTTGGGAAACTCATGTCCTCCCCTGTCACCACAACTGGACACTGCACAGTATTTACCAGGCATTTTCATTGCGATTATTTACGCCTGTTGTGTTAACAATGAAAATTCGTGCACAAAAGCAGTGACAACAAAATCAAGACACTTTTCCCGAGCCTGGTGAAGCGCGCCCTCTTGTGATTAACAATGGTTAGTCAAAAGTCTCCCATTGAGATTGGTGAATCTTTGAGAGATATTGACCGAGGTCCAGACCCATGAGAGAATTTCCAAATGGTTGGGAGTTTTTTTATTGTCGTGTGAAAAGGCCTTAAAGGCGGCGTACATGATTTGCAAGGCCTCCAAAAACAATTTATTGAATTTGAGCCAAATGGACTCAACAGTTCGTAAACAGTGCAAACAGTCACCTTGGGAAATCTTGGTTCATCAGATGCTGGGTTTTTCAAGTAAATTTAGTTTCATTTAAAAAAATCGTTCGTCCGAACGATTTATAAGCATTTCGAAAGCGTGGTGTAAATGTGAAGGATTCGGGAGAGGGAAAGATTATTTCGGCTGTATTTCTACTATCCAGATGAACAAAGCTTAAAAGAGTACATGAAACAACGTCTGTACGGAAGTTAAATACCTTCACTTCTGTTTAAGTACCAAATTCAGCCAAAAAGAACATCTTTGCAAATCCTATATGCTCCCTTTAATCTCCCACAAAAAATGTCAAGTGGTATCTTATTTATTTTGTCCATGAGGCAAGAGATATTCAGGCTTAAAACATCTGGTACTCACTCTGCAATCATTGGTCCATCGGGGTCGATCAGCATCCAGTTATCATGGACGGTCTGGAACTGGCAATAGCTGGGCGTGATGCCAAGAAGCTCGGAGACTTTGTAGAAGGGAATGGCCAGGTTCTCCGGTATCGACTTCAGAATTTCCAAGTTGGAGATTTACAAAATACAACAGATTATTATTGGTAGGTCTATGTGTCTTTTCTACAATGAACACCAGTGTCTGAGTCCACATCCGAGTACATGTACAGTACCAACGCATGCACAGTGCTAAAAATGCACTAATTTAGTTTCACAAGATGTTTAGGTGTTGTGCCACTCTTCTCAGAAATTCTTGTTTGACAAACCTTGCAAATGACACTGTGATGCTTATACTCCACTGATACTAAAGGCCTTTTCACACGACGCCAAAAAACCTCTCAACCATTGAGAAATTCTCTCACGGTTGCGAAATCTTACAAAAGTGTAATCGTGTGAAAGGACACCAATGCTTTAGAGTGACCGACGTCCCTGGTGAATCCTTGAGAGATTTTGACCGAGTTCCAGACCTACGTCAAACTTTCTCAAGGGTCCCTTGCGAAGTGCTTTTCACTGCGCATGCTTGTGTTTTCTATGTGTTTCATTGCCTTTTCCGACCGCGCGCACGCCCGCGTGCTTTACGCGCAACCTCAGCGTCGTGATGGTACTAGGAGCGTTTTACATTCATAAATGCATAGTTTATCGATTACCCGCGTTCCGTCTCAAGGGAGGCTTGCGAAATGTTACACTGTGCCGTGTGAAAGGACGCAAAAGCGGCCAGCGTAAAACCGTTTTGTAAGATTTCGCAACCCTGAGATAATGTGTCAATGGTTGAGAGTTTTTTTGGCGTCGTGTGAAAAGGGCTTTAAGCTTCTGATGATGTTCATACGCCAATTATTGTATAATTGATCAGAAATTGCCAACATAATCGACCGTGAAATTGTACATGGAATCAAATACGGGCCAAGCACATTTATTTTCGAGTACTTTTTATCGAGTACGGGCCAAGTAAATTTTATTTTCGAGTGCTTTTAATCGAGTACGGGCCGAGTATTTGCATGTATATGTGAATGTTCCGTGCGAAGCGACAGTGACGTTACAATTGGATATTCGCAACGAATGATCGCAAGCAGTCGAACGTGTTCATCGGACGTCAAAATCGCTTCGCTTCGTGTTGAGGTATGAGCGATCGTAACACTTCGTGAACTCGGCCTTTGGGCTTGATTACTCATTACATAACCCCCAAAAATTCACCACAACGGGCGACCGAACTATTGTGCAAATCTCTTTTGGAATGAAGAAACCCAATGCACCGGGAAGTTCTTTCAGAGAAACCTCCTTCCATGAGATAAACATAGGGGCTCAGGCTGAAAATATAGATTGTGATTTTTCATTGAAGCTGAAGCTCTGTTTTCCTTTTTATATCAGAGAATCTACTTCCGAACCGCAGCCAAATGCCAAACGTTTCGTAAACGTCCATATTCTACATCTTGCAGCAAAAAGCCTTCCAAAGGAATTGCCTTCGCTAATCTCCAAGCATGAATGATATATGCTTACCCGTGGTATGCGCTCTTCGCCAAACATCCAGACATAGCACTGCGTGATGGCACTGAGGACGATTTGTGCTAAGCGCCATTCCGATTCATCTAACTGCCTGAAGTCAAGTTGCGGCATCTATTGATTAAATAATGTTTAACCCCAAAATGCACACCTTAATATTGGTAGGGCGCCCTCACTCGGATTAATATGTAACTCTAAACAAAAAAACAAGAGTTGTCAGGGTTGCACCAAAAGATTACATAGCGCAAAGCGCAATATGGGGAACTCTCCCTGAAACGCGTAATCGTCATGGGCGCAATTCTGGTGTTGGCGGGCGCTCCACGTACGGAGTTTCCATAGCATGATATGAGCGACTTGCAAAAGTAGGTCCAGAAAACCACAACAATCGCCGTTTTCATATTCAGTGGCTTCACATCAATGCGAAATATTTCTATTCACAATAAACAATAGGTTTGAATCGAATCCGGGCAAAATTGTTGCCTAACACTCCTCTTTTCTTTGATAAAGCGTCCAGCCTCAATATGTCCCGTGTACAAACTACTCATCAGTTGCACACCAAAATGGCGGATCGTGCATAATCTGTATGGAGAATGGCGACCTCCATACCGATTACCATGCGCCCTATTGTCAGTTATCCATCTTGCGCGTAGCGCTATAATTATAATCTTTGGTTGCACCCAAGTAAATACACTCCCATCGACAACAGTGATACATTATAATACTTCAAAAATCATTTAGAAATATACAGAACTCTCACAGCTGTTCAAGTTGCACAGAAAAATGATGATGAACATGTCACCTTTCTTTTTCTTTTCATTTTATGGTGGGTTCACCATTGATTTTTTGAGATATACTCATGCTCAGCTGACCACCCCTAAAACTAAACGGGATCACTCCAGTCAAAGAAGCCATTTAAAAAAAAAACATCCCTCTGCAAAGCGGCTAAAATAGACTTTACACTTTCTCACCCAATTGCATCGCAAATGGTCACAAAATAATGGAAACCCAGAGTCTAGGCAGGAGGTCCAGTGCCATTTTTCTTCAATCCCTCATTTGTATAGCTCTCAGAACTCTGTTATTTCAAATTATTATATTGAGTGCTTAACTTTTATTAATGACCTCTGCCTCCTGCTCTAGTTTGGTTGGGATTCCGCAAGAAATCACGGCCCAGATTTCCAGCTCTTGGATGAACGAGACGAACAAAACCCGGAGTCAGTCAGTTATCCATCTTGCGCGTAGCGCTATATAATCTTTGGTTGCACCCAAGTAAATACACTCCCATAGACAACAGTGATACATTATAATACTTCAAAAATCATTTAGAAATATACAGAACTCTCACAGCTGTTCAAGTTGCACAGAAAAATGATGATGAACATGTCACCTTTCTTTTTCTTTTCATTTTATGGTGGGTTCACCATTGATTTTTTGAGATATACTCATGCTCAGCTGACCACCCCTAAAACAAGGTAAACGGGATCACTCCAGTCAAAGAAGCCATTTAAAAAAAAAACATCCCTCTGCAAAGCGGCTAAAATAGACTTTACACTTTCTCACCCAATTGCATCGCAAATGGTCACAAAATAATGGAAACCCAGAGTCTAGGCAGGAGGTCCAGTGCCATTTTTCTTCAATCCCTCATTTTTAAAGCTCTCAGAACTCTGTTATTTCAAATTATTATATTGAGTGCTTAACTTTTATTAATGACCTCTGCCTCCTGCTCTAGTTTGGTTGGGATTCCACAAGAAATCACGGCCCAGATTTCCAGCTCTTGGATGAACGAGACGAACCCAAACCCGGAGTCGAAACCAAGGTTTCTCGGTGTTCGTGTCCTCGGTAATCTCCCTTTATTCTCAGGCCTACCTTGTGGACTTCATCTCGTAGTGTTCCATTCTCGACCAGCTCCGTCAGTCGCGTCCCTATTCGCCACCAGGGATCAAAGTACTCTGGAAGGTTGCGCTATAGAAAGAGATGTGATGAAATGTAATGTTTGAGAAGACCTCCCCAATACAAGAATGTTATAGTTGAAGCAAAAACACACAGCGTTTGACAGTAAAGTTGACACGTCCTCAGACCTGGGGGGTATGATCCTGTAGCTGGGTCGTACTTCCAAATACGTTTGCAAGTGCACAAAACAGAAATGTTCACAGATGTATACGTACGTATAGCTTTCGGGGTATGAAGGTGGTAAAAACATACCGTTAAAATATTTCCACCTGAAATGCTGTATTTATCAAGCAATTACTAAAACAAAGACCCGAAACAGTTTTGATCTCGGACAAAACCATCCTTTATGTTTTTTTAAGAAAAATGGAGTCGGGTTTTCGCTATTTTCCAGTGAATAAAATGTACGATTGAGCTGAAATTTTCACATGCTGATTATTTTTTATGCACATGTTTCATCAGACAGTGTGAGTGCCGTCCTGTGACCTTTACCAATCATGAATTTTACCTTTAATCCTACCCACCTTCACCCCCATACACCCCCTCTTTTGCCCTGACCTTCTCATCCATTTATGTGTATCTTCACTTGCATGTTCTTGTCCTTTTGTCGTTTAGCCTTCGATAAAAATCCTGCTAAACGCGTCATGTCCTCCTATATAACTCTATAGGCATTTGAAAAAGATTGTGTTGATATGCTTGACGAAATTATCATTGAATACAAATTGTTGAATTATATTTCACTGTTGGGCTGAATGCGAACCGCGGCAATCTGTAGAATTACCAATGACATGTCTTGGCTTAGCAATTCCACTATACCTTGGTCTGATGGAACCCACAATCTGTGGACGTTGTGGTCTCGAGTGCATTTGTGTCGATTTCTTTTCATGATTGGGGGATGATTGGTGATTTTTGTGTCATATGCCAGAGATCGGAACGACCAAGCGGGGGGAGGTTGTGGGGCCTCTCCCGCACCAAGGACTTTAAAAAAAAAGTAGAAAAGTAGAAAAGTCGCGTTTTTGAGCATTTAAAAACGATCTTGCTGTGTTTTGTTTCATTATTTTGTTGGTGTTTCGGATTTTTTTTTCGGTATCAAATGACATTCAACCTCAATATATATATATATATAGGCCTATATATATATCTCTTTTTTTTGGGGGGGGGGATGATAATACACGCCACCAACCCCCCCCCCCCCCCCCTCAAATATTAGGGGGATATACCCCCCCCCCCCCTCTATCCCGGGATCGACACCCAGGCTCGAGTGCATCGAACTGCATGGCCATCATAATGTTGCACGCACTCTATCTTGACTAGACTTGGAGCCGAGTCTTTCGAAATCGCGGTGGTCGTCTCTTCTTTCACGCAACTCTCGCGAAACCGCTCTACTTTCTCGCGAGACTCATGGCTATCGGCGAGAGTTCAGCTCTCGGCTTTCTTTTCGAGCGGTCCCGAGGGGAGCGGTTTCGCGAGCGTTGCGTGAAAGAAGAGACGATCACTGCGACTTCGAAAGACAATTGGCTCCAAGCATAACTCTTGACAGATTAAACGAGCTGGGAAAAACCTAATTCTAGATTTAGAAGGCTACTCCTAGAAGTAGGAAAAACCTTACGCTGCGTAGTGTTCGCTGCTTGTATTTTCTCTCACTCACTGTCTAACTTGTAAGGTCTCCTCTCCTATAATAACTAATGTTTTCAACTGTTCATCCCTCACCTTTGGCGTCTCATTCACGAAGGCAACTGTGGGAGATATACCATAATCATCAAGTCTGGGCACGACACCATCTAGATTCAGAATGTCACCAGTACATGAATTGGCAGCCATTATTCTGACACCACCACGACAGCAGTGTATAACGAGTGAACTGACCGGGGTTTAACGAGTTGACCTTGCTCTATGGTGGAACTGAACTTATAATTATTCACATCAAGTACAAAGCTCTTCCGAGTTCTATAGTCGAACAGACCTAGCTTAGCCTTGGCCAAGGCCGTGAAAATCCCCATGCGATACGCTCGCTTGCACACACACACACCCCATACACACACAGACCGTGTACAGTGCAGACTACTTGATGCGTTAAACGTACGTACAGTGTTCAGTGCGGAGAGTCGATGTTTCTATCTCAACTGGTACGACTACATATACGCTGGGACGCTTGTGCGGAGTACGTATACATTGTATACGGACACACACACAGCTCGCTGGCAAGGTACGGACGGAGACTGTACGTACGTGCTAGTGGTGTCCCTTTACTCTATGGTAGGCTCTCATGGGTGCTACACTGCTGCTATGACTATCGTGCAGCAATTCCAATCTCTCTTCCCCTAACATTCAAAACAACTCAAAACAACCAAGGATGGACTCTGACCATTTTGCAAAAACCTCTACCCAGGGATCAGAGATTAAAGTCAAAACTCCACATGACTGCCTTGTGTAACACAACCATGTATGATGCATGATGCATGTATAATGTATCCATAATCCCATGTTAATGCTTGTTGACATGTTTATTCTTATTGTTTATTCTTATTGATAAGAATAATGGATAATAGGGCGCCCCTTTTTAATTCTGCGGTTCTTATTTCCGACCGACCTATATTTTGGGCTCCGACCGAAGAAAAAAACACTTCTATTTGCCGCCGACCCTGTCAGAATGGCATAATATAAAAAAAATATGACAAAAAAAAGAATTCCCAGAATTTCTGGAGACAAAATTTGTCTCCAAAAATTCTGGGAATGTTTTTTTTTTTTTGCAAAACGACCTCCATTTTTATACTTTTTATCACTGAAATAATGCACAATATTCAAACGCGATTACAGTGAATACAATGAACATCATTTTCTTTAGGTTTTTGTGTATTCAGCCAGGTTTTTTTTTCCACCAAACTTTTCTCTTTTTTTTCGACCGACCGACCCTCCCTCAAGGTGAACAAGAAATGAGAACCAAATTTATAAAAAGGGGCGCCCTTATACTGATCACTCGCCTGGAACAGCTTCACAGCCTTGGTTATGGCCAAGGCTTACATTCCGTTTAAGGCCGTTTGCAAGGCCTCCAACAAAAATTGTTGAGTTTGAGACAGAACATTGACTCAAAAGTTCGTAAACAATGGAAATCTTGGTTCATCAGATGCTAGGTTTTTTAAGGAAATCAAGATTAAGTGCCGTTTAAAAAGATAAATCGTCCGTACGATTTAGTAGCATTTCGAAAGCGTGGCGTAACCGTGAAGGATTCGGAGGGGCAAGAATATTTCAGCTGAATTTCTGCTATCCCAATGAACAAAGCATAAAAAGGTACATGAAACAACGTCTGTAAGACAGTTTTAGACCTTCCCTTCTGTTTAAGTACCAAATTCAGCCAAAACGCACATTCTTTCCAAATCATATATGCTCCCTTTAAAACCTGACTACTAACATCCCTGAACTGTTCAATAACCACGGATGTATCAATCCGACAATTATAGAACCGTATTCCCAGGGCCACCGGGAGCCTTTTCCAAACCTCGGCTCCGGCTTAATAATAATAATAATAATACAGAGCTTTTCTATGGCGCTCTACAAAGAACACAGCGCCTTACATGGAGGAGAAAGACTACAAAAACAAAACAAACAAAAAAGTACAAGGGATAGACAGAACAGAATATACTAAGAATAAAAGCAATGCATACAATATCCAGTTCAGGAAGGGTCTGGGAATAAGAATGTTTTAAGCAAACGTTTGAACACAGACATAGACTCCGCCTCTCTGAGATCAACAGGGAGCTCGTTCCATAGGCGGGGTGCTGATATGATGAATGAATTATCCCCGGCTTTCTTCTTGGATCTAGGGATAGAAAGCCGGGTGAGGTCAGAGGATGAGCGGAGTCGATGTCTGTGCGTAGCATTGTTGTGAAGTAACTGTATAAGATTAACTAGACGCAATGTTCCCGGAACCACCGGTAGGTGGCGCTGCACACGACTAGGGCTTTATCGGAACACTCTTAATTACTTTCGTAGAAAAAAATCCGGTAATGACCAAAAATGCCCCAGATATGTATGTTGTAGTCAACATTTTGACATTGTATCGCATGGAACGCCTTAGAATGGTTTCAAGAGGGTTGGAAACGCTGAAAAACATACGAAACAGTATATACCTGAGCCAAAAATGGAGTTTATTACTTTATTTAAATGACCTGTGACGTCACAACGAACGTCATCTTCGGCAGGTCTTCGGAAGCAACGTTTTCGGAAGCATTCGGATGCTCGGAAATGTGCAAATGCAAATGGGAAAGAATTCCACTGATCACCATTACGGAAAAAGGATTATATCCTCCAAGAGTTAACTTATTGGATACAAATTATGATAAACCTCAATTTCAGGTGTGGAAAACTTGCGTAGAATATCTGAAAAGTGAGTTTTACAGGGTTCTTTTACCTACAAACTGTACAAAGCCAGTTTGCTCAAAACGCCCTCTGTTGGTTCTATAGAGTTGTGCACAAATTATGGTCATCAGTGGAATTCTTTCCGATAGGTGCACTAGGGCCTATTAGACTAAACAACGGTGCCACATACTTTACATGATCCAATTCCTATTATAAAATGTCACATTTTCTGATAGGAAATTGGGGTGCAGCCTCAAGTAAAAAAAAAAGTGTGATCCTTAACTTAAGAGCCCTGTTAAAAATAGGGTTGTGAGAAAATGCATTATTTAAAAACACAGAAAATTTATTAAATTTTAACAGGATTTTTTTTTTATATAAACTGGTATATTCTGTTCATCATTATACCATCAAGGTCCAATTATGGAGAGCTGCGTTGCCAATTTGAACTTGCATAAATTTCCTTGTCCAGAAGCCAAGTTATATGTGCCATGATTTCTGACACTCCATTGATTTATGCTACCCAGGCCCCCAGAGTCGCTAAAAAATATGCCAAAATAATTGTGTGGCTTGTGTATGTTCCATTTTAGAAGAAATGCCGGCATCTCCCGAATTTACACTCCACTCCATTGACTGCCGTTCATTTCGTCAATGGCTGGAGTCTATAATATCTACGCCATTGACTTTTGTACACACTAGAGTGGTGCGCACGGGAGCGCACGGACGGAATGGAGTTCAATTTCACGATATGGCCGAAATGGCCCGTTTTTATCAGGGCATTGCCTTCAAAAACTCTGAAAATAAGTCCTGGATGTGTCCATGCACCAATTTTCTTTTTTGAGTTCTGAGCAGTCAAATGACACTTTTTTGGGAAAATAAATGGTGGCAACTTAAGAATTTGCCCACTGCATTGATGAGGTATTATTTTATTTTGCAAGGCATGTTTTTTTCAGCATTTTTTCATGTGTGTCCGAATCATGGACAGGGTGTCCGAATCATGGCTAAAATTAAGGTTATTTTTCAAGTCAATTTCATTTCAAGGACACAAAAAACTTTCATAAAATATCAACCTGGATATAATAACTTCACTTTGTTGTTCATAAGTGAAAATAGTTGAGAGAAACAAACATTAAGAAGGTCAAAATAATCCAAAATTGCTTAAGTGTCCGAATCATGGCTATTTTACCCTACGTGTTCATCTCGTACCAAATTTAGCAGCCTGTGTCATGCTTAGAGAAAACGTTGATTTATAAAGCCAAAGATACGCAAATATCGGGAAATTTCGGGTCATTAATTTACAACGTACAGTAAATACGCATGCATCTGGTGCAGAATTCTGATGTTCACATTGCCCTTATAGGTACACTCTTCAGGGGAGTGTACCTATAAGGGCATACCAATACTGCCACGACACTTCCCCCTATACTCCTCTCGAGAGGTTGTTCCCTTGCTCCCATACTTGCTTCACTTGTGAGTGAGGACATGCATAATTAAATGTCAATGAAGCAATCGCCATTGCGAGGGGAGTATACTTCCTGCTGGATCATACATGTACTCCTCCACAAATGCTTCACGTTTGGACCCTCATTGATAACAAAAATAATAATTATCTTAAATACTGTATAATACTTCGGAGGTCAACAGACTTTTCCCAAATATAAACGTTACTCTTATGTCAGGCCACTCAACACACGGTCCATGGTGTCATTGTCTTTTATTGGTCTCTGGCGGGGAGGGATATCTTATCCACATTCTTACCATCCTGCATATCCTTCACCTCAAGAACACCATGTAAACGTTTGTTTTAAGCACAATTCCAACACGTACAAAAAACCCAATGGCCTAGGAAGTTATTTAGAATTTTCATTATTGTTGAGATATCCACGCATAATAGGATTTGCACATGTCTATACCCACCATGCTTCCAACCCCCCCCCCCCCCCCCTCCCCCTTCCCGGATGCGCCACAACATTTATAAAATGTTCAGGTAGCCCCTTCCATCTGGCCAGACGCAACACATAGCACCTATATCTCTAGTTCCGAAAAACTCTGGGTATGAAGAGGCTTGAGCGTGAAGACATTTATACACAATGGTGAGTATTTTGAAGAGGATCCGCTGTTTCACAGGGAGCCAATGTAGCTCATTCAACAAGCCAGCAGAGGGCCGATCACGTCCACAAGCAAATACCAGCCGCGCAGCTTTATTCTGAAGACGCTGCAAGCGTTTAAGGTCTTGTTCACGCGCGCCAAACAAAAGAGAATTGGCATAGTCTAGACGGGACAGGACCAGGCCTCTGACAGCATGTTGACATGCATCTTGAGAGATGAAACGTCGGATACGCCAAAGGTTACGTATGTGGTAATTGATGGTCTTGCACAGTAAACTGACATGATGTGCAGGTTTAGAGAACCATCCAGTTTAACACCTAAATTCTTAACGGAATTGGAAGCAGGAATGGATAAATCGCCCAATCTTAATTCTAGATCTGAAAATGTGGGAAGTATACGGGGATTGGCAAAAACAATGAACTCTGTCTTGCTCTGGTTTAGCTGCAGCATATTTTGCATCATCCATTGGTTGAAAGATGAAACACAGGAAGACAGCTTTTCTAGTACTCGCTGACAATCACCTTCGATCCTTGGGTCAAATTTTGCATAAAGTTGAATATCGTCGGCATATTCATGAAACGAGATATCAAAATCACGAATAATGTCGCCAAGAGGAGTGGTGTATAAAATAAACCCCTGTGGTCCTACAACAGAGCCCTGAGGTAAAGAATAGGTAAGAACGTGTTCCCTAGATAATTGACCTTGAATAGAAACTCTGATTGTGCGATCTTTGAGGTAAGTACTGTAGCAAGATTTAACATTACCAGCTGAATGCGCTCCATTTCGTGAATCGACTCTTTAAATTAAAATAACGGGTATCAAAATAGAGGCATTTCGCTGCGGATCGGAAGAATATGGTGGTGCAGGAGGGACATCGAAAAACACAAATTTGTTTGGAGACTTTTGTGATGTACGACAGTTGTATACATCACAAATATCTGCAAACATATTTTCGTGATGTGCGATGTCCCTCCTGTGCCACCATAGACGATTCTCAGGTTTGAAAAGGAAATCAGATCAGAGCGATCTGCTACAATGAATAACAGTAATTCGACCACACGGTTTTGAATGGCGCCCTCTTTTGATTAAAACACCAAACTGCGATAGTGTGAGTATATTATTATTTTGTACACCAGCAATCATCTTTTATTGCAATCTGGGAAGCTGGAAAGCTAATCATGAGCGAAAGACCTTTGGGGAAATCCGGGACATGTTGTCCATGCCGAATATTCTTTTAACTCTGTGTTTCTTTCAGGCATAAATCGCACGCCACGCACCGAGCCGGAGTTGTAGTGCATTTAGATTGATAAACACCACCGAAGTTTCTTGTTTTAATCAAAAGAGGGCGCCATTCAAAACCGTATGCTCGGTTTTCAGCATCACGACAGAGAAACAGCATGAAACGGAGCCTGCCTAGGTTTGGAAAATGCTCCAGGCTTGAGGCTAGGCTTGGGATTTGTGAAATGAAGGGCTCTTCGACTTCGACTTCATAAGCCTCAATCCCTTCATTTGGTTTTGTGGGCCTCAAATGACGGTAGCGAAAGAAGTCCCAAGTCCAGCCTCGATGTACATTGTACTCTTTATGAAATAGAGCCCTGGGTTCATCCGTGCCCCGGTCCGTTTGCGCAACCTCTGCGCAGTCAGTGCGCAAGTTTTATGGCGGCACGGAAACAAAACTAGCTTTGCTTTAGTCTGGTTCCCTGCATGCCTTGAAAGAAGATCCCTGACGACTCTTATAACAAATTGTCAGAGAATAGTCGGACATTCTTGGTCTGAGAACCTGACCAGCTTCAGTTTGGACCTTTTGCAAAACATCATCTTGGGTCGGGACTCAATTTCGAACCCTTGATCACTTTTAAAGGTAGTATCATACTTTGGTTTTTGTCAAAGAAATACAGATTCGTGGGCAAAAATATCAAGGAAGATACAGTAAAAGTAGTCTGTTAAAATTTCAGTCCAATACATTGCCTACTTTTTGAGAAAACAGCGAAAAACGGCCACAGTATATCTTAAGTCTTTTCTCTTTTATTTTTGATCTTTTAAAAGATCAAAAATATTTTCGGTCCTTGTTTTACTAATTTCTGGATAAGTACACCATTTCAGGCGGAAACATTTTAACAGTATGTTTCTACCACCACCATCTTCATACCCTGTAAGTTATACGTAAATCTGTGAACATTTCTGTTTTGGTCTCTTACCAAAGTATGATACTACGTTTAATCAACGGGAATAGAAACTGCATAAGTTGGATAAAGATTAATCCTTAATCTCGATAATTTGGGTCCATTTTGTTTAGATTCTGTGTGTTGTTGTTTCTGGTTAAGGCCAATACTGCGTGTAGTGTGTTTTCATGATAGAAGAAAATTCCACTTAACATTTACACTGCAAACAGTTCAGGCTTGAGCCTCCACATCCCTGGCATTGCCAGGAGGAAAGGTGCGGGGAGAACAGTAATGAAATATTGACAATGTACTTCAAATAGTCCGAATATAATCAACGAGAACTGAAGTGGTAAATTTTTCTCAGCGTGGCGAGCACAAAAGATTCGCTATCCACCATAAAATGTCAAAATAGAAAAACGTAAAAACAGAATAAGCGAGACATTGTGTATGATTGAATGCTTAGATATGAATTCATGATCAGTGTGAAGAAAGCTGTCATCAGTCTGTCATTCATTGAAATGGGTTAATGAGAGGCAATGAGATGGTTGCACGTTTGGGGGATAATGGCTCAACATAATTACTTCTAAAAGAGAGCGGCATGACATGAGGTTTGATGAAAGGTATAATACATGATTTATAAAGGTCACAGAACAGCACTCCCACTTTATCTGATCAAACATGTACATGAAAATAATACACCTGTGAACATTTGAGAAAACAGCGAAAACCTGGCTCAATTTTTCTTATAAAGCAAAAAGATTGGATTGGATCTTACCCCGAGATCAAAACTGTTTTCGGTCCTTGACTAATTTCAGGATATATACACAATTGCAGGCGGAAATATTATATCAGTATATTAGCATCAGCACAATTTTCATACCCTGAAAGCTATATTAAAATCTGTGAACATTTCTGTTCGGTATGTTACCACAATGCTTTAAACTGTATACCTTTAATTTATAAGGAACAATACAGTAAATGCGTTGTTTTGTCCTTTTTCAGTAGATATGGAGGCGCAATCGATATACTGTTGAAAAAAAAATCTCATTGTATGTATACTTTGATGTCTGAAATGCATGTTCAGACAAACATAATTTTTTAAAGATGGCGTAGTATAATCTTACCGTTAAAATAAAACTTCCTCACCATCCTACACAGTTCAAAGGGCCACCGAGACCAAAATCAATAAGTATTGTTAACAGCTGGTGTCATACTTTGGTAAGAGAGCAAAACAGAATCGTTAACAGATTTACCTAATACAGAGTATGAAGATGGTGGTGGTAAAAACATACTGTTAACATATTTCCGCCTGAAGTGGTGAATTTATCCATGATTAGTAAAACAACGACCGAAAATCTTTTTGATCTTTTAAAAGATAAAAAATAAAAGAGAAAAGACTTAAGAAATTCTGTGGCTGTTTTTCACTGTTTTCTCAAAAAGTGGGCACCGTATGGGACTGAAAATTTCACAGATGACTGTTGCTGCATCTGTCTTGATATTTTAGCCCATGAATCTGTATTTCTTTGATAAGGGTATTGCAGCAGGGCCAGAGCGGGGCAGAGTAGTGGGCAGAGTAGAGACAGAGTACGTAGGGGCAGAGTATAGGGGGCAGAGTATGGGGCAGAGTAGGGGCAAAGAGTAGGGACAGAGTAGGGGCAAAGAGTAGGGGGCAGAGTATGGGGCAGAGTAGGGGCAAAGAGTAGGGGCAGAGTAGAGGCAAAGAGTAGGGGGCAGAGTAGGGGCAAAGAGTAGGGACAGAGTAGGGGTAAAGAGTAGGGGGCAGAGTAGGGGCAAAGAGTAGGGACAGAGTAGGGGCAAAGAATAGGGGGCAGAGTAGGGGGAAGAGTAGGGGCAAAGAATAGGGGGCAGAGTAGGGGCAGAGTAGGGGTAAAGAGTAGTAGTAGAGTAGGGGCAAAGAGTAGGGGGCAGAGTAGGGGCAGAGTAGGGGCATAGAGTAGGGGGCAGAGTAAGGGCAGAGTAGGGGCAAAGAGTAGGGGGCAGAGTAGGGGCAGAATAAGGGCAAAGAGTAGGGGCAGAGTATACGGGGCAGAGTAGGGGCAGAGTATAGGGGCAGATTAAGGGCAAAGAGTAGGGGCAGAGTATAGGGGGCAGAGTAGGGGGAAGAGTAGAGGGAAGAGTAGGGGCAGGGAATAGGGGGCAGAGTAGGGGCAGAGTATAGGGGGCAGAGTAGGGGCAGAGGATAGGGGGCAGAGTAGGGGCAGAGTATAGGGGGAAGAGTAGGGGCAGAGTAGGGGGAAGAGTAGGGGCAGAGGATAGGGGCAGAGTAGGGGGCAGAGTAGGGTCAGAGTATAGGGGGCAGAGTAGGGGCAGAGGATAGGGGGCAGAGTAGGGTCAGAGTATAGGGGGCAGAGTAGGGGCAGAGGATAGGGGGCAGAGTAGGGGCAGAGTATAGGGGGCAGAGTAGGGGCAGAGTATAGGGGGCAGAGTAGGGGCAGAGGATAGGGGGCAGAGTAGGGGCAGAGGATAGGGGGCAGAGTAGGGGCAGAGTAGGGGCAGAGTATAGGGGGCAGAGTAGGGGCAGAGGATAGGGGGAAGAGTAGGGGGCAGAGTAGGGGGAAGAGTAGGGGCAGAGTAGGGGGCAGAGTAGGGGCAGAGTATAGGGGGCAGAGTAGGGGCAGAGTATATGGGCGGAGTAAGGGCAAAGAGTAGGTGCAGAGTATAGGGGGCAGAGTAGGGGCAGAGTAGAGGGGGCAGAGTAGAGGCAGAGTATAGGGGGCAGAGTAGGGGCAGAGTAGAGGGGGCAGAGTAGAGGCAGAGTATAGGGGGCAGAGTGGGGGCAGAGGATAGGGGGAGGGTAGGGGCAGAGTATAGGGGCAGAGTAGGGGCATAGTATAGGGGGCCGCAGTAGGGGCAGAGTAGGGGGCAGAGTAGGGGCAGAGTATAGGGGGCAGAGTAGGGGCAGAGTAGGGGGCAGAGTAGGGGCAGAGTAGGGGCAGAGTATAGGGGCAGATTAAGGGCAAAGAGTAGGGGCAGAGTATAGGGGGCAGAGTAGGGGGAAGAGTAGAGGGAAGAGTAGGGGCAGGGAATAGGGGGCAGAGTAGGGGCAGAGTATAGGGGGCAGAGTAGGGGCAGAGGATAGGGGGCAGAGTAGGGGCAGAGTATAGGGGGAAGAGTAGGGGCAGAGTAGGGGGAAGAGTAGGGGCAGAGGATAGGGGCAGAGTAGGGGGCAGAGTAGGGTCAGAGTATAGGGGGCAGAGTAGGGGCAGAGGATAGGGGGCAGAGTAGGGTCAGAGTATAGGGGGCAGAGTAGGGGCAGAGGATAGGGGGCAGAGTAGGGGCAGAGTATAGGGGGCAGAGTAGGGGCAGAGTATAGGGGGCAGAGTAGGGGCAGAGGATAGGGGGCAGAGTAGGGGCAGAGTATAGGGGGAAGAGTAGGGGGCAGAGTAGGGGGAAGAGTAGGGGCAGAGTAGGGGGCAGAGTAGGGGCAGAGTATAGGGGGCAGAGTAGGGGCAGAGTATATGGGCGGAGTAAGGGCAAAGAGTAGGTGCATAGAGTAGGGGCAGAGTAGAGGGGGCAGAGTAGAGGCAGAGTATAGGGGGCAGAGTGGGGGCAGAGGATAGGGGGGAGGGTAGGGGCAGAGTATAGGGGCAGAGTAGGGGCAGAGTATAGGGGGCCGCAGTAGGGGCAGAGTAGGGGGCAGAGTAGGGGCAGAGTAGGGGCAGAGTATAGGGGGCAGAGTAGGGGCAGAGTATAGGGGGCAGAGTAGGGGCAGAGTATATGGGCAGAGTAAGGGCAGAGTAGGGTGAGAGTAGGGGGGGGCAGAGTAGGGGGCAGAGTAGGGGGAAGAGTAGGGGCAGAGTATAGGAGGCAGAGTATAGGGGCAGAGTATAGGGGGCAGAGTAGGGGCAGAGGATAGGGGGCAGAGTAGGGGCAGAGTATAGGGGGCTGAGTAAGGGCAGAGTAGGGTGAGAGTAGGGGGGGCAGAGTAGGGGGCAGAGTAGGGGGAAGAGTAGGGGCAGAGTATAGGAGGCAGAGTATAGGGGCAGAGTAGGGGCAGAGTATAGGGGCAGAATAGGGGCAGAGTATAGTAGGCAGAGTATAGGGAGCAGAGTATAGGGGGCAGAGTAGGGGCAGAGTATGGGGCAGAGTATAGGGGGCAGAGTAGGGGGCACAGTAGGGGGCAGAGTAGGGGCAGAGTATAGGGGCCAGAGTAGGGGCTGAGTATAGGGGGCAGAGTAGGGGCAGAGTATAGGGGGCAGAGTATAGGGGCAGAGTAGGGGCAGAGTAGGGGCAGAGTAGGGGGCGGAGAAGGGACAGAGCGGGACTTAACACTTTTCAAAAGCTGGCACCATCTCCACATTTTTCATGGGGGTTGAAGAGCACATCAGCATTATGGTGTATTCTAGAACTGACGTCAGAGGCGTAACTATGGATACTGAAGGGGCGCTCTGGGATGCCCCATTTTTGTTTAAGGGGGTGTTTGGGGCATGCACCAAAGTAAAGAAACCCTTTTTATATCCTTATTTCAAAAGGGGGCACCAAAGAGGGGCGTAAGGGGGCACACGTGGCCCCTGTCATTATTGCGCCACAGAATCACGGACTCAAATAAGTGATTGTAAGAAGCAACTGTTTTATAGTTGACGGCTGAACCCCTTGACGTTTTGATAGTTTGCAAAGGGCTCTTCCATTTCTAATGAGGTGTTGGCTACGTCGCTGTGGCAACCGACTCTTTGGTACCCTATTGGTTATTTGATGGGAGGGACTCGTCCTTAAATAAGCCATGTTGCGTGCCGCAGTTTTCATATTCGCTTATTTCATCTACACTGCAACATCTGCTGAAACCCTGTCACAAATTCCATTTGTCAGCCTGAACAGAGAAAGAGACAGTCAGACCCAGAGAGTGGGATAAAACAACTTGAACGTTTCAATCACAATCAACAGACTGGTGTGCAAAGAACGGTTCAAGATGTACATGTTCAATATATTTGGCGTGGTTGCTCTGGTAGGAGTGATTGCGTTTGAGTGGGACCCTGTCGCTGGGTCACAGCCCGGGGAGAGATGTGGCTGCCCGCCAGGGTGGCAGTTTTGGCAGAATTCGTGTTATCGACTCATCAGCTCCGAGGCTACATGGGATGACGCTAAGTCAGCCTGCCACGCCATCGAGGCTGAGCTGGCCGCTCCACGATCAAACAAAGAAAATGACTTCATCGTCAAGACTGTCATGAATTATAGCAGAGATAATCAAGGATCGGGATCTGGTCAGAATATCGTGTGGATTGGTTGTAACGACAGAAGTCAAGAAGACAAATGGGTGTGTGAAGGGCAGTGCGGTGATAATGCGGATCAATATGAAAACTTTTACGGCCGCCAACCTGATAATAAGGAACAACAAAATTGTGTCATAATGCGTGGAAATGAAAACAGCGGTAAAATCGGCGGGTGGGACGATGAGAAATGCAACAAACTGTTCAGATCAGTATGCGTTCGTCGAGATGTCTGCTCCAGTCGCCGCCGTCAGTACTGCTTGACAGCCGGCCCCGATGGACGCATCCCCAACACTACCTGCCTCCTGGACCACGTCACTTATAGTTTCACCACCAAGACCATCACCGCCTGTGGTTCAGCCTGCACCAGGGAGCCCGGCTGTTGCTCCATCAACATCCAGATGAATGACCAAGGCAAGAAAATCTGCCAACTGAACAACGCCACCAAGTCGGAGGACAGGGCCAAGTTTCAAGACGTCGGTTATTTCTGCATGTACTTCGACGTGATGTGTGCGGCATCCACTGATGACCAAGCGCGCTAAACTTCGACACGGGTCGGCTTATATCACGGACCCACCACTGTCCCTGAAGCCGGCGAGGGTTCTACTTAGTTTATAAAAAACTCAAATCGAGACTGTTTAAGATTCGCGTTCTGCTGGAACTCAAATGACTGTAATTTCAGTTGCCCCTGCGACAACTGCTGCATCAGGAGACCATGCAGAAATAATTTGGCTCGTGTATATTATAGCTTGCATGCCTGTATTGCATGTACAGTATTGCACTGCCGTGACATACTATCCCAAACCTCGCCGCTGCAAGGCTATAAAACCATTTATGTTTGATCATCAATTTTTCGGCGTCATTCTTAGTAGTTTTAATCCATTTTTATCTGAATTTTAATGTATATAGACAGTAATGAATGAACAGAAAAGAGACAATGAAGTCTACAGGATATCACGAGATGGAACACGGAACAGGAACACTGATCCGGATTGACATTGATGTAACTTATATAGCTGTTTGCAAATCGAATAAGTTGGAGATTATTAAACTAAACCATGATCATTAAATTGATAATGCACAGAAATAAAATATATCCAGCACCGTCACTGTTTTCAGAAATAAATATATTCAGCACCGTCATTGTTTTGAGGGCTAGATTTTTTTTCTGTTGTTTGTTGGCCGGTATTTATGATCATTATTCATGTTTAGAATGTAACATTTTAGCAATGCGTGGACTAAGAAGCTAGCCTGAAGGAAGATGTGAAAAGTTTAGACACCAACACCTAACAAGGGATCAGAAATGAGATGATCTGTGAAATGATATTAAAAAAAATGGAATGTAATGTAATGAAATTGGGTGATATAAAAAGAGATGAAATCAGAAGAGATGAGATGAAATGAAATGAGATGAAATGAAATTTAAATAGATGAGATGGAATGAGATGGGATGAGATTAAAATGAGATGAGATAAATGAGATGAAATGAGATGGGATGAGATGGGATTAAAATGAGATGAAACAAATGAGATGGGATGAGATTCAAATGAGATGAAATAAATAAGATGAAATGAGATGGGATGAGATTAAAATAAGATGAAATGAGATGGATGAGATAAAAATGAGATGAAATAAATGAGATGGGATGAGATTAAAATAAGATGAAATAAATGAGATGGGATGAGATGGGATGAGATTAAAATGAGATGAAATAAATGAGATGAAATGAGATGGGATGAGATGGGATTAAAATGAGATGAAACAAATGAGATGAGATTAAAATGAGATGGGATGAGATTAAAATGAGATGAAACTAATAAGATGAAATGAGATGGGATGAGATTAAAATAAGATGAAATAAATGAGATGGGATGAGATTCAAATGAGATGAAATAAATAAGATGAAATGAGATGGGATGAGATTAAAATAAGATGAAATGAGATGGATGAGATAAAAATGAGATGAAATAAATGAGAAGAAATGAGATGGGATGAGATTAAAATAAGATGAAATAAATGAGATGGGATGAGATGGGATGAGATTAAAATAAGATGAAATAAATGAGATGGGATGAGATGGGATGAGATTAAAATGAGATGAAATAAATGAGATGAAATGAGATGGGATGAGATGAGATAAAAGAGATGAAATGAGATGGGATGAGATTAAAATAAGATGAAAGAAATGAGATGGGATGAGATTCAAATGAGATGAAATAAATGAGATGTAATTAGACAAAAATGAGATGAAATAAATGAGATGAAATGAGATGGGATGAGATTAAAATGAGATGAATTAAATGAGATGAAATGAGATGTGATGAGATTAAAATGAGATGAAATAAATGAGATGGGATGAGATTAAAATGAGATATGATTTGGACCGTGCTCAGCGGTGAAAGAACTCCCCCCCCCCCCCCCCCGGCTGCAACCACAAAGGTGCACATGATGTACGTATAATACTCTGCGTTACCGCATAGGCCATTTATCTTTTATTGTTAGTACTAATGCAGTAGAAGCAAAATAACATACGTATGAAAAACCCATTGCCTTTTCGCCATTATTACCCTGCAAGTTAATATTTCACTGGTTCACTCAATCTATTTATTAATTTTTACAATAGACGGATGATAAATCAACATAATGAGCTGTCATCAAAGTCGGGGAAAATAGTTTTAAAGGGGGTTGTTTATGGCAAACCATAATGCTTTTTCCAAATATAGTTTGTCTGGAAAAGTATTTTTTTTTTTAAGTTGTAGAAGTGCATTCGGTAAGGGTAATATTATCATACTTTGGGTTTTGTCAAAGAAATGCAGCTTCATGGGCAAAAATATCAAGGAAAATACAGTAATTAACAGTCATCTGTGAAAAGTTCAGTCATATACGTTGTATGCTCACTTTTTGAGAAAACAGCGAAACACGGCCACAGTATTTTATTTTCTCTTTCATTTTTGATCTTTTAAAGATCAAAAATAATTTTGGTCACTGGTTTTACTCTTTTCTGAATAAATACAGCTTTTCAGGCAGTACAAATGGTATGTTTCTACCATCACCATCTTTATATTCTGTAAGTTATATAGGTAAAGCTATGAAGATTTCTGTTTCGGTATGTTACCAAAGTATGATACTACTATACCTTTAGATAGCAATAAATTGAAACTTCAGCACATGCAATTTTCACAACAAACGAATAAAATGACATGACAATCATTATTTAGTGTAAGCATTTTCCTAGAATGCAATACGGCAAGAGACAAAAATTAATCATTTAGACGAAAAATGAAACAATTTTTTTGAAAAGGTGAGTTTCGAGTTAGCCCAGCAGCCTCGCAGCCCCTTGATCACCGGCATGTTGCCGATGGGTGAGGGACTGCGATCTTGAGGCACGCTTTAGGCTCGAGCGCAGTACCACTGGGCCACGGCTCACCCGATATTTCATTGAGGAACTCAATATTATATACATACGTACGGTTTTTGATGGTGCAATACATAATAATGAGTCATCACCATTCGCCAACTGGACAATTTATTTCGTTGGTGGCGCTATACAAAAGTGTATAAATTTTTCCGACAAGGGAGACTTTTTTCAAACCTAAAAATGTTGTAAATGTTTCCCTAAATTCATTTAACTACATGTATTTTCCTTTACGGAGTCTCAGTTTGTATCCTTAGATATTCACTGAGCTTAGCCGCACCCATAGGGCCTAGAAAATTTATTTTAGCCCTATTTCCATTAGTCTTACTTTTGGACAAAACACTTTCTCTTAGCTTGAGGCGATGGGCATAATCTCCTGTCGGTAAATCTACCTCAAATTTACATCATATGATTCAAAGTAATAATTATAATTTTCAATTGTTTCAAAATCAAAGAGACTCCTAAAGGGAGGGCTGGGTTATTCACGGCCTGAAGTTTTGGGGTTAATTCTTGGTAGTGCGGCCTTAAAAAGTTTGTCTGTCGCCCTCTCTAGGCGTAAATAATCTAAACTTTAGCGCCGACTTTTGCCCTAACTGAGAATAAGATTGGCGCCACCATGGGCGCCACCATCAATCTTACAATAAATAACTGTAGTTTGGACAGTAACTGTAGTTGGGCCACAAAGCAGGAGCACATGTTCATTACTGTCAATACTGTCGACGTACACGTGCATGCAGAGTACTATTACTAGTAAAAGTAGTAGGAAAAGGGTACTACTACTACTACTACTAGACATTCAGTAATCATGGAGCTTGAGATCGGATCGGATGATGATCTTTTCTTAGAGGAGAAAGATGTATCTGCAAAAGAATCACCTACCTGGAGCCCCAAGCAGTGTGAACCACTGTCAAAGAAAACTTGTGGGGTAGGCCTAATCATTTTTAATAAATTAATAATATCGTCCGGTCATGTGTTTTCACCCGACATGGTTTTCGCTCCCCAAATTCGACTCCCGTTTACCGCGAGACCGTGCGTGATTTTTTGTGATCAGTATCCCTGAAGTGATGACTACACTCAGGGCTATCTCCGACATTCAGGATGTTGAGAATAAAGGTTTCAAGGCACAATTGCAGAATACCCCGCCACTCACCTTGCCCACCCCATAGCCGCGGATTCGCGGATAACGAGTCACAATTCAGTGAATGTGCTTTGTACACAAGTGTGTGCAGTTCACTTCGTATCCACGTATCTATCTGCGGATCCACTTCCCAGGACCCACATTTGACTTAGAATTTTCTCCAACCTTGCCCATTCACTTAGCGTGGTTCATAGGGATGCTTCGTTCTCTAATAAGCTGTACACAACACATGGGCCTAGTTAGTTTGCACTGTAAGATTCTTTCTCGCCAATCGTGATTCGCTCGACCTCGTATCCATTGAATTTTAGGGGGTATTTTCGCGTGGCGGGGGGGGGGGGGGGGGGGGGATTCTGCAATTGCTCCAAAATGACTGTTAATCGGCGATCTTTGGCATAATGACTCACCCTGGAGTTCCTGATGTCGTGAAGAAGCATTCAGAAGACATAAAATTTAATTATCATTTCGGATGTCAACAAAAACGAGCAATTTTCAGCCCAAATTCCTGTGCGTATAAAAAAGTCACGAATTCTTTGACTTTTCTCATGGGGCTTTGCGAAATAATAATAAAGAAATACATAAGAATGATCTCTACCCTGTCCAGTCTACATTCGATTTACGTACAATGGAGCGAACGGGACCAGTCTACTCTGTACATGCGCAATGCCGCTGGGAAACTATTATGCGACGACTGTTGCTTGAGAGTCTTACTTCCATGGTCTTTTAAATATTATAAAAAAAAAAAGAGAAAAGACTTACCGTGGCCGTTTTTCACTGCTCTGTCAAAAAGTGGGCATCGTATGGGACTGACATTTTCACAGATTACTATTATTGTATCTTCCTTGATATTTTTACCTATGATTCTGTATTTCTTTGAAAAAAACCAAAGTATGATAATTACCTTTAAATCTCGTTGAAAACCCTTGATCTGACATGGGGACGGACAGGAACCTAGGGCCTGTTTGTTTATGACGAATCCTGCGGATCCGGATCCCTTTTTAGCGTACCCTGCATAGGAGGTGGATCCCAAAATATAGGATCCTGTGCGTTAAACAAACAGGCCCCGCCCCCTATTCCCTGTTGTCTTTTATAACAGTGTTAACATATTTCATCATTATATTGTACATGCCACAGATTACATTCACCGAGGAAACCAAAGACAGTGAGGATTGTGCCGAGAGAAATGTCGATACTGAGCGTGCTCAGATCTTATCGTACGAGGGAGATTTCCTATACAGCAGGAAGCATTTCGCACTGGCGCTGACCAGCTACCAGAAAGGCTTGGCACTGGTTCCTTTACGTTATGTCCAACTACGCAGAATCTTCATTGAGGGTGCTGCTAGATGCTGTGCACACTTGGAGGAGCATGACTTAGCATTAAACATGGCCACGATGATTGTAAGTACAGTACACATGTAATAATTACAAATGGGGTATTAGGGAGACTCATTAGCGTCTAAAAGTGGACATTGGGGAGACATCGGGACTTAGGGAGACTTTTCGATGTCTCCCTAAAGGTACCAGCTACCTTTTAGAGACATATTTTTACTGTCCATATTTTAATAGAAGAAGACAAAGAATACCAGTACTCTCAATATGAGCATATTGTCAATTTCAAGTTCATTGGTTTGGAGGATGTTTAGAAATAGGTCCCATCCTCGGTTATGGAAATAATGATAATGATATTAGTCGATATTTGTATAGCGGCGGTGTCTGCCGGAAACGGTGCTCATGGCGCATTATCATTATCCCTGGTCATTGGGCTACATAAACATTTCTGAAACCATCTCAACTCCCCGGGGAGTATACATTCCTGTGCGCGAAGGCTAATCAAGCACAAAGCCATCTCTACCCTTACAGGTACCCATTTACACCTGGATGAAGAGAAACAATATGTGACGAAACATTTTGCCCAAGGATGCAAGCACCACAATCCATGGCTGGATTCGAACCAACAATCTGTAAACTGACCACAAGATCTTGAGTACGACACGCCAGACCACTAGGCCAACTGGCCAAGGCACCCCACTCCAAGTTATTTGAACTACCCTAGTAATCACCAAATAACCATAAGGGAAACTAACTTTGAAAAACAAACAAAGAAAAACAGTGTGTATGTGGTACAGCACTTTAATAGGGCCTGTTTATTTCGGCACGCGATCAGTGATCTTGCAGATATCCTTGTCCCATGCAGGGTACCTAAAATGGGATCCGGATCAGCAGGATCACTGATCTTGTTTCTGAAACAAACAGGCCTTTGGTTGAGAATTAGCAGGTGTTCTACACTCATAAGTTGTTATGAAATTATAACGAGGTTGAGTTACATGTACATGTAAAGTACGTCCAAGTTATTTTACCCCGGTAATCATCAAATAACCACAAGGGAAACTAACTGGATTAAATTTTAAGTCATTGAATAACAAACAAAGAAAAATTTACTCTCTGGAGCAGGATTTCATGACCTCCAGAAAACGTATCGGCGCTCTCACCAACTGAGCTAGATATCCAGCCATGCCAGTCCTATGTTGGAGGTGTCCCTAATAGCCAATTATCTTTGATCCATCTTGTCACCTTCCTTGTATACCCGTTGTAAAAGATAACACCAATTCTAAAAAGAAAACGGATACCAGACTACTTTGAGTCCAAGCCTCAGTTTGATTGCACTGCTTCGAATGTAGGATGGATGCATCGTGAGTAAAGGTGTATTGTACAGAGCTCCACGAGTGCCATTCCACTTATCCAGATAACATATAATCTCACCAAGTCGACTTATTAAGCCCTAAAAGTCGACTTATTGAGATAATTTATTCGCACAAGATGACTTAGTGAAACTAAGTAGTCGACATTCCCTGATAATTTATCTCACCAAACAAGATGACTTACTGAAAGAAGGAAGTTGACTTGTCCTGATACATGTAGTTGACCATGTTTACCATGTTGTAAAGACAACTTACATGTACATATAATAAAACTGAGGTTATTTATCAGGATAAGAAGACTTTTTAGATGCACTTTGTTGACTTGGCCAGATAAATTATCAGGATAAGTTGACTTCTCGTTTTCGCCAAAAGTCGTCTTGTTGAGATAATTATTGAGACAAGACGACTTTTACCGCTCCAAAAGTCGAGTTAGCAAGATAAATTGTGTGGTTATCTGAATATTAGTGGAATGGCACTCATGGAGCTGTGAGTATTGGTGTTCGAGGTCTAATCAAATGTTACTTCAAATGCTTGGAGTTAGGAGGGCCTGACATGCCTGACGGGTTTCGATCCTAGCAGGATCTTTCTCAACGGCTAAATTACTTGTATTGACCAAATAGAAAAAAGATATTATTTTTCCCTTTGTTCCTATCAGCTTGAAGAATCTTTGACTTTGGAGCACAGGATGACAGCTCATAGTCTACTAGCTACTGTGCATGCTGCTGCTGGTAACCATAAAGGTGAGGACCAAACTCTTCTCCTTCTAACCACTCTCATAGGGCGTTTACGAAATGGAGGCTCAGGCTCCATCTCTGACATCCATTACATCCATGTTCTGAAAATAAAGGTTGTGGTTTTTCATTATTGAAGCTGAAGCTCTGTTTTCCTTTTCAAACCAGAGAATCTACTTCTGAACCGCAGCCAAAAGCCTCTATTTTGATACCCGTTATTTCAAAATGGATTAAAAAAATGGTACCGGAGCCTGAGATGGAGCCGGAGCCTCTGTTTCGTAAATGTCACTAGTCTTGGTTCATGACTAAGCCCAAGTTTATGGAATCAGTTACCGTATGCATGAAATTCTTCACTTACGATAACAGACTTTTTTGCTTACAGTTAGCGTATTTCACAGGAGAGTTTTTTTTATCGCTAGGCTAAGCAATGACTTTCTGCAGAATGCACATGACAACTCGTTGGCAGAAAACATCAAGGTTAGCCTAGAAATTCTTCGCTAACGGATTATGTGCAGAAAGTCTTGCTTACAGATTCCATGAAATATATTTCACAAGTAGCAGTGCCCGTAAGGCGTAAGCAGAATAATAGGTTGTAAAGGATTCCATGAAATTGGGCCCTGGTAATTAGATTCTTGTTTACACATCACAATTTTTGTATTTATCATGATGAAAAAGAAAAATTGACTGGCGTGGGATTTGAACCACCAACCACTGGAATACCATACCAGCGCTCTACCAACTATCCAGCCCTAAAGATAATTCAGTATTAGGGACACCGCCTACATAGGGCTGGATAGCTCAGTTGGTAGAGCGCCGGTACGATATTCAGGAAGTCGCCGGTTCGAATCCCGCTCCAGTCAATTTTTCTGTGTTCATTTTCAATAAATTCCATCTGAAATAGAAAACCCAGACACTGTAACTTTGGACTCAATTCCTGTAACACTTTTCAGAAAAAAAACCCATTATGATTCTTGATTGTTTTCTTTCAGAAGCCATAAAAAGTCTTCAAGCCTGTATTCAGTGGCAGCGCTCAAATGTCCATTTCTGGTTGAAACTGGCCCAGGCTTACAGCGCCCTCTCTTATCAATCCCAGCATGCACTGCCCACACAACGACCAGATTCCGAACCCTGTCCTTCATGTAGCTGCTGCTGTGCCTGTGCAAGTACAATCAGTATTGAAGGAGAATTCACGAGTGACTCGTCTGGTATCGGACCACACGTAGAACCTTCATTGCATGTTGCCACTGATGATATTCAGCCCTCATCTCGGGACCATACCGACGGCCGTCATGAAAACAGTACTTCTTCAAATTCTCCTCCGCGATCGGTCAAACATTACCACGGTGATAACAAACTAAAACCAGTCACACTGCACAAGACACATTCAGGAGCATCGCAGGACACCGTCAACGACAAAGCCGATCCAGATACAGACTCCCTCTCTGATTCAATGGTCTCTAAATTACTGGATAAACTGGACGTCCTTGCAATAACTGGCAAAGATGCAAGTGAGACATGCAATGACCAAGCAAAAGATAAATTGATGTGCAAGGAATGCCGACCAACTCTCTATTATGCAAGTAGCCTTCTCAGAGCACGGTACGTATAAGATATCAACAAATCTGTGATTTTTATATATATTTTTTAGGATTTTTGTAAAATGTGAAGGAGCCTGCTAGTTGCTATGATAATACTCCATCCATAGATCCTGTCTTGTGATTGGTTTAGAGTGCGTCACATGACGTGTCATATTTTTTACTAGACAAGGCGCACAAAAGACAACATATTATCACATATCAACCAATATACAGCGTGTCCCTAAAAAAAGGCAACACTTTGTCGGGAACCATTATGTTAAAATCAAACTGTTTATCACTTCAAATTATATGATACAACCATGGCTTGGCTATCACCATGTAGAATTAAAGCAAAATCGGGCTGAAATTGGCGAAAATATGACCAATTGAAAGAGTACTCTTTAAAAACAAATTTGCAGTATTCCACTGCACACCCACACATTCAGGAGCATCACAGATTCATCAGGATTTCAAGCTACATGTACAGTGCCTAGGGAGCTTTTGAGGAATCCTTGGTTTCATTACCAGAAATAAATAAATATTTGAAGGGGGCACCAAGGCCAAGAACCAGGACAATGAAGTCCATGGCCTTCATTAAATTCCAGGCTTGGAATAGCCAATCCCTTGCAATACTGAGTGTACTGTGCAATGTCCAACAATGCAGCAGATTTGTTGAAGTAACATCACAAAACTATTTTCTCTTGTAGGCTGTTGTTAAAATCAGTGGCACATTCCGTGGGATCCTTTGCAAAGGTCAGAAATGGTCAACTAATACATCAGGTAGGAAGAAGAACATACATGCACACCAAACTCATTGTAACTTTCTATCAATCGTAGGACGTATGATGCATTGCAGCCCTGCGTAAAAGTCCTATGATACGATGGGTTATCCTTTGTAACGCGATGTTATTATTAATTAGCTTCTTGTAATTCATGATATCAATGGATGGCTAAATTGCCATTGTTTTCTGGCCTACAAGCTGATGGGCTCATCCAGGAGTGTTTAAAAATAAGAGAACATGTACAAGTAATAATTTATACTGCTGCAAACTGCTTTTCAGCCAAAATAATGACCTAAGCTTTATCAAATGCTTGGAGTAAGGACGGTCTGACGTGTTACAATCCTAGCAGGATCTTTATCAAAGGCTAAATGACAAGAGGACAAGAACATGAAGATACACATACATGTAAGATTCTGCTAGGATCGAAATGAGTCAGGCCCTTCTAACTCCAAGCAAAAAATTAGAGTGGGTAGATTGGCACTATTTCTGACGGTGTCAAATGTCATATCTCTACACTGAGACATCGATGAGTTAGTTTCTTTTCCTTGGGATATTATCGTATAGACTACTGGCTCATTTTATGTATCACTGTACATGCTGTATGTATCTCCTTGTAATACGACCATTGGCTGTGTACGTTTCCATAGACACCAACCTTCTTTGATAATTGTCTGTCATGTACAGGTAGAGCAGTCACTCACAGAGCTTCATCTTCACCCTGATGTTATTGCAGTTCTGCATCACCATGCAAGACAGATCGTGCGGAAGGGCTGTCACAGACTGGATGAGGATGTGTCTGTGACGTCAGAGGAAGGAGGAGAAGATGGAGACGGTGAGAAAGCTCTAGGGGATGGAGATAAGGACTTGTCCACTGAGGAGTTTGAACAGAGATGGTTCCCATGGACCTTGAAGTATTAATTTAGTCACCTCATTCTACTTTAAGGAGGACGCACATATCAGTGATGGAGTCGAGTCCACAACCTCAGGGGCCAAGGTCTCCAAGGCCAAGGTCGCGGCTGTTGAGTCACTCACGGGCATTTGAGACCAAGTCCAAGGCCACAGTGTCCAAGGCAAAGGCTGAGTCACCCACGAGCATTCAAGACTGAGACCGAAGCCAAGGCCGCAGTGTCTGAGGCCAAGGCCGAGGCTGAGTCACTCACGAGCATTCAAGACAGACCGAAGCCAAGGCCGCAGTGTCTGAGGCCAAGGCCGAGTCACTCACGAGCATTCAAGACTGAGGTCAAGGCTACAGTGTCAGAGGCCAAAGCTGGTTGTAGGATGAGTCTTTCTGTCAAGTTTATACATGTATACTGATTTCAACTTGACACCCAAAGCTTTAAAGGTAGTATCATACTTTGGTAAGCAAACCAAAACAGAAATGTTCACGGATTTACGTATAACTTACAGGGTATGAAGATGGTGGTGGTAGAAACATACTGCTACAATTTTTCCGCCTGAAATGGTATATTTATCTAGACATTAGCAAAACAATGACCGGAAATCTTATTGATCTTTTAAAAGATCAAAAATAAAAAAGATAAGACTTAAGAAATACTGTGGCTGTTTTTCACTGTTTTCTCAAAAAGTGGGCAACGTATGGGACTGACATTTTCACAGATGACTGTTATCGTATCTGTCTTGATATTTTTGCCCATGAATCTGTATTTCTTTGATAAGTATGATACTACCTTTAAGGTAATGCTATTGGAAATGTTGCAGGCTTTGTACAGTGAACGGTCAGTCGCATTACGCTTGGAATTGCACAAAAGCCACAAATGCAACTTTTCGGCTGAATCTCTGGTGCTGCACTTTCTTCTGACATGTCTGAGCTGTTGTGTACCATATGTTTGCCCGTTCAAGGCATCAAGATCACCATTCGCTCTTGTTACGATCATCGTAATCAAACTGACCCCAAGTGAGAAAGGAGACAATTTCAGAATGATAACTTTCTTTCTGTTAGTGTATTTAATGCAAAATTGAAAATTGTCCCCCTAAAAATTGCAACATAAGTACAAGTATACTTTGGAAATTCCCCCGTGTCGAGTTAATTCCAAATATACATGTACATGTATCAGTTTTGTGAAAACCTTGTGGAGACCTATACACCTTTAGAATGTCCATGTGGAGACAGTTATGTTGAACCTATTGTGATTGGTCTTCACAAGGCACCAGATATGCTTTTACATCTGCATATTTTCATGCTCTTGCATGTCTTGGGCCAATTTCATAGAGCTGCTTAAGCACGAAATTTGCTTAAGCATGAAAAGTCTTCCTTGATCAAACAGGGGTGCCAACCAAATTTTCATGTGATGTTTACTACTTGTGACTTGTATCCGACCATTGTTTGCTGAGCATAACATTCACAAGGAGTTTTGGCTAGCACACTGACTTTATTTAACAAGGTTTTTGGTGTTAAGCAAATTTTGGTGTTTAAGCAGCTCTATGAAATTGACCCCTGGTAATTCAAGTTTTGGCACTCCAGATTATTTTAAGTAAATGCCAGGACTCGGGTTTATGACTTAAGTATCAAACGTTTACATTTCACATGAAATAAAGGAGAAGAAACATTCCAAAGATGAATACTGAAGGCTGTTTTATTTCTAAATATAAATCTGCCATCACCCCACATGTAGAAAGTCCAAATAGGCAAATGTTTAAAAAACAAGGAAATATTTCAATAATTACTTCAAACTTTCATCACCAAATCAAGGAATGTTTGTCTGGCTTTCTGGAAATGTTATACTGCCAGATAGCACCACAAAATAGACAGAAATTCACACACGTCAGTCATTCATCCATTGAAGCAGAACCAAAGTCGCCAAAACACCAAACCAATAACCAATGCTTAAACATTTAATTGAAAAGTAAACAAAGAAAAATTGACTGGAGTGGGATTCAAACCGGCAACCTCCTGAATACCGTACAGGCGCTCTACTAACTGAGCCATCCAGCCCTACGTTGGTGGTGACCCCAATAGTCAATTATCCTTGTTCGTTTGGCAGTCAGAAGCCATGAAACCACGTACACACCACCATACCCCAAGGATTGTTTCAATGATATATGCAGCAATGCTGCAACCTGGGATTGGTACATGGGGATCACTCAAAGAGGATATGGCTTTTTAATTAATATAATCATCAAATAACCACAAGGGAAACTGACTGAATTTAAACACCAAAAAAAAAAAAACCCTCCAGTGATGATTATATATTTGAAAATACTGTAGGCACCACATTGTACTGGAAATGTCACTGATGACTGGTACTGTATCTTTCTTGATATTTTTGCCCATGAAGATGCATTTCTTTGACTTAAAATAAAATATGAAGTTAGGCCCGCTTCAAACGTCGAATTTCTGCCGTGTCCAATGCAATACATTACAATCGACATAAAAGCGGCGGAAGTTCGGCACGTGGCAGTTGCTTCAAACACCGGTTTTCTGTTAACCTTAATGCAAATTCCAACATGGCGGACCAAGAGAGAGTTATGATATTGCTATATTCTTGTGCGAGAAGGCGGCGGTCTCTCTTTTAAAATGGTACGGGTGGAATACCGTGGAACTCCGATTTGGGACATTTCAAATGAAATCAACGTTTGAAGCCGTGCCACTCTTCTGCCGTTAAAAGCGGCAAGCCCTGTCGATCTTTCGGCAGAAAACCGGCAGTTGCTTCATACGTCGAATTTCTGCCGTGTCTAATTCAAACTTGGGCCAATATTTGAATTAGACACGGCAGAAGTTTGACGTTTGAAGCGGGCCTTAGCTTTAAAATATTACAAAAAAATAAATGGATATTTCAAATTTATATACTCTTATATAGTGTAATAATACTGTCTACACACCTTAACCCAAAGAATTAAAGATAAAACCGTAAATACTCCACCAAGTACTGGTTCAATTCTTGCCGTTGCAGGTTTTAGTCAAATTTCTTGACTGATGGTTGGTAGTAAATGATGGTCACACATCCAACGAGACGTAGGAAGTTTGTAATAGTATAGTTAGCCACAACTGAATCAAACAAGGAAGAAATCAAAAACAAAGTAATGATAGTAAATGATTCTCAGACTACCAAAACAGAAATCTTCACATATTTTACCTCTAACTTAAACGGTATAAAGGTGGTGATGGTAGAAACATACAGTTAAAATTGTTCTGCCAGAAATGCTGTATTTATTCAGAAAAGTGTCAACTCAAAGACCAAAAAACAGGGGTGGCCCACTGCATACGTACGCATAGTGGTGGCCCACGGATAACAGCATAGGATTTTGTGCACAAAGTTTTTACTTTGGCAAGCGAGACCTAGCATATTATTCCTTGCCAAACCATGGCCAAACATAAGAATTTCACCATACTTTGTGTTTTCGGGCATTAAAATTGGGGTGGGCGGCAATGTGAAGCTAAAAATAAATTGTAAATTGCCTGAATTTAATGTTCACAGCATTTTCCTGCGACTTTTTGAAAGTTTTTTGACAATCGCCGTACTTAAAGCTATACAGAAGTTTTGAGGAGACCGGTAGTTTGCTGCCCTCTATTAACAGCCCGCTCCAAAATCTCCCATTATGAATAGGTGTCCTAAACTGAGGTACTATACCTTTTATATAGAGTGACATTGTCTGTACACAAATACAAATAACTTACCAAGCATATCTCCTATAACCAGTGAAGAAATGAGTCGAACTGGAAATAAAATATACAGAAAAAACAAACATGAAAATAAAAATATTTTAACCAGTGTCAGACTGCAAGAATAAGGAAATATTAATGGCACTTTTGTGCAAATTCGTGAGTTCATATTGTGGCAGGCCTTAGCCTTAGCCTTAGGCCTAAGGGTACATGTAGGAAAATTCAAGGATATATTCAAAAAGCATTCTCTCCTGATTATTAGAAAAAAAAGAATGAAAAAAATTGATCTTTCCTATTGAGGAGTTATATGTCTATTTTAATAAAGGTACTTAGTTTTCAAGCTGTTCATAAAAATGTTAATGCTTGACTGAATCTAAACATCTTAAACTGAAAGGGTATTAAAGGTGATATCATACTTTGGTTTTTATCAAAGAAATACAGATTCATGGGCAAAAATATCAAGACAGATACAGTAACAGTCATCTGTGAAAATTTCGGTCCCATACAGTGCCCACTTTTTGAGAAAACAGTGAAAAACGGCCACAATATTTCTTTTCTTGTCTTTTCTCTTTTATTTTTGATCTTTTAAAAGATCAAAATGATTTTCGGTCGTTGTTTTACTAATTTCTGGATAAATACACCATTTCAGGCGGAAACATTTTAACAGTATGTTTCTACCAGCACCATCTTCGTATTCCTGTAAGTTATAGGTAAATCTGTGAACATTTCTGATTTGGTTTCTTACCAAAGTATGATACTACCTTTAAGCATAATCGGGTTGAAATTGGCGAAAATATGACCAATTGAAAGAGTACTCTTTAAAAACAAATTTGCAGTATTCCAGAATAAGTGGTCAATATACACACATAATGTGTATTGAAAGAAAGATGAAAATCGGGTATTGAGGTTGGGTAATTCAGTCTTAGTGTTTTCCCCCAATTTCGGTCCAATTTTGCTCAAATTCTACATGGTGATAGCCAAGACAAGGCTGTATCACATATCTGAATCTTGAAGTGATAAATAGTTTTTTTTCTTCATATAATACATGTAGTTCTCGACACAAATTTGTGTTGCATTTCTTTTGGGACACCCTGTATATCATGTGCATGTACATGTATACGTACTCGGACATTATACTTACGGAATCCTGTTAACCAAGCAATGAACCAGGTCAAGAAGCTGACGGAACCCGAGTCTTTGAGATTATAAATGGCGACAATCTGAAAGATCATTCCAGCAGCTGATATGGGCGTGGCCAGGCTCTGCATATAATCACATATTCCAAAAAAACATTAGTAGTCTAGCAAGTATCAAACATTCAAATTGAAATTAACTTTAAAAAACGAGGAATTTCCAAGGTATACTTAAAGGCAGCGTACAGGATTTGCAAGGGCTCCAAATTTTTTTTGGGTTTGAGTTTGAGACAGAAAATGGAGTCAACAGTTCGTAAACAGTGCAAACAGTCACCGTGGTAATAGGTTCATCAGATGCTGGGTTTTCAAGGAAATCAAGATTGTGTCTTTTAAAAAGATCGTTCGTCCGAACTATTTAGTTGCATTTTGAAAGCGTGCATGGTGTAACCTTGAATGATTCGGAGGGGGCAAGATTATTTCAGCCGTATTTCTGCTATCCAGATGAACAAAGCGTAAAAAGGTACATGAAACAACGTCTGTAAGGAAGTTTAAGACCTTCACTTCTGTTTTAGTACCAAATTCAGCCAAAACGCACATCTTTGCAAATCCTATATGCTCCTTTAATTATCTGTCACAAAGCGAAGTATTTTATGTAAGGGATGTTCGCTAGACATTTCAACCCAAAAAGTGATCTGGTTCAAATGGGAGCGATTTCAATTCTGCTCTTTGGAGAGTGTTCATTTAGTGCACATTTACATAGCCACGTCTCCACAAGGATACAAGTTCAGGTATTGCGTGTACCCACAAGATGAAATTTCAAATTTTTGAGACTGGCTAGCAAGAATATGATTGGCAAGTCAAGTCAAGGGCAAGGGTTACTGACCAGTAGCAGAGCTGGAAACCACTGTGGAGCTATTCCTGATCCTATCATAACCGTAGCACCAAAATACCTGGGACTTCAAGTCAAGGAAAATACATTTGCAGAGTTGGAGTAGAGTCCTCAGATCCGAGTATACAGAGCACTCCGAGTACTTCAAGGTCTGAGTAATGGGACGAGTCCGAGTACATTGCTGTCGAGTCAAAGTCCGAGTACATTCAAGGACGAGTACAGGGCCGAGTCCGAGTACAAAAGTCTGAGTCTATGTTTGAGTACAGTATCAACGCACAGTGCAAAAAAATGCATTTTGTTTCATAAAGATGTTTATAATTGGACGAGCATGATGCTCATGGCGCAAATCAATTATTATCCCTGGTCATCGGGCCATAATTTACATTCTTGAAACCATCTCAACTCCCTGGGGAGTATACAGCCCTAGCTGGCTGCCATATTCAGTGCACAGAGGCTAATCAAACCACAAAGCCATCTCTACCCTCACAGGTACCCATTTACACCTGGGTGAAGAGGAGCAATATGTGATAAAGCGTCTTGCCAAGGGGGCAATCACCATTAACTCATGGCTTGATTCGAACCCACAATCTGTAAATTGACCAAGGCTTTGAGTTCAACGCGCCGGACCACTAGGCCACAGCACCCCACATTATTGATCAACAGTTTGTAAGGATACAGTCCGCTGACAGGAATCAAACGAATGTCCAATCCATCAGAGTAGTACAGCATCATCAGAATCAAAATCCAAACTGCAAAGACAACAAGATGACACCAAAAGTGAAAAGCATTCATATTAAAGGCAACGCCAATAGAGCTCTGGCCACGCTTGAGCTATTCATAGAATACGCCCTTTATTATCGACAGCTATAGTTACCCGGATGTTCGGACAAACTGTGTAAGTACGTGTAAGTTAATGGGGCAACGTGCGACTTGTTTGTCCGAACTTCTGAATGTGACGTCACAAGCGCGGAGCCCAATTGTTCCAAAACAGCCCCAAACAAGCAAAGCATGTTCAGTAAGCACAATAGCAAATAACAATGTCAGGGATACATTGGATTATTAATGCAAATTTCATTATTTGTAAATTGAAAAGTGATGTTCAAAGAAAAATTGACTAGAGTGGACCTCCGAATACCGTACCGGCATTCCGTTCTTACCAACTTCGTTTAATACCCAGATTGCCAATACGGTATTCCGGAGGTCGATGGTTAGAATCCCGCTCCAGTCAATTTTCTTTGTTCACTTTTCAACAACTTAAAATTCAGTCAGTTTTCCTTGTGGTTGTTTGATGATTATTTGTGATTTGAATGGGAAGGATCATTCCACAGGTGGGGTTACATGTATGTACATGTATGTAGTACAGGTGCAGGTTATATGATGATAATGCAAACTCTCCTTGTGAGTAATTTGTTTGCATGCAATGTATATTGTGGTATAAAAACTGAATATCACAGGCAGGTAGTTAACAGTTCATAGTGTCTTGGATGTAGTCTGACATTATTGGGAATGTACATGTATACATGACAGACAAGCAATGATACTTAAATGCTTAAAGGGAGCATATAGGATTTGCAAAGATGTGCATTTTGGTTGAATTTGGTACTTAAACAGAAGTGAAGCTGAAGGTCTTAAACTTCCTTACAGACTTTGTTTCATGTACCCTTTTACGCTTTGTTCATCTGGATAGCAGAAATACGGCTGAAATAATCTTGCTCCCCTCTGAATCCTTCACAGTTACACCATGCCTTTGAAAAGCCACTAAATCATTCAGACGAACAATCTTTTTAAAAGACACTAAATTTTGATTTCCTTGAAACCCAGCATCTGATGAACCAAGATTTCCCATGGTGACTGTTTGCACTGTTGAATCCCTTTTCTGTCTCAAACACAATAAAACAATTTTTGGAGGCATTGCAAATCCTACATGTATATGCTGCCTTTAAGCAGACACTTACCATGCTTACCAATGATAGACCCTACATGTATAACCATGATAAGTTAACAAATTAATGATCTAACCATTATGGATTTAGTATGTTTATTTACTTTGTATGATGATGAATATATACTCCGCATATTTCATGATGGGTTTTGAAGTCACAAACATATACAGGGAGAATATGGTGAAACTGTGGAAAAACAAACAAAAATGTTATGAAATCAACAATGACTGAATGACATGAACAGATGAATGAGTTTAACTACATATGTGTCTGATCTCTTGTATGATTTGATGTCAACTGCACGGTAAAAAATAGATTTAAATTGCTGATTTTATGAAGTTTGAGAAGTTTTTTCCATGCATGAACTGTGAGCAAAGCTCAATATGAATATTTTCCTCAGAGATATCAAATGATAAATTGGATCTTTTCAAACCTCATAAAAATGAGCAATCTAGCAATTACATGTAAATCTATTTTTCCTGTCTTATTGACTTAATACAGTACACAAGTGCAATGAGTTTCCAATGAACATGATGAATGTTTTTGACAAAACCTCGAATGTATGGACTATCAGACTATTGATAATAATGTGACAATTACACAGTTACAAGTAACTTATCTTTCCACTTCAAAGTTCATAATTATAACCTTAAAGGTAGTATCATACTTTGGTTTTTGTCAAAGAAATACAGATTCAATGGGCAAAAATATCAAGGAGGATACAGTAACTGTCATAATTTGTGTGAAAATTTCAGTTTCATACGGGACCCACTTTTTGAGAAAACAGTGAAAAATGGCCACAGTATTTCTTAAGTCTTTTCTCTTTTATTTTTGATCTTTAGAAGATAAAACATAATTTGGGTCACAGGTTTTACTCTTTTCTGGATAAATACAGCATTTCAAGCAGAACAATTTGAATGGTATGTTTCTACCATCTCCATCTTTATACCCTATAAGTTAGGCAAATCTGTGAACATTTCTATTATGCTACCAAAGTATGATACTACCTTAAAAATAAAAAAAGGTTATAGGGCCCCTTATCACATTATTTCAATATCCATTGATTTTATTTTATACAATTTGGATTTTTTTGTTCTAAAACTTGAACAGCCAACAATTCAAAAACATAAAAAAATACATGTAGGCCCTAGTAATTTATATAGAAGTAAATTTTGAAGATACAGCAAGGTAACACACTTGAGTTGTGTCATTTACCTTTTTTGTCATGTGACATATATTATCCTATTATGATAAAAGTTGTATGTAAATTATAAAAGAAATTATTGAGTAAATGAAATGATGAAGCACTTGTTAGAGCAATTTTACTAACAATTATTAATTCCAATGATTATTTTCCAATAATATAGAGCATAAAATGAAAGATCTATTGTAATTTAGTAAAGTTAGATCTTCATTACCATTTTCTGTGATATAAGGCCATAAAAGAAATTGTTGTATTGGAGTAATGGAGGGTTGGAAAATAGGGTAGGGCAGGCATTTTTTTTTTTTATTTAATTTTTCCTGTATTAAATGCTTTTTTCCCTGTATATATCACAGTATTTGACGAGTCAAATAAAGACAAGAAATGACATAACAACTTTAACCAGTCTGGTTTCCATCTTTTGCTCCTTTTAAGCTTTTAATCTGCATACAATTTTGTTTTCGATTATTTTTTTTTTTAAATGTTTACGGTTGGGGCATATTTTTGGGTCGGGCAGTTACGCCAATAAAACAATTTTGTATGGCCTAACTTACATGTAAATTGTATTGATCAGGGAAACAAAATAATTACAGCAGCTAGGGAATTGTTTGTTTTGAATCTCACAGTTGAAGTAGATGCATCGAGTTAAAGCAAACTGGCAAAACAAACAAGTGCAGAGCCCTGTTAACCAGGAAATGACATGCATCAATAATGAAACAGGTTGGGGCAGGTGGAGTTACAGTTTGCCTTAATAAAAGAAAAACAATTTTTTTAAATTTTTTTTTCAGAGGTGAGGGAGATTTTTTGCAAGATATGTGACAGAGTGTAACCCCCCCCCCCACCCTCCACCTGCTCTTTACTGCATGTCTTCAATGGAAAACATTTTGAGCGGGCTGTCGGTAGAGGGCACCAAAAAACCGATCTCCTGAAAACTTGTCTACACTCTTTAAGTGTACATGCATGGCTGTTGTCCAGAAAGTCTTCAAAACATGCAGAAAAATGCTGTGAACATTAAATTCGGGCAATTTACAAACTATTTTTAGATTGACATTGCCGCCCACCACAATTTCAATTTCCCCAAACACAAATTGAGGTGAAATTGTTTTGTTTGGCAAGGAATAATGTGCTAGGTCTTGCTTTCGCTATTGCCCGAAGTAAAACACTTTGTGCACAAAACACTACATGCTGTTTGCCATCGGCCACCATGATCGCTTTGTAAATCGCCATTTTGATGGCCAATATTCACATATTCTGCATTTTTGTGGAACTATGTCCTCCCCATCAGCCATCACAACCATGCACTGCACAGCACTGCACAATATGTACCAGGCATTTCCGTGCACTTATTTTACCCCGGTTGTGTTTTCGATGAATATTCGTGCACAAAAGCAATGGCAACAAAATCAACACACTTTTCCCGAGACTGGTGAAATGCGCCCTCTTGATATTTACAATAGGTAGTCAAAAGTCTCCCTGTGTGTTCTGGCAGGAATGTAGGGATGGGTAGAATTAGAAATCCTGGGTATTAACAACACAAAAATAAGCAAAAGTGTGTAAGACAGGTAGCCAATTGTTTTTACACATGTGTGTCTGAAATGTATTACAAATTATATACTACATGTATATATATATTTTTTTCTGAGTGCATGCCCACAGTGTAATTTTTGGCTGAGATCCCCCCTTGAATTTCGTAAAAAAAAAAAAAGAGAAAAAAAAAAAGCACTGGACAACAGGTCTAGTAACTGAAGCATTTTATGAGACCTGATTTTTTTTATACTAAACCTGTGATATTAAAACTATCTAGGAAACCTGTAATTGTATGCAATATTGTGTCAAAAATCATAAATTCACACACATATAATGATTTAATAGGAACCAGCATTCATTTCTGCAAGGAAACCGAAATCACTAGACATCCGGACTAGTGCAGATTACACTGAAATTACGGTCCACCGTTCATGGTCTTGTGGATATTTCGAGCCCTTCCCCCCTTTGAACACTCCCCTTTTCTATTCTTCCTGACCTTCACTCTTCTTTCCTTCTTACAATGTGTCAATTTCACATTTCCAAACATCCATTCTTTCTCTTTATTTATATGTTAATTCCCTTCCCTTTCTTACATTTCCCTGCTTTCATCCCAACTCATTTTGCTGATTCCCAATTTGTTCCCATGCTGTTGTACATGTGCTAGATGTTCATGCAGTGCACAAAAATAATTAATATGTCACATAATTTATAATTCATGCATTAGAAATTCAGAACCCTCATTCCAAAACACATTAAGTGCCTTTTCTTAATTAACTGTACACAGAGCTACCTCAGAGCTACATGTACAGTAAGTAATTACAAGTTGTGAATAGTGTATGATATTTCTGAAAGGTAGACTACAAAATCAAAGATTAATTCCATTTCATATTTTCATTTCTGTTTCATAGAGAAATTTTGTCGGATCAAATTCCCATTAATTCCTAATGTCCACCTGTAGATCCTTCTATTCCAGCCATCTGTGTAAATCAACTTTGTCCTTTCAATTTAACTGTCCAACTCTTTCACCACATTCATTGACGTCATATGGTTTCCCTGAATACATGAGCGTGCATAAACTAAGCATGCATCAATCAAATACAGCATTGGTTTGTACAATAAGCAACCTGTTTCTAAACTGAGAAGAAAATTACATTACTTGACAGTTTACTGATTGCCAAATTCACAGAGCTGTTTATTTTGCTAGCCTGAGATCCATTTTGATGTCAGCAAGGCCTAAGATTTTGGAAAGTTGGCAATGTTTAGAGATTGTCTGGAAATTATGAGGCCGGGAAGTCAGTAACAAGAATGACAATTAACATGCTTAAAGGTAATATCATACTTTGGTTTTTGTCAAAGAAATGCATAAGATACAGTAACACTAACAGTCATCTGTGTAAATTTCAGTCCCATACGGTGCACATTTTTTTAAGTGAACAGTGAAAAACGGCCATAGTATTTCTTAAGTCTTTTCTCTTTTATTTTTGATCTTGAAAAGAATAATTTTGGTCACTGGTTTTACTCTTTTCTGGATAAATCCAACATTTCAGACAGAAAAGTTTTAACGGTATGTTTCTACCATCAACATCTTTATATCCTGTAAGTTACAGGTAAATCTGTGACTGTCAGATCGCTACCGAAGTATGATACTACCTTTAACATCAGTGCAACAGAAAGTGAATGGCTCACATGCAGTAAACTGCTGACTTGCTAAACATGGGAAAGATTGCGACTTATATTCTCAGTGAAAACAGCATAAAATTCCAGAAACTATAAGTTTGAAATAAAAAAAAGAAAAAGAGGCTGCTTAGTTCATGTTCAATGGATGCTCTGTAAAAAGTTATTTTCGAATGGTAAAAAATGTTTTTAGCTTAGACCCGTAACTGCAAACATTTACAATAAGGCCACATAAAAAAAAAAAATTTTTTAGCGTCCACCTCTTCCAAATTTTCTAGGTAGGGAGGGAGGTTTTTATTTTTATTTTTTATTTTAAGGATAGAATGGCAACATGCCTGTGGAAGAAAATATACATGGTATTCATGGTCAGAAAACATGTTAGGAAGATACTGAAGACCATAGAAGCTTTCAAGCTAGATATCTGACCATTGGAAATTTCAGTAGACTAGAGAAAGAAAAAGTATGTAGACTTGACTCAAGTCGGGTTACGGTAGTTCTAGTCATGCGCTCGGCTGATATTCCTTCAGTCCGCCACATCGGTACAAATTTCCGGAACGTTGATTATCAAATGTCCCTTCCGCTTAAATTTGTACATTTTTCGCATGCTGCAGCTTCTACCCCAGGTGGCCCACAGCGAAAAATCCCTTACACGAATTGGCACGAAACGGTCGCAAGAGGGCGTCACGATCATCTCATTATGTGACGTCATCGCACTGACCAAAAATGGAAGTTTTCATGAATGAAACTGATGCGCATGGGCACATACTCAGCGATGCCCACTCTAACCATAGTTACTTCGACAGACCTCGCCACAATCTTTCGAATGGTACCAAAAGCATACAAATTTGTACATTTCTTCGACCTTTTGACCATTTTTGGTGGTGTCACCCGACGTTCGAGAACTCACGGACACCGCGATCGTATTTGAACTTTGGTGAGCTGTATTTTTGTTGTCATTTTACCGCGAAACCGCGCCACCGTCTGAGTGTGATTGTTGGGTCGTTGAATATTCATATAACGTGTGTTGGGTCTATTGGTTGTGTATGCTGAGAGCGCCACATGAATATGCATAGAATTGCATGGTCATCCGGAGATGTCGTACGGCCGACTGTTGATCGTTGCGTAGTCGTACACCGCGTGTGTTTGAATAGGCACATCGCGTAATGCGTGCCCCGTACGTGTCTGCAACGGCCCTGCGGGCGTGCGTAACGAGTTGGGCCAGCACATGGTTTCCGTGACGTCACGAGCACGGCCTCGCGCGTTGACCAATCAGCGTGGCGCTTTTTACACACGGCACTGTTTCCATCCGTGTTACAGTGCATATGGGGAATTTTTCGCTGTGTGGCCTTCATGATGTTTAGTCCGAAAATTACGGTAGATATTAGCGCACACTGCTTTTACATACAAGAAATAATTGTTTCCCCCAATATTTTTTTTTTTAGACAAATAAAAAAAAAATAATAATACAGGTCGGGCTCATATCGGAGGTAATTTTTTTTATGTGGCCTTATATTTGGGACTCAGCTTTTTTAATTTTGGGACTTGACAGATGATGACCATTGAGTTCCAAATATAATTTAAAAGGGAGTACAAACTACAACACCCCACAACTACTGGGTCTAATGTAAACTATTTCCAACCAAATTTACATACACATGATACACCTCACAATTTAGGAAAGGCATTCAACAATGAAATTAAAAGATTGTTGGCTTTCATCTGATGATCATCCAATAAAAATGAATGTTTTTTTTAAATTTAACACGTTTATAAAGTGCTGGTGATCTTCTTATAATTAATAGGCCTAGGCCTACATAAAATTGAATTTGATAGAATTGAATAATTTTGGGTTTAGATTGTATAAATCGGATGAATGCTATATGGATTATGGCACAACAGGCAACACCCATTATGGCCTTCCACGTACCTACCTGATCAACTCAAAACTAATGCTTGCCCAACTGAGGCCCCTTGTAGTTTTACTCTTGTACAGTGACCAAAGTTGTGGAATTTTGATCACCGCACATGGGATAATGCAGGAAAGATCCAACAGCAACAAAGCCATCATCGACTTAGAAGATCAGGAGAACTGACGTGAAAAGGCTGCAAAAATCAGACTTTAATAACAAGGCACATCTGCCAATCAATTGCACGATCATCGATCAACTTCATCTAAATTGTGTACAAAAATAACAGCACACGCAAATAATGGACTGGTCTCCTGCCTTATGTGTTTCACGACAGTTTAACCACGCGCGAACTAATGTCGTGTGACCAATCGTTTCATGGTATGACAGTGTACCAGTCTACTGTATTTGTGCCATTCGTTTCGTGTGTGTGTTTTTGCATTAGTGTGCTACAGCGAGTTGGTGCCATCGGTTGGGCTATTTTAGATTGGAAATTGTAAGTAATAATTTCGCTACATTCTTCTTCATTTTTTAGGATTTAGAGGCTTGCAGTGTGATGTGTACGGGACGTACGATATTATGCAATGTTTCTCAGGTCTGTGGATGTAATGGAAATCGTGCAATTATTAAAATATTTCTGTCGTGGCTTTGCACAAAAGCGCATTCATGACAGTTCTACATTTCATACTTGTGTACGTACGTACAATATGCACAGTATGCACTAATGCATTAAGTTGTGCACATGTACATTGTAGTATTTGTACATGTCATGTTGGTATTTTGTATGTATGTACAGTACACCATTGCTATGTACTGTACAGTACAAAGGCCACCTTAAAATATTAAAAGGAAATAAAAATCACTTTTAATTATTTGTGATAATTTTTGAGGGAAATTAAAGTAAAACGGTAACGAAGACGGAACGAATTCCACTGAAGGCCATCACTTGTGCACAAACCTATGGGACCAACAGAGGGCGTTTTGTTAAAAATGGCTACCGCTGCATTCGCAGTGTATAATTGTAGGTCAAAAAAACCTGAAAATCTCACTTTTTAGATAAGCTACACCAGTTTTCACTCCTGAGATTGAAGTTCATCATGACTTGCATCAAATAAGTTAACTCTTGGAGGAAATAACTCTGTTTCCGTCATGGACGTCAGTGGAATTCTTTCCACGAAGACATTTACAGACAAAATTGCTGTGGTTGTTTTTTTTCTAGGTCTAGGGCTGCGAATAAAAACTTAATTTCGGTTCTACCGGTTTGGATTTATCTGTCCGGTTGCAAAATTTCAAAAATGGTTTCCGAATTCAATCTAACAAAAAGTGGACTAGCGACCTCCTGAATACCGTACAGGCGCTCCACCAACTGAGCCATCCAGCCCTATGTTGGTGGTGACCCCAATAGTCAACTATCTTTGTTCGTTTGGCAGTCAGAAGCCATGAAACCACGCACACACCGCCACACCCCAGGGATCGTTTCAATGATACACGCAACAATCCTGCTCCAGTCAATTTTTCTTTGTTCACTTTTCAATGACTTAAAATAACTCAGTCAGTTTCCCTTGTGGTTATTTCACGAATAAAAAGTGGACTAGTTAACGTTTGCCTTTGAATTAAACTGTAAACAACAAAAAAGATTACCTGTAGTGCAGAGTATACTTGAATTTCAATCATTTGTTTTTTCCATTTTGCCTTATAGAAATACACTTTTCTCATACTGTGTAGGCCTACTCGATTAAAGGAACGATTGTAAAAAGCCGCATAAGTGACAATCACATTGAAGAACACGTAAACATTCTGTATGCCGCTTGCACACTGCATACAGCCCACGGATGACTATACTTGTACACAAGGCGTTCAATGTTGTGGTGATATTATCTCTGCTCTCACCTTACTGATGCGATACTGGTATAGGCCTACTCGCTGCCAAGACTCCTGGCTCTGTCAAGATTTTGGTTCTCGGACCAACTTTGTTACAAAAGTGTGTTGGCCCTAAGGACAGGAAATCATAGTGCTGTGTAATCAAACGACTTTGATAGCTCAAATGCGTGTACATGTACATGTATGTGTATTACCCAGGCCTTGAATTTGGTTCTGATAAGGGCAATGCCACTTTTCCATTGCAAGGGGCACTTCCATTGGAAAATCATTTATGTCTATATGGAAATATTTGGAGGGGCACCAAGGCCAAGAATCAGGGCAATAAAGTCCAAGGCCAAGAATCAGGGCAATGAAGTCCATGGCCTTCCTGGCCTCCGTTAAATTCCAGGCTTGCTGTTAGCATACAAAGATGTACAATTGTAAATGTAGGGCCCTGCTAGCCTTGTATAGATGCAAACTACATGTAGTCATGAAGAGTGAATGGCCTTGCTCCAGGGAGGCCCAGCGGGGCTCGTTTGAAATTTAAGCAGGTTATGGCATTATGATATAATATGATGTGACCTTTCAACATTTGTAACTAGTTGAGCTGTTGGCAATTATGTATTGCTAATGTTAGAGTAACAGCATGCATTATGCCATGTGTATGCCTGAATATCAAGTGTACGCAATGTACACGTATGTACGTAATAGGCTTTGTCGATAGGAACACAGTTTGACAAGCCCTGATGTATTCACTGCCATAGTCTTGGTTCACGACGATCTTATTACTCGAAAATACGAACCCATTACCTGCACTTACAGGTGTATGACCCGCACGCACGTCTTACGTACAGTATCTACGTAAAGGCCTCTCTGAAACATAGTCTTGGGAATCCTGTAAGGGCCATGAGTTGCGTGCGCACTTCGTTATGTAGCGCGCTACGTCGTCTCCATGACACACTGTTGAATATGTACATGTATACTTGCAATGGCTTGCATGCACAGACATGTACGTGTATACAGGTACACGTCGTGTATGTTAATCATGTTAATAGGCTGCGCCTGATTCAAAAGTAATGTTCAGTGTGTTTCCCCCGTTTTAGAGGGGGAGATTTTATAGGATTCCCAAGACTATGTTTGACTTTGAGAGAGGCCTTTACATGTGTACATACATATTACGTGTGTGCGTGCGTGCGGTTTAGTGAGGGTAACCGGTTTAAACCGTTTGTACGTTTGAGTTATAACATAGTCGTGAACCAAGACTATCACTGCCATTACTTACTTGTACTACTGTATGTGGAACATACACACAATGTACATAACGCTGTCATAATTATAAATAGACAGTAAGGGAATGCATAATTAATTACACACTGACAGTACTGCACAATCCGTGCACAGAATGAGTACTGTGTCTGTACAGGTGGACTTTGGTACATTGTACATTAAATGCTTTTAGCCCAGCTTCCTTCCTCCATGCCTGTACATATTGAATCAATGCCTCCATTCTCTGTGTTCTCCATAGAGCAAGAAATTACATACAGTAGCAAACTTCCAATTTACAAACCCCATTGATCGTGTTGATAATAAAATCTTGATGCATATTAAAACATCATGTACGTGGATATGTATACAGGTACTGTAGCATTTGGCTTGTAGCAATTCAAGCTTGAGGGAATTGAGTGCAATTTCTCGACCTCCAGACTGACAGAGGTTTGTGCAGTATGTTTTTGCACCTACAATGTACATATGAGGCCTAGATATTTCATCATTTGCATAGTGTAATCTATAAACATGTGTGCACAGTAGGCCATGTAGGCCTATGGTACTATGTATACAAATTGTTCACACATTATAAGACACACATGTACACTACACTGTAGCTCTGGAAGTTTTGTTCATCACTTGAAGTACACTACATGTGTACGTCTGTATGTCTGCATTGTAGCTAGAATCTATTTGGGTACACATACATGTACAGTGTACATGTACCTGTACATGTAGTGTACAGTGCATGTCAACTGCCCAAACCAAGCACAATACCACTATTAATTTGTTTTTCAATTCAATTACACATTTACATGTATTTCTATTCAGTAGGCTTCAAGACAATTGAAATGCAAGAAACAACAATTTAAATAAATGAAGATATACGAAGTATCAATGCCGACACATAAATAGAGTCATGTTCAAGAAGCCAAAGCTTGTGTAGACAGGGTGTCCGCAGGTCTTTAAAAAGTATGAAAAAGTCTTAAATGAAATTTTCCAAATTTAAGGCCTTGAAAAGCATTAAAAGGTATTTAAAATTGAATTATCTCAAAGGTATTAAAAAAATTCTGGAAGCGAGTTATTTTTTACATTATGTTATATTATGTTGTAATCAGATCCTAAAAATTGTCAACAGGGAACAAAATAATTTGGAAAATTGCAGCACACATAGTATAGGTGAATTCTGAACGCACGTGGCAAACTCGGTCAGGGGTCGTCAAACCAATACGCGTACTAGATATCATCTGGCTCCGTGTTTTGTGTGTACACACGTGTTTATATGATGCTAAATGGGGCAGGTAACAGACCCTACTTCGTTGATTTTGCATCCTACATCGATCGAAATGAGAGGTACATGTACTAAGTGAAGTGGTAGGACAATACAAATAAGACAAACACCATGTACTTTGTCTAAGACCTGAATATTTTCAATGCCTGTACACATGGTACACATGACCTTTTCAATAGGCCCTACAGCATACAGTGTACATGCACAGTAGGCGTTGTCCTTGTGGAACCTCTCTTATCATTGCAGAATAAGGTGGGAATGAAACTTACTACAGTATGATCAACAGATCAGGTGACATTGACATTAACATGTAAGATCTTCTCTATACAGTATATTTGTACAGTAGCCGTACAATATGTAGATTTGTGTAGTTATTGACTTTGCATACCCTGTATGTAGGCTGGCTTTGACAATCTACCATGGACATGATGGACCCAGACAAACCAAGATGCTTACAATAACTGTCATATTATACAGGTGTGTACAAAATGACATACATGTACATGTACTGTACATGTAGGTTGTAAACTTGTATACCATGTCATTATGCATGTCGTGTGTAAACATACATATAGGCCTAATATATGTGTACATATAAGCACAATTGTTGTAGTCATCGTAGAACTTCATACATTTTGAGCACAGAGCTTAGCTCAAGGACCTTGTATTTATAAACTCAACAGTACCCTGAATTCCTCTGTTGTATCTGTTCTCTATGTATGTAATTGACCACTTGTGAGGGAAGATAATCTTCTCAATTGTTTTCTGAAGTACAAGGCTATAGTGCATTTGTAGATATATCAGTATGCCATATGTTTTGAACGATGGAATGATCTGTGTAATTGTCAGGTCATAGTTTAGGGTCAGATCTCTGCATGCATTGCCTGGAGAATGCTACCCCATACCCTTCTAACATGTCTAAAGTCTTCATGTGTCTAACACTATTTGTATGCACAGCTCAAGCTTTCTTGACCACAGAATAAATAAATAAATTGATACAAATCTATGAATACAAGTTTACTCGTGAACAACTCCAGATGGCAAAGCTTCATGAACACATTGTCCGATTGCTACGTGGATACGTTATGTAGGTTTGAATAAATTTACAGGTGTATTGACTATTGACAAATGTAACAATTATTGGAGAAGGGAGCAGGTGGTTGTTGAGAGGAATGACATGTAGATGATGATGGGTCAGGTGCTAGCAGCTGCATGTCTTGTCAAATCTCCTTCATACATCCATTAATGAGACCAGTAGCTCAGCTAGTGAGATTTTATACAGTAATGATCATCATGTGTACTGCAGAGCTGTTAAGTGAATGATAGTAAGGTTTGAATGATTGGTTAGCCATATGCGTACATTTTTTATGGTAAGAGTCGATGTCAGAAATGATAAGAGCACCAGTACAGTGGAAACGCCAGTGGACATGGTGGAACGAACATTAATAATAAACCTACCGCAACTAGTGCCTTTCCGCTGAACTGTTCCTTGGGGAAATAATTCATAAAAAATCCAGTATAAAAAAAATTCCAGTATATACAAAAATTCCAGTATATTTTGTACACAAATTGGAAGTCTACGATGATGTTCGGTATGTCATGTACGTATGTAGCTAAACATGCTAAATGTGAAATCGAGACTTTCCCCTAGATGCATTTAAGGGTCATGCTCAACACTTTACATTAGACCTACATGTATTTCTAAACATCGATCCTCCAACCCAATAAACCAATAAGCATTCTCTATGTAACTTTTTAAAAAGTAAGTTAATACAGGAAAAAATGGCTTTAAAATAAATCAATAAGTTATCAGGAGAAAACCTGTACAAGGTCAACAGTATCATTAAGTGTATCGACATTCTCTCTGTCTAATTAAAATACATACAGCCCAGACATTAAAAATTACGTGCCTGAAAAGGGTAGCTGATATCTTAGGAAGACATCAAAATGTCTCTTTAATTCCTGAATGTCTTACAAATGTTCACTTTCAGATGCTAAGCTCCCTAACTGCCTAATGCCCTATAAATTTGTAAAAATAAACCCTCTTCCGGTTCCCAGACCTACATGTATATGTACACTGTACATGTATGTAGATGACCATGAATACACATGGTCTTGTGCTTTATTGTAAGAGGTGCTTTTCACTACATGTACATGTATGTGTGCTCCTATACAGAGTGTCCCAGAAAAAATGCAACACTGTGTCGGGACTTATATGTTAAAATTAAACTGTTTATCACTTCAAGATTCAAATATGTGATACAACCATGTCTTGGCTATCACCATGAAGAATTTAAGCATATTCGGGCTAAAATTAACAAAAATATGACCAATTGAAAGAGTACTCATTAAAAACAAATTTGCAAGGATAACGCTCAGTGATCAAAACACACACACATAATGTGTATGAAAGAAGGATGGAAATCGGGTTTGGAGGTTGGGTAATTCAGTCTTAGTTTTTTCACTCATTTTAATCCAATTTCGCTAAAATTCTACATTGTCATGATTGTGATACATGTAGACATAGTTGTATCACATATCTGAATCTTGAAGTGATAAACAGTTTAATGTTCATACATGTACATAATATATGTAGTTCTCGACACAAGTGTTATGTTTTTTTGGGGGGACACCCTGTATACATGTACTACATGTGTAGAGCTCTAAAAAGACACATTTGTTGTTGTTGTTGTTTCCTAGCCTATTGCTGCACTGAGTTGGATGAAGGATGTATGTATGAAGGCCTAAGTGGTTAATCAAGAAATTGATAACCATACATGTACATAGCCTTTAATCATATCGTTTGGTTTTAGGCTAATGGGATTAGCAAATTGAACTTGACAGCAGGAAGGTTCATGCAAAGTTACTGCGTGGCTTGGTCTATCCAGTAAATCATTGCCATAGGGGATCTTAATAGTGGACATGTGCATGGATGAACCAAATATCCTCTGCTGTATTTGATCATGTTCATTCTCAGTAGGGGTCTTTAGTGATCTGATGCCAGTTTTATTAAATTGAAATTTTCAATTTTAAACCAAGCGTGAAAAGTCAAAAGGAACCTTCAGGCATTCTCCTGGACCTGAAGATGGCCAGAGTATAGTGGCCGGAGCGTCGTGTTAACCGGCTCTTTTCAGAGCCACACAACTCAAAAAAAGAGTATAATTTATGTCTCATGGTGTTAAAGGTAGTATCATACTTTGGTTTTCATGGTTTTTATCAAAGAAATGCAGATTCATGGCCAAAAATATCAAGACAGATACAATAACAGTCATCTGTGAAAATGTCAGTCCCATACTGTGCCCGCTTTTTGAGAAAACAGGGAAAAATGCCCACTGATCTTTGAAAAGATAAAAAAGATTTTTGGTCGTTGTTTTTACTAATTTCTGGATAAATACACCATTTCAGGCGGAAACATTTTAACGGTATGTTTCTACCACCACCAACTTCATACCCTGTAAGTTACAAAACATAAATCTGTGAACATTTCCGTTTGGGTTTCTTACCAAAGTATGATACTACCTTTAAATTGTTACTGTACTTAAGTACAGTGTAGCTCCTTTTTCGCTCTCCTTGGAATTGGAAAACATGCGGAGGAGAGTGATCACTCTCACTCTCCTTAAAAATCAAGGTCTGGTCAAGTGGCTAAGCCTGCATTTATTGCTTAACCCTAACGCCCCCAGGCCCTTTAAACTCCAACATTATGTTTTGTTGGGATCTGTTAGGCTGAGGAGGGTACAGTTGTTGGAATTTGCTAAGATTGATACCATGTGAAAATGATGTTTATTTTTGCATAGGGCCTTATGTACACAGTCTGCCAAATTCCAACAGTAAGCAACTGTTGGAACTTGATGAGCTGTGTACCGTTGTTATAGAGTAATCTGTTGGAGTATAACAGGTTGAGTACAGTGGACATTACCTGACACTCCAGGCTGTTGGATTGTGTTAGGCTGAGAAAGGTATTGAGTACAAATGTCTAGGGGGTTAGGGTTAAAGACATGAATGTGTACATGTAGGCCATACATTATACATGAACATTAATGCTGGCACTGTACATTATCAGACCAGCAACCGATTTCACCAAACTCATCGTAATACTATCAATCGTAAGACTTACACTTTTTACAGTGTACAATGCATTGCAGCCCTATGAATTCATTCAATGGGTTATCCTTCATTACTCCAGTCCGATCGATCGTAGGGCTTCATGAAATCAACCCCAGTCCCTATTCCTCCCATTTGCAAATTTGTCATGACAGTTTGATTACACATGCAGTTCTCCCCTTTGAGATCATAGATTGCTTATCGCACTGGTGTACAGACAGAAGCAGCGCAGCGTCGTTCTAAAGATAGATACTATCTGGTTTCAGCCTACATGTACATTACCTCAATGGTTGCAGAATGCAGATCGGCATCAATTCACAAATGAAAAATGTCAATATTATTTTGTGGCACTCAGCTTAATGGGTAGATTAATTTACCAGCAGTTACTGATACATGGCATTTACGAAATGAGGCTTGAGGCTAGGCTTGGGATTTATTTTCCTACCACCATTTTGTGTCCTATCTGAAATGAGGGGCTTGAGATACAATTGCGAAGCTGGAGCCTTTCTTCAGCTTTGTCATGTAGCCCCGATCCCTTCGTTTCATTTTGTGGGCTTCAAATGTCAGTAGCGAAATATGTTCCAAGCCTAGCCTCAAGCCTGGGGCTTTCGGCTTTGGCTCTGCTCCAGCTCCAGCTTCGTCTCTGTTTTCATACGCTGAAAATATAGGTTGTGGTTTGCCACTGAAGCTGAAGCTCTGTTGTCCTTTTCAAACCAGAGAATCTACTTCCTAACTGCAGCCAAAAGCCTCTATTTTGATACAATTTTGAAATAGATTCTCAAAACGGAGGCGGAGGCGGAGCCTGAGCCTGAGCTGAACTTTGAGAAAGGCCTCTGGTTTCGTAAAGGCACACAGACTGGATTTTAAATGTACAGTGTGTACTGTACATTATATAGCTTTGAGTCTTGTTCCTAGACTTCTTCTATTATTTGATACCTGCACTGTATGGTCTGTCTTGCATGCAATGTGAGTGTTATCTTTCCTCTGTATGATTCTGAACACTTCACACTTGCTTCTCTTCTGTCAGTGGTAAGTACTGTAAGTGCTTTCAATCTGTTGTTAAGCAAGTATTGCTGCAGAGACGTGATGAATTGTAAAATTACAAGTGCATTCCAATCATACTGCAAATTGTCTGGAAGTATACTTTCTATCTTTTGACTCGAAGGCTATGTAAATAAACACCATGCAGCCACTCAATGGTTTTCTGGTTTGAACATGTTCAAGGAATTCGTCCATGGTTTCAAATGTACAATGTACATACTGTAAATATATGTATCTAGCAAACGTTGCTATTTGACTTGAAGATGCTCTTGAATAATCAGTACTGCCATAAATTGGGAAGGCACTCAGTCATGTAAGTGCGCATTTGAAAATGCAACTGAGGACTGTTTTCCATTACCAGTGATTCTCACACTTTCAGACAGTGATGATGATCACTGTCTTGCCTTTTAAATCCTTACCCATTGAGTTGACTATAGCCTACAGTCCACTTGAAGCCCATGCTGCACTGTGCAGCATGTAGTGTACATTGCACAGCCAACTAGGCAGCTAGGTAATATGCAAAGCAATTTGCGTGATTATTCAAGAGAGAATGAATTATTTTGTGAAATATGCCACGTTGGCTCTCCAGTATGGCTAGTTCATGTACTTAGTAGTATGGCCATGCAGTAGACCCAGGGCATAATGAAAACAAATTGAGATGGGGTGCATGTTTGTTCCTTAGTGGCTTGCCATAGCAGCCATACAGTAGGCCTACAATATCTGCATATTAGCCTTACAAATGCATTTCATCACCAATAAATGTTTCTTTGAGCGAAGCAGCTAAGGCCATACAAAAAAAATCGTTGTACATGGTGTATTGGCGTAACGGAGGTTTGGAAAATAGGGTAGGGCGGGCGGATTTATTTTTTTTTATTTTATTTTTCCTGGGGTATTAAATGCTTTTTCCCCTGTATATCACAGTATTTGATGTGTCAAATAAAGACAAGAAATGACATAACAACTTTAACCAGTCTGGTTTCCATCTTTTGCTCCTTTTAAGCTTTTAATCTGCATAGAAATTTTTTTTTTTACTTTTTTTTTTCCCTGATTTTTATTTATTTATTTATATATATTTATTTATTTTTTGGTTTAAAATGTTTACGGTCGGGGCATATTTTTGGGTCGGGCGGGCTACGCCAATACAACAATTTTTTTTTTATGGCCTAAGTACATGTACATAATTTTACTTCTCAAAGCTTTTTTGCTCGTCACTGGTGAATAATCATTAAAGTTTTGAAGAAGGCTAGTTTAGTAAAAGGCCTTCATACTGTACTTTGGCTTGAATTGTCAAAGAAATGGAGATTCAGGGGCAAAAAATATGTACATTAACAGTCATTTGTGAAATTTCCAGTCCCATATGGTGTCCACATTTTGAGAAAACAGTGAAAAACGCTCATTTTCAAATCTTAAGTATTCACAGGAGTTTTGATTTCACCCAGAGATTTGGGGTCTTTGGTTTTACTCTTTTCTGGATAAATACAGCATTTCAGGCAGAAACAAATTAAACTGGATATGTTTCTAGTAACATCACCATGTATTGTATTCAATCCGTACATGTACAGGTAAATCTCTGGAGATTGTTGTTTTGGTATACATTGTACGCTACCAATGTTATTACATGTACAGTGTACATGTACAGTGTACGATAGTACCTTTTAATGAGACTCAGGACTCTCTTGAACATGTTGAAATACATGTAATTACCCGGTATTATGCAAGAAATGGTACATTAGGTTCACCAGTGGAAACATATGTCCATGTATATGAACATGTACTGTGCTACATGTCATGCATGTACCGGTACATACATACTGTACATTGTACATGCATGTACACGTCAGTAAAAGTACACAAAGCTCTTTAAAGGCAGCGTACAGGAAATTATTGAGTTTGAGACAGAAAATGGACTCAACAGTTTATACATATAACAGTGCATACAGTCACCATGGAAAATCTTGGTTATCAGATGTTTTTTTCAAGGAAATCAAGATTAAGTGTATTTTAAAAAATTTGTTTATCCAAACGATTTAGTAGCATTTCAAAAGCGTGGTGTAACCTCGAAGGATTCAGAGGGGGGCAAGATTATTTCGGCCGTATTTCTGCTATCCAGATGAACAAAGCGTAAAAAGGTACATAAAACAACATCTGTAAGGAAGTTTAAGACCTTCGGCTTCACTTCTGTTTAAGTACCGAATTCAGCCAAAACGCACATCTTTCCAAATTCTACGTAAATGCTACCTTTTAATAATAATTTTTCTTTCTTACATTAGATACACATTGTGCATTGTATGTGATATGAAACTAAAGGAAAATATTGGGATTGCCACAGTATTTTTGTCCGATATATTTTATTGTCCCAGTTCATTCTTGAATTATCAGTCATGGAAGTAACAATGCATCCTGTCATGCTTGTACTGATTCATAGGCCACTTGTCATCATCCATTGTGCATGCTTTAAAGATCATCTCGTCGTTAATTTTCCCGCCCAATTAAACGTACATGGAACTCTATTGAAAAAAAACATGGTACGTGCCTCACTGTAGGCCTACATGTATATTGTACATCTTGAGTACGTGTACATACACCTGTACATAACGTGTACAATGTACATGTAAGGGCTTTTCACACTATCCAAAATCTCGGGGTTGGAACCGGATCGAACCCCGAGATTTTCTTCAACCCTTTACACACTTGAACATTTTCAACCCAGAGCCAACCCTTGTAGGACGGCCTAGCCGGATCGAAATCAACCCTAGGGAGCTGGGTTGAAAATCTCAACCCGGTTCCAAACTGCATATTAATTGGGCCGTGTGACGCATGATCTGTGTAATTGCATATGAGCTGGTTCACTATACATGTAAACATAGTGTGAACGTTGCTTCTTTTTTCGATCCGGTTCAACCGGGGTGGATCCGGGTTGGTTTTAACACGGGTCGAAAAGGAGATGGTGTGAAAAGGCCTAAGTTACACTATGGAGGTAAGACCACCATGCTTACACTGTACAGTATGTGGTGTATGTACATGAATGTATACTGGATCATTAACTATGCATTGCCACACAAACCATAGGCTACTGTGGTGCTTGTACATGTATGTAATTAGTTTTGTCAATTTAAAATAATACAAGAGACTACATTATTTTTAGCATTCTGAGTAACACACTTACCCATGGTACATACATGTAGGATAAAATATAATGTGTGATAAATTGTGGTACCGGTGGAGAGTTAGGGTGAATGAAAGGTAACATCAATTACAGTCATGACAGTGGACTGAAAGTGAAACGCAGTATCCACCATGCATGCCATGGGATCTGTACAAAATGGCTAGCAGTGATAGTTCTTTAAATTATTGCTTAATACATCCTACATTATTAATGACTATTTTTACGGTAAGAGCTTAATTTCCACCAAAAAGTTACAAAATCAAAAGAAGTTCACCTCGGGAACCGACCCACACAACAACATGAAGAATGGCGTATTTAAGACGTCCCCTATGTACACTGTACTGCATGGCGTTCTGCATGTACACGATATGTACAGGTGTATGTGGGGTGCTAAATTGTGGGTCTAAAATACCTCCTTTTTCTATACAATATTTTTTAGCACAAACAATAAAGACAGGTTTCACAGGAGTTTTGATTGAAGCTGCTTGTGCAGTAAACCTTTTAATCCACATACATGGAGCAGGTATTGTTCTCATGTTGGCTGGCGTCTACCATGTCTACAGTGTCAAGTAGAATAGTGTTTGGCTGTTAATGTGTTCATTAAATTCATTTCAAAGCGCAGTCCGGGCTGTGCCCGGCCCTTGTTCACAAAAGCGATGAATAATCTCACCTACATTACACAGCCCCCTTGAGTTTTAAGGTCTTATTTAATCTTATTGTTTTTGGCTTATGAGGATTATAGAATGGACCTGGACAACAGAATGGCTGACGTATAAAACCCGCTTAATTGCTGTCTGAGCCGGATGAAAAAGAAGATATCCCCCGAGTCCGGCAAGCAGCTCGACAAAGTAAAAACCACCAATCACAAACTTGGCATGTAGGTTGGCAAAACCAGTCCACATGAGACATGATATTTAACTTCACTCCAAAAAATATCGCTGTACATTATTTCACATGACATGCAAGTACAGGAACATACCTAGGGCATTTACTAAACTCAGGCTCCGTCTCATGCTCCGGCTCCATTTTCCATATCCATTCCGAAATAACAGATATCTATAGACGTTATTCCCTGACGTCATAAAATCACGTGATTGGCCGTCAAGCTTTTCTACGTTGTCCATGGTTACCCGTAGGACACTGTATGTTGCGTGTGCACCGAAGCGTATTGTATCGTGTTTGCAATCATTGTGCTTGACGGCCAATGACGTCACGTGAATAACCTCTATAAAGACTTTTGGCAGCAGTTCTGAAGTAGATTATCTGGTTATATGGATGGAGTCTGAGCCTGAGCCTAAGCCTCCCTTTCGTAAACCCCCCTAGTACCTGTACTGAAAAAAAAAATGCTGATGTACATGTATAGCTGTGTTATGGCTCTGAGCTCAATCAGACATCTGAGTCACAAGAAAATAGCGAAAACCCGACACAATTTTTCTTATAAAACCTGAAGAGTGGTTTTGATCTTACCACAAGATCAAAACTGTTTTCGGTCTTTGTTTTACTAATTTCAGAATAAATACGTAAACAGCATTTCAGGTGGAAATATTTTAACGGTTTGTTTCTACCAGCACCATCTTCATGCCTTGAGTGAAAGGGGATAACTTAGGGCCTGTTTGTTTAATGCAAAAGATCCCAGATTCAGGGATCCACATCCTATGCAAGGTACGCTAAAATGGGATCCGGATCTGCTGGATTCATGATCCTGTGCGCATTAAACAAACAGGCCCTAAAACAACTCAAGTGAGGGTGTCTTTAAATGTTTGTTCCAAAAATCGTTCAGACAAACAATCTTCGGAAAAGACTCTCAATCTTGATTTCCTTGAAAAACCAAGCAACTGATGAACCAAGATTTCCCATGGTTTCTGTTTGCACTGTTTACGAACTGTCTCAAACTCAATATTTTTTTTGGAGACCTTGCAAATCCTATAAGTACACTGTACATTGTGCATGTACATGTATGCTCCCTTTAATACCGGTAGGTAGAAAGTTCTATGAAAAGGTACACTTGAGACATATTAACAATTCACAAAAAAATATTTGTGAATGAATATGCGTACATGTACATGTATGCATAGAGGAAGGAAACAGATGCATGCAGTATGCAGGAATACGCATTGCTTTCGGGTACCGGTAATACAGCATGGTTACACAGTTACACAGCGTATCTCGTTTGACACCGGATGCATCTTACACAGTCTCACTAGGTTTCACCTTTCTGGCCTCTAGGGTAATGCTAGACCCAGACCTGACAAGAAACTCCACCACAGCAATACCATCAAGGGTTTAGGTTTCTCCAATCTAATTATTTTAGCCCACACCTTGAATATTTATACCACAAGCACTGAGCAAGCTTACAGTGTAGAATTCTTGGTGGGTTTGGAGGTGGTGTTGCATGGAGAGGTGCTAAAAGTTGAGAGTAGTCACTTCTTGTGCTAGGTAAAAGTAAAGGATCCTTGGCTCAACACCAAGGGGATATGAAATCTGATCTCAACGTGACTTTCCATGCTAGCATGATTGATACAACAAGTACAGGAGCTAGGCTACATGTATGTACACGTACACATGTACAACTATCTCCAATGCACCATTGGTTAGTCTGTACTGAAATAAATGTACATAATCAGTCACGTACATGTACACGAACATTATGCTTGAATCTCCGACCAGTGCCACCCCCACCTCTTTGAAATGAAAATCATCATGTTAATTACTTTGATGTTCACTGTTCAGCTAGGATAAAAACATCAGGTCCTGATCCTCCTACTGTAACTCTGTATAGTCGTGTTCCCATTGGACTTATTTTGGTTAAACTACTGCGGCTTTCCTGTAAATTGTCAAAATTAAGTCCAATGGGAACACACGGTAAACTTATGTCCCTGTCTACTTACCGCGAACGTGATTTTAAACTAACAGGCCAAAGGTGGTCGCGGAAAACAGGGACGCAAAAAGTCCAATGGGAACACTTCCCGTAGGTGAATGTACTGCGAGCACGCTGTAGAACAGTACAGCTTCCTGTATTATGTCATCAGTACACGTAGGCTGTACAGCGAGCACGCGAAAATACTTCCCCGTCTCCAGCTCCTTGCACATCAACATCAGCGGGCAAACGTGCCTTGACAAGTTGTATATGTGCATGTACGTTTCTCGTTCGAATACTTTAAAATGTGTCTGATTTGACAGATAATTGGGCACTGAGATTTGGGTTTCTGCATGGGCCCAATTCTTCTTCCGCTGTTCACTGTTTTGCTTGCTATATAGTCATGTGACATACGCGCCGCCAGGTTCGTGTTTGGCACCGTCAGTATTTCCTCGAGATAGTACTGCTGAATACGGCGACTCCATTTTCTTGTCATTTAGCTGGCGGCTAGCTTGGTTTATTGTGTGACATGATGGTCTCTTTCTTGGATACTTTTATGACTAAATTGATATTTCAGTTTTATATCTACATGCCTTGTGCATGTGTCTACTGGTAAGATTCAATGCAGAAGCGCGAAAGTTACGTCAAGATATGAGTCATATCTTGCCCGGGTCAAAGGTGATTTGTACATCGTCCGCAATGTTTGCACTTATAACGTCCAATAAACTGTCCGTGGTGGTAAATAAAAGTCAAAATGGGAACACACGGTAGATTGACATGAAGGAATGTAGCAGTAAGTTACCGTGTGGCCGCGGAAAAAAAGTCCAATGGGAACACGGCTTATGCTATTAATTGCTAAATTATTTAAAGGTATATTATAAGTATCATACTTTGGTAGCATACCGAAACAGAAATCTTCACAGATTTACCTATAACTTTATACAGGGTATAAAGATGGTGATGGTAGAAACATATTTTAAAATTGTTCTGCCTGAAATGCTGTACTTAAATCCAGAAAAGGGTAAAACCAGTGACCAAAATTATTTTTTATCTTTTAAAGATAAAAAATAACACAGAAAAGACTTAAGAAATACTGTGACTGTTTTTCACAGTTTTCTCAAAACGTGGGCCCTGAAATGGGACTGAAATTTTCACAGATGACTGTTACTGTATCTTTCTTGATATTTTTGCCCATGAATCTGTACATGTACTTCTTTGACAAAAACCAAAATTAATTGATATAACCTTTAAATGACTACTCATTAATTCATTAATTCATTGATCAGTCTGATCAGGATTGAAATTGAAGCCCAACTTGCTGTTGAATTCCTATGATGAATCTTTAAAGAAAGACTTGTCATTCATAAAAAAAAATGGCCCAAACACACTGACACAAACAAGTGCCCTTTCAACTGCTGAATGTTATATTGTCTGCATATTAATTGATCTGATGTTTACTTCTCGGGCTCTGTCTAATTTTTAAATTCAACTGTACAATGTATGACGTACGAGTAGCGGGAACCTCATTGCTGCTTGCAAATGATTGATTAAGTGCAACTACATTGTATACTGCACGATGTACAACATGTCCGTACCTTACAAAACACAATAGGTTGGTTGGTACTAATAATGGATGGATCATGTTTTGACTGAGTACGGTACAACAAAGACACAATGCTTGACTGTATCCTCTGGCTCAACACGATGCAGGACAAGATAACCAACATATCAGGCCACACATATTACATGTACACTGTACACACACATCATGTATAGTACAACAATGTATTTTCATACATTACGTACTTGTTTGTGTCGAAAAGAAAATTTATGAAGCTTTCATCATGTTCATGGAAAGATTTATTTATGGATGAAAATGGTCAGATTTATACAGACATTTTCGTCTTTATAGAAAAAGGGCTGGTACTGAACTCTGTACTCAAGCATGCTACCCTGTCAGTGCATTGTACATGTACCTGTACAATTGATGTCTCAAATGCAAATCTGGAACAAATAGCCTTTTGTTCACGCACCATTAAAATCAATTAGGCCCCCCAAAAAAATTGTTGTGTTGCCCTCAAGTGGAAAAATTAAAATTTTGTGTCGGTTGGTCGATTTTTTTTATTATTTTTTTTTTGGCAGACTTTCAAACATTTAAGAATAAAATACAGGATGTATGGTCACCAGGGTTTATAAATCAACGGTCTTGGGTCGCTTTGAGGAGACACGCTTTTTTACTGCTAAATCTTACATTTTCTGTCAAAAATGGTGAGTTTTTATACTTTAGGACTCGGAGAAAAAAAAAATTTCGACCCAAATTTTTGGCATTTTAAGGTCGGTCGCTGAGGGCAACACAACAATTTTTTTTTTTGGCCTTATGAACTCATACAGGATACTGGTACCTTGCATGCACAATCAAGAACACTTGACTGAGCTGCCTGTGTGTGTTTTAAGTGTTTAAGAGACCAATTAAAATTATGACAACTGGTCATGTGGTGGGTGTTGGACTAGTCATGAATGCTAGTGGTACTGTCAAAGTGCTGTACAGTACAGTGCAGTGCTGTACAGGCAGCGTACAGGATTTGCAAGACCTCCAAAAAAATTATTCACTTTGAGTTTGAGACAGAAAAATGGACTCAACAGTTCGTAAACAGTCACCATGGGAAATCTTGGTTCGTCAGATGCTGGGTTTTTCAAGGAAATCAAGATTTAGTTTCATTTAAAAAGATCATTCGTCCGAACGATTTAGTAGAATTTCGAAAGTGTGGTGTAACCGTGAAGGATTCGGAGGGGGCAAGATTTATTTTGGCCGTATTTCTGCTATCCAGATGAGCAAAGCATAAAAAGGTACATGAAACAACGTCTGTAAGGAAGTTTAAGACCTTCACTTCTGTTTATGTACCAAATTCACCTAAAACGCACATCTTTGCAAATCCTGTACAGGGTGTCCCCCAAAAAGAATCCGCAACACTTGTGTCGAGAACTATTATATAAAAATTAAACTATACATCACTTCAAGATCAGGTATGTGATACAACAGTGTCTTGGCTATCACCATATAGAATTTGAGTAAAATTTGACTAATATTGAGTGAAAAAGCTAAGACTAAATTACCCAACCTCCAAACCCAATTTTCATCTTTCTTTCATACACATTACATTATGTGTGTATTGACCACTATAGGTGCTTTCCTTGCATATTTGTTTTTATTGAGTACTCCTTCAATTGGTTATATTTTCGCAAATTTCAGCCCGATTTTGCTTAAATTGTACATGGTGATAGCCAATAAATTGTTGTATCACACATCTTTATCTTGAAGTGATAAACAGTTTAATTTTAACATAATGGGTCCCGACACAGTCATGACAGCGTGTTGCGTTTTTTTCTGGGACTCCCTGTGTTGTACAGTATATATACAGGTGTACTTTGTTATCATTCTACACTTGTTTTTGCATTTTGATAAAAATGTACACTGTACATGTTGGCCAACATGAATAATTTGAAGAATTTACCGTCCCTGGATGCGCTATTTCCATGGCAGGCTTGAAAAGCCTTAATGACAACTTGGGATTCATATATATCGTGGTCGTTGAATTTGGAAGGACACTTGAGTTTTTCAACATAAATTTGCATTTTAAACCAGGGGCATTTGAAGTCAAGTAGTTGTGTCAGCTATTACCAGTCGTGTCAGTCATATTTCCTCTGACATTTTAGACATGTTGACAAGTCGTTTGATGTGTCGTGATGCTGTTCTTTAATGGTGAGATTTTACCAAAATCATTGTGGTATTGAGAGAGTTGGGTTAGATCAGGGGTGGATTGCCATAGGCAGTCTTAAAGCTGTCTATATGCCTTAGCCGGTCTTAAATGGCTTTGACCTAGTTGGTCTATAAGCTCAAAGACCATTGCAATGACGCAGTCTTACTGCTTAGCCAGTCTTTAATCATTATTTCATTGTGATCCACTTTTCAATTTGTTGTTCGTGTGTGGACGTGCGCCAAACAAAAATCGGTTGTTGAATTGCGATCCACTTTTCTATTTTTTTTTTCTAGTGGGAACGCATCTATTGATAGAATTAACCTTTTTGGTGCATATCAAGTCGTCCTTGACCAGTTGACACTATGGAAGATGCCATGGGCTTTTTCTCCGGGTCCGGGTCCGTCTCCGGCTCCGGCTCTGGCTCCATTTCGTGATTCCATTCTAAAATAACGGGTATCAAAATAGAGGCTTTTGGCTGCTGTTTGGAAGTAGATTCTCTGGACTGAAAAAGAAAACAGCTTCAGCTTCAATGGAAAAAACCACAACCTATATTTTCAGCGTATTGATGACAGAGACAAAACTGGAACCTGAACCGGAGTCGAGGGTCCATGTAGGGCCTTCCGCCTATACACCGATCCAACAGCACGACCATGGAGGTACATGTACATGTAGGAAACACCCGCCATGCATTACTGGTGTGTCCCCGCCCATCATGCCAGTATTTTGTCCGGCAACAAAAGAATACATGAACGTCCGCCGCACTCTATACTGCAGGGTGTACATCCCCTAATCATGGGACGTACATACATGTACATGTATACCCTGCAATTATAGCATGTATAGAGTGCAGCGGAGCATAAATTGTTTTGTTGCCAGACAAAATATGGGTGGGGACCATAGAGATACATACTAATAAACTAGAGGGCAGACGCACAATACTCGCATGTACTGTGGCGCTGTGATCGCATGGGCCCGTGCCGCCATCACTATTAAAGGCACAAATAACGTATACGCATGCGTACCAGGGAATGATACGCTGACGGAGCACTTGCATAAATTACAGTACAAAGGCCTACGCCGTACGTACACAGCAAGGATAGTAAAGCGCCGGCGCAGTGCCCATTTCAGTAATGGCGGATCGATCCCCATGTTGTCACAGAAATTTCGCCGAGCCCGCCCTCTAGTTTATTAGTATGTATCTCTATGGTTGGGACACACCAGTAATGGCGGGTGTTTCCTACACTGTACATCATGGTCACGCTTTCGGATCGGTGTATATCTAGGCTCTTAGCTGAATGCCTGATTGAAATACTGAACGTAATGAGACCTAGAACATTCATGATGTCTTAATTATTCATTTACTCGTAGGCACACAGAATAATAAAGAAGGCATTGATCAGCAATCTCCAAAGATCCTCCAGCGTCTGTTTTCAAGGTAATTTGGAGCCAGGATCCACGGCCAAGTCTGTGCATGGTACGTTGTCTCTACCATCTTGCCCTTAGGTAGTCCATTGATCCATTGCTGATATCATCAGGACAGGGCTGGGAGAGTCTTGATCACTCAACATAACTGGTGAGTGTTGTTTGTGTGGTTTTTTATTTCACTAGCCGCAAACCCATCCTATTTCCTGCATGCCTAAACATCTCCTATCTCTTCTACTCCTTTCTAGTAGTACGGTATCTCCCTCCATCGACTCCAACATTTCTCAACGAACTTCACCCTCTTGTTTTGTCTTGAGTGACACACATAGTATACCAAAGAGATATCCTTCAGATAACCCTTAACTGCCAGAAGTGCCGGTCGGTTCCAATCATGAATTTGAAGCTCATGTGCATGTAGGGTAATCTAGATTACATCTTCATGTAATCTACGGTAGGCCTATGGCTATGTTCAGACGCAGTACTCTGGAGACCGAAAAAGGTCTACCCTTTGGGGTCACAGCGGGAGGTAAACATTTCATCCCAAACCCCTTGTGTCCATACTACACAGGGTTAAACTGAAAACAGTCTATCTCTGGTGTTTAGAGGTCACTCGTGTTGCATTTACTCTGAAACCGAACTTCCCTTAATTCACAAGTAGTGACATAAAACACCAGTGAGTTATGCACCCGCTCAAGGTCACTCTGAACTGGATGTGGTTGAGAAAGAACGTTCAGATGTCTTTATGCACATTTGTAGACTGATCTACGTATTCTAGACCGTCCCTCCTCGGCAGTCTAAGTTTTCGAAGATAGACCGTTTTTAGCACCAAAAAGAGTCTATCGTAGACTGTTCAGACACAAGTGGGTAGACCCTTTTCAGTTTAAGCCAAAGATAGACCACTTTCAGTACTGTATCTGAACGCCCCCTATGTCTTCCAGTTTCTGAAACCCAGTTCTTATGATGTCTACATGTAATTCATGTCGTAGGCAAGTGTGCATGCTTCCAGATGCCTTTGCCAAATTAATCTGCCCGATATTGCCCTGGGCTTCAACAATCATAAATAATTCATTTGTATAAATGTAATGAGACTGCATGGATTGGGTGGTGCGTTGGGTGTACATGATGTACAGTGTCTGGTATTATAAACCCAAACTCCTTGACATTTTGAAGTAGAACCTGTCTCAATTCATTCATGTATAAAGTTTCTGTGTACAAATATGCATGACATGTACTGTGCGTACTGCAGTATGTATGTCATGCATACTGTGTACTGCATTTTATAATCAGTCTGTGTAACTGTAAAAGACATTGACAGAATAATGTTACACTGCATCTGTAGGCCGTGTACTTAGTCTGAGTGTCACCCAGTCTACTCCATGTCACAGTTATAGGTACGAATGTCTGATACATGCGTGCATGCAAATTTTTTGCAACGCGGCACACCAGCCGATCAGATCTGTTTTGGGAACATTTCCGTCCGGATCGTGGCGGAGGATGTTAGTTGGTCAGTTTCGCGGTGTCCGTGCGGCAGCAGCTATTTACGTGATAGACGTGCTCACCAAATGGTACGATAGTAGATGCCGCCTGATTGTTCAAAACTAAGGGGTCAGTGCTGGGTTGGCTTGCATAATTAATGAGGAAATCTGCCGGCATGTGATCGACGGTCGCTCTCTGTACGGCGAGTGCGTCTATCACATAGACTAGTAACATACATGTATACTATGTACTGTGACTGTACATGTACGTGTACACTATTTTGCATTGGCACTGGCTTTTACTATTCAAACCTTGCACATGACTTTCCTGTTGGCGTTTAACTCATGTTGATGCAAATTTTTCTTGGTAACTTCTCAACAGTACATTTTATAATTTTATGGTGGAAATGCAGGCCTTCATTTTGATAAAAGTGAGGTGAGCTGCAAATCGCTCTCCTTAAATCAACATAGAGAATTTAGAAGAGTGATTTGCTCTCTCTAATAAAAATCAAGTTTGAGCTGCAAATCCAACTCCTTACATGTGAATCAACATAGGGCCTACTCATACTAGTGAATAAAGAGAGCAGTTTTCTCTTGCTATAAACAAATTTTTCGCATGTGTCCATTGTCGGAAAAAGAGATGCAAAATTTTGTTTGTCCTTTTAAAAAATATTTGTATTTTCCGGAAAGGGTAAATGTGATGTTTGAAAAAGGGCAGCTCTCCTTAAATTGTTAAGGAGCTCTTTTTTTCACTCTCCTTGGAAAACATTAAGGAGAGCGGAGGAGAGTGATCACTCTCACTCTCCTTAAAAATCAAGTTCTGGAAATGGTATTGGTTTTTGTACATTATTGAATCTCTAAAGGATGACTGTATGTACAATTGTCAGATTGTTTGAAATAGAACCAATGACCAACTTTATGTCTTCTTGTTAACCAGGCCTGTGTTAACCAAATGTTGTTTTTACTGGTATACTCCAGTCCGCATGGTGACAATACATGTAAGTCTTTTCACACTATCTCCTTTTCAATCCGTGTTGAAACCAACCTGAATTCGCCCATTTCACATGTTTCAGCTCGGTAATTTTTTGAACCAGATCGAAGAGATGCAATGCTCACAGCTCACACAATATTTTGGTGAGCTGTCTCATACGACACGGATCATGGCGAAAAATGCAATTTGGAACCTTCTTGAGATTTTCAACTCCAGGTCGGCTCAGGTTTGAAACTTTTCAAGTGTGGTTGAAAAACAAATCTCGGGGGTTCGATCCGGTTCCAACCCGGAGATTTTCAATCTACATGATCTTGGGCCGATTTCACTGACGCTTTGCAATCATTGTAAAGCTCAAATGGCAAATCCATTGCGAAATGGAGAATCGATCGCTGCGTTGTATCTACATGTACATGTATGCAATTTTCTGTTTAGCATGTTTAGCAATGGATTTGGGCTTTAGCGATATTGCAAAGTGTAAGTGAAAATTTCACTGTGTAATTGGCCCCTTGTGTGAAAAGCCCAAATGATATTTTACTTATTATGTGACAACCAGTGCTCTGCATATTGTGCATAGTCTCATTGGCAATACTCTCTACATACATGTAGTGTTGAGATGTTAAGTGCAGATTGATCGGGTATTACATGTACATGTTATTAACCAGTCGTCATGATTGCCACTTTAATACAGTAATTCAAATTATCGTGGCTGCATTTGTGAATTGCGTGGACAAACTGATACTCAGTCAAGAATGTCAGTCAGGATTCCTGCTGATCTCAGTGACATTGAGAACATTTAATCAAACTGGGTGTAGAAAGATCTTGAAAGCAGACAGGCACAGCTTGTGCAATTGTTGAACTTGCTTTGGGATGGGAAGCCAGTGCAAATAACTAGCCAACAAAATAGGCTACCCCTTTGCACTACATACTGCTTGCCCTTCTAGCCTTCGATAAAGATCCTGCTAGGATCAAAGCATGTCAAGCATTTTGAAAACTACCTTTCACAAATTTGGCCTTCAGTGTTTTAACTGTACTACGGCGATTCAGTTCTTCACATGCGCACGTGTAGCACTAGTCTATGTGATAGATGCACTCGCCATACAGTGAGCGAGCGTCTATCACATACATGCAGATTTCCTGATTAATTATGCAAGCCAACCCAGCACTGACCTCTCTAAGTTTTGACCAATCAGGTAGTCATGTACTATCGTACCGTTTGGCGAGCTCGTCTATCACGCAGATACTGTAGCTGTTGCTGCGCAGACGCGCGGAATTGACCAATCAACATCATCTGTCACTATCCTGACGGAACTGTTCTCAAAACAGATCTGATTGGCTGATGTGTTGCATAAAATTTGCATGCACGCATGTATCAGACGTTCATACCCAGTGACATGGAGTAGAATGGGTGATACTCAGACTAGTGCAGCACTGGATGTCAGGTCAAATTCAGGTCAAACTTTGAGAATCCCACACGATATGCGCAGTTTAAAATAAGAAATCGAACCGGTTTGGGACGCATCTTTCGTCTGCGGTGACACGTGAAAAAATTACGAATTGCGATTCAAACTGGGCTTTTTCAGTGTGTATGTGAATGGCCGTATTGAGACCTGTAATCTCACCATTCTTCCGCAGCCCTCACTTTATTTGCAATATAGATTTCATTGTCTTTCCGGCCCCCTTTTGTAATCCTTGAAGGTATATTAAATAGTTTCATGTACATACTTGTATTGTTTTCAGCCTCTATGGGATTGTTACAATACATGTACCATGTATACAGTAGAGACTTGTATGTACACTGCTTTGTCAATGAATAGAAGAGGAATTACACCCACGTTGTGGGCTTGGTTAGTTAAATGCTGTAAATAGCAGCACTAGCATTCTATGTATAGTTTTATTGATCACAAGGGACATGATGGGAATTTAAAGCCTTTTGTACACTAGAACAATACTGCCAGGATAGATGAAAAGTTACAAACCTTTTCTATTGTTTTACATGTATGCTCACTTTCTAAGAATTTCTTAAAGTCAGAAGGTTATACGGAAATCAAGCTTATGGAATTCCCTCTTTGTCTTTGGTTAGAGTTCTTGGGAATTTCAGCTTGGGAATCCTAAAATAGTTGCAATGAAAAAGCGCGATTTGAATCGTGTTTCGAGTCACAACATTGTTCTGGTATGTTCACACAGTTTGAAAACTTGCGATCCAAATCGAACCGGTACAATTTCTTAATAATCAAACTGCTTGCACGACTCTCAAAGTTTTACCTGAATAGTGCTCCGCACTTGCGCTAAAAATAGCAGTGACATCACACAGGATCTCAGACAAACATTGTTCTGGACCTCGGTCAAAATCTCTCAAGGATTCACCAGGGATGTTGGCCACTCTCAAGCATTGGTGTCCTATCACACGATGACACTTTTGTAAGATTTTGCAACCTTGAGAAAATTTCTCAATGGTTGAGAGTTTTTTTAGCGTCATGTGAAAAGGCCTTTTGTTTCAGCATTTCAGGCACAAGATCAGTGATCCTCCTGGGGCCAATTTCATAGAGCTGCAGCTTAGCACAAAAATTTGCTAACCATGACATTTCAGTCTTGGTAAAAAAACAGGATTTACAACCAAATTTCCATGTGTTGTGTATCACTTGCAATTGTTCTTTGGCTGTTGTTTGCTGACCATTAATATCATATGGAATTTTCAATGGTGGTTCAATGTTCTATTGCACAGTGTGCCCAGATTGCCAAATATGGAAATTAAATCCATATATCTTGACTTAAAATGATCCCATGAAGGTGATTGTGTGATCGATGGAAGCGAAATGTTATGTTCCTTAACATGAAAAAAAGAAATTTGAAATTAGAAATTTTTCATGGGTCTGGGGGTCCATTAACCATATGGGCACATGCATTTCTAATGCATTGTGCAACAGAATAATATGGAAAGTGGAATGACTCTACAAGGGGTAATCAAAGTCCAACCAAATTTGGCCAGTAAGTTATTGGAAACAGTGCACGAAGTAATTCTGAAAGACACTTTTCATATATGACCTCCACTTTTTGAATTATGAGGCATTCATTTCTGATTGGCTGGTTTGGTTGCCATGGTAACGATGTGAGAAATTAACGACGAATCAGATTTTATTTCAAGGTTGTTGTCACCTGACCCAAGTCTTAACCATTTTTGTGCAACTCCTCATGCTCAACAATTTACCATAATTTGATGTAAAAATATGTATACACATTCAAATAATAAGCATCTATTTGTGTTATCCAATAGCGTGTAAGCATGTGGTTGCCATGGTAACCATTATGAGTTTCACGACATAGAATTATTAAAATCAAATTCTATACATATCCTAAACCTCAATTTGATATATAACTCAAGTGGTCTGATTGTCCCATTGTGATGTGATTGCATGGTATATGTGAATGTGTGCTTTGGTTGTGTATTGATTACAGCGATCCCTCCCCTTTGAGACATGATTTCGTCATTTTTTTAAAGGTATTAACTCTTCACTGACATTGACCCCTTACCCCCTTTAACAAGAAATTTTGCCTACAAACCATATATAGTATGGAGATATAAAAAAAGTTGGTCCCTGGTATGTGCATGAATGTGCAATTTTTAAATTATGACTTTTTGGGAGGTAGTAGAAAGTTCCTCGCCATTTTAAGGGTGTTGTCACCTGACCCAAGTCTTAACCATTTTCATGATTCTTTTTTCATGAAAAAGACTATGACTTATATCTAGATTGAAAGAGGACAAACATTTATACCAAATAGGTGAAAATTATATCAATTCACCAAATTTCTTAACAAATAGGCAGTAATTTAAAAGTACCCGATTTTCACAAATATTTATCTGATGTTCACCCGGTAATTGTATAAAAATTACTTTTCGAAATTACTCCATCTTTAAACCTTTGTAAAAAGAAAACGGTTTTATATATTGTCAACTTCTAGTTTTTTGCATTGTGTTCTCTTAGGTTCAGACAATTAGAATATTTTGAAGTGAAAATATAGCTTTACACTTTGAAAAAGACTTTTTTCTCAGTCTGGGCGCACTGTGTATTGGGCAAGCTATTTTAGTGCTAAGCAATTTATTGTGCTAAGTAGCTCTATGAAATTTGCCCCTGATCCGGATCCCATTTTACTAGAATTAGCGTATGCTGCATGTGATGTGGATCTGCAAGATCACTGATGTGCCTGAAACAAACATGGCACATGTACTGTATGTATGGTGCCCCATTGTCATGGCTTGAGCATGGAACAAAGAGGGTTTACGAAAGATCTGACATCCATACACTGAAAATATAGGTTGTGGTTTTTCATTGAAGCTGCTAAGCTCTGTTTTCCTTTTCAAACTGGAAAACCTACATGTACAGTACTTCGGAACCGCTGCCAAAAGCCTCTATTTTGATTTCCGTTACATACCAGTTTGTCAGAATGGAGCCGGAGCCTGAACCTGAGCCGGAGCCTGAGCCTCCGGTTCGTAAACGCCCATTGTACCTCACACTGCATTAATGTTTAATTGTCTATGAATAATGAATGACACAGTTCAGCAGCAGTTTGTCTTTTATTCATACTGTGTACTCATGTACAAAGACAGACACAGAGAGATATAATGTCCTGGGATATCAAGACTGTAATGCCAAAGGTCAGACACGACTGCATCTCCTCAGTATGTCATCATTCATGCATAAAATGCCATCATCATCTCCATTGAAGTATGTATGCACATTGATAATGGCCAATTACTGAATATTGTGGAGAAGGCACCATAAAATAACCAAAGATTTTAGCGCTACGCGCAAGATGGAGAACTCTCCACTGAAATGCGTAATTGCCAAGGGCGCCATTCTGGTGTTTGGGCGGTCTCTCGGTGTACGAGTTTCGATCACGTGATGTCAGCAATGATATGCAGTATTTGCAAAAGTAGGATCAGAAAACCACAAAAAATTCACGGTTTTCATATTCAGTGGCTTCACATCAATGTCAAATATTTCTATTTACAATAAACAAGAGGTTTCAATCGAATTCGGGCCAAAATTTTGCCTAACACTCGCCTTTTCTTTGATAAAGCGTCCAGCCCCCATACTGTACATGTCCTGTGTACAATTTTTTACTACATGTACAAACTACATGTACTCACAATTTTCACATCAGAATGGCAGATCGTGACCTCCATACAAATTAACACGTGCCCTATGGTCAGTTCTCCATCTTGTGCGTATATAGTGCTTATATGTTACATAATCTTTTATTAAATAACAATGTTCCTCTTGTGTCTCATACTGTATGTAGCTTTACTATTGCACTTGTTCTTGTGTTTACAAGCTAATGTACAATGTACATGTAAATTATACATTTGTAACTTAGTATTTTGCAATTTACATTACAAAGGTCAATAGCTTTAAATATTACCGAACTACACCTGTACGTAGGTCTTGCCCACATGGGCAGTAGCATGCAGCGTGTATGCATGATGCTCAAAAACTGTGCATTTGTGCATACAGTGCGAGTTGTCGTGGCATTTTGCAGGATATGTACACTGTACACGTATGTACAGTACATGACCGGATGTTGGGCTTTACCAAGTGGCGTTTTCCCAAGTCGCAATGTTCACACTAGATTAATCGTCTTGGTTAAAGTGACCTTTGGGTCCATTTCACTAATTATGCCAAACCCATCGTAACTTACTTTCAATCACAAAAATTATAAGGGTTGTAGGGCTGGAAATAAGGTTTCGTGAGGGCAAGGCCACTTTTCCATTGCAAGGGGCACTTCCATTGGAAAATCATAATGTCGAGATGGAAACATTTGAAGGGGCACCAAGGCCAAGAACCACGGCAATGACATGAATGAAGGCCATGGCATCTGTGGCATCTGTTTATTTCCAGGCTTGGGGTTGTCACACGTGGGAGTACTGGAAGAACACTCAAAGTGTGATGTTCATTGGTTTTGCATGCCCTTACATGTGCATGACCTGACCTCATTCAATACGGATCGTTTCAAGCCTAATTACATGTAAACCTCTAGTAATTTTGCTGTGTACAGATGAACGACTGATGCGTGAAATATGTAACGTACAAACACTGACAAACATCTACTTGATGTACTTTATAATTATATACACACACTTGTCTGAAAAAATTGAAAACATACTTTGGTTTTTGTCAAAGAAATACAGATTCATGGGCAAAAATATCAAGGAAGATACAGTAGCAGTCATCTGTGAAAATTTTAGTCACATACGATGCCCACTTTTGTCGAAACAGTGAAAAAGGGCCACAGTATTTTTTAAGTGTTTTATCTTTTATTTTTGATCTTTAAAAGATCAAAAATAATTTAGGTCACTAGTTTTACTCTTTCTGGATAAATACAGCATTTCAGGCAGACAAATCATAACTGTGTGTTTCTACCATCACCATCTTTATACCCTGTAAGGTATCAAATCTGTGAAGATTTCTGTTTCGGTATGCTACTAAAGTATGATACTGATACAGTGTAGTGTTAAACATTACTTGTTAATGTCAAATTTCAAAATGAACGTCACGTACTGCACATTGTAAGTCCCCAGATGTCAGACAATGTGTGCCAAATATGTACAGTCAAACAGTGTACCGGTACTTAAATTTTATGACTTTGTGGCTTGGCAGTTTGAATTGTTCTGCAAATTAGAACATCGTGCAAGTGCGACATTCGGATATTAAAAACCTCATAATTTCTTTCCTTTTTGTTCATAACAATGACTTCATAGAAGTATGCACCCATAGAGCTATATTAAAATTACTATCTGAGCGCTAGCTCCTATGTACAAAGTGATTCCTGCTGGGCGCATCCATGTTTAGTGTACAAACCTATGGAAAACACGAAATTTTGCTCGTCCTTTTTACGTCTATTTGCATATAGGTGCGTCATCGAAGCTCAATATGCCAAAAGTCCGATGCACATCTTCAAGACGCGCTTACGGTAACGTTCGCGCATATGATGTATGCGCGTTGCATATCGAGTACACTCTTCGAAAGGCATTCCAGTTAAAGTTTTCTTGATCCAAAGACATGCACTCAAATTCAAAATGACTGCACCCAGGACGGCTTCAAAGCGTCTATGCATGGAAAACGTGGAGCTAACGTACGCTCTAGTAATTTTAATATAGCTCTATGTACATGCACCCGATACGCCTCATTTAAGATGATGTTTATCAAGTATATCAAACCATTGTCAAAATACTGTGTTTGATGTTTGTTCAAGTGTTGTAGTGCCTGGACACTGCATGACTGCTGAATGCAATATGCAGCCGTGGTCATGGTCTGCAAAATATTGCAAAATATTTTGTTTCCAAACAACATACAATACATACATGTACAGTACATGTACAATGTACAATACACATATACATACAGTACACATGTACAGTGTATGTACTGGATAGAGTTAAATAAAAAACTAGAGTGCGTGCTTCGTATTCAACGTGCACGTTGTCGGCACTCCGGAGTGGACGGGCAGCCACCATTTGAGTGGGCTGACTGAGCAGGTTCACCAATTCAAATACCGGATGTGATGGGAGATGCAATGTGTGGAACCATCCCCCCCGGTTAATTCACTTGGCTGGCTGCGCGCACGAACCAGAGTATGAATGTACGCACAATTTGAAATGGGACTTGTGCATTTTTCTTAGGCAATGGCGTTGGCCATGGTCGAATGTATCATGCACAGAGTGTACACTCTTGTTTTTTATTTAACTCTATGATCTTGGTACATGTACATGTATGTTTTTAACATGTGTGGCATCGTTAGTTTATATGCCATTATACGTAATGAAATCCTTTATCTGTAATTCTGTGGGGTTTCAAAAATTCAAATCCACATCTTAAATACCTTTTTTCATTAGTTCTTCTTACAAGTCTTTATAGATTATGGTACAACGTACATATTATTAAATAAATTGTAAATTGCAAAAAAAACCAGAATTTATTATCCGCACTTGTCGCCTTTTTTCTGTGGCACTAACTGACAAAGAAAACCAAAATGCACATTTCAGAATTTATCCCTGGCAAGAAACATTCATCCCATTTCTTGTTTGTACTATAGCCAATATTACGAACCCTTGATCATGAATTTTGCAAACGACATTTCCTCAGGGCAACCTGTATTTTCAAGCATGTAGCGTGTTGTTACTATGCCAACAGACTATTTGGCTGCACAGCATGTACATCGTGTGATATAAAACTGACCGTTATTGATCTATTGAGGCTGAGTACTACAGTAGGCAATTAAACCATTGCTGCTGATTTAGATTATGTGGCTCCAATTGTACACAGAGCTACGGTACATGATGTATTTTTTCATCTTGGTCATGTTGGTCCTTATTGGGCTGTGTTGATAACAGGTTTTGTTTTTTATAACGTGCTTAATGACAGAAAATTCAGAGACATTATTTTAGGAAGACAGAAATAGAAAATTGAAACCGTTTTTTTTTTTATGGAGCTTAAATTTCTGAATTGTGAAATTAGTAGCAGCGTCATGAAATTGGCCTTTAGCCTTTTATCCTTCAATAAAGATCCTGCTACATGTACATGTAGGATTGAAATGTGTCAGGCCCTCCTAACTACAGTAGTCTGAGTATCACCCATTCTACTCCGTGTCACTACGTATGAATGTCTGATACATATGCGTGCATGCAAATTTTATGCAATCATGCAGCACATCAGCCAATCAGATCTGTTTTGAGAACATTTCCATCAGGATCATGACAGAGGATGTTGATTGGTCAATTCCGCGCGGCAGTGCGTCGTGATAGACGCACTCGCCAAACAGTACGATAGTAGATGAGCCCTGATTGGCCAAAGCTTAGAGCGGTCACTGCTGGGTTGGCTTGCATAATTAATCAGGAAATCTGCACAAATGTGATACACGCTTGCTCGCTGTATGGCGAGTACAGTAAGATACAATACGTATACGTCTGTATGGGATGTGAGAGGCCACACACAAAACTAATCTGAAAACACCAATAAGCTGAAATTTAATTAAGTTACCATTCATGACATTGTAGCCTACTTTTGTACATGGAGCATGTTTACAGAAGAAATTCTGAGTTTAAATAAAAAATCTAAAATCCGATTCAAATCTGAAGTCCTATATGACCCACATCCCTGCATATTAAAAAAAAAAATTCAGTCCCATACAGTGCCCACGTTTTGAGAAAACGGTGCAAAACGCTCAGGCCATCACAGTATTTTCAATCTCACCCTTAGATCAAAACTGTTTTTGGTCTTTGGTTGTACTATTTCCTAGATAAATACAGCATTTCAATCATCACATCTTTACACCCTGTATTGTTAAAGGGAAATCTGTGAAGATTTCTGTTTTGATATGCTACAAAAGATGTACATGTATGATAGTACAAGCACCTTATAAATAAGCAGGGTCCCTTGACCATTAATATTGCAAACCAGATGGTGATTGTACAAGTAATTGCATCAGCCATAGTGCAACCAGCCCCCACAATTAATAAAATATGAGCAGCAAGGCAGCAAATATTATGCTATGCCAGGAGTCAATACATGTACACTATGCATACAGTCATGACATGTGTACAATTTTGGCTTCCAGCGTACAATGTACAACTTAAAGGTATAATACATGATTGGTAAAGGTCACAGAACAGCACGTACACCATGTCTGATCCAGCATGTGCATGAAATAATAAACCTGTGAAAGTTTGAGTTTAAAGGTAGTATCATACTTTGGTAAGAAACCAAAACAGAAATATTCACAGATTAACTTACAGGGTATGAAGATGGTGGTGGTAGAAACATACCGTTAACATTTTTCCGCCTGAAATGCTGTATTTATCCAGAAATTAATAAAACAATGGAAATATTTTTGATCTTTTAAAAGATCAAAAATAAAAGAGAAAAGACTTAAAAAATACTGTGGCTGTTTTTCACTGTTTTCTCAAAAAGTGGGCACTGTATGGGACTGAAATTTTCACAGATGACTGGTACTGTATCTTCCTGGATATTTTTGCCCATGAATCTGTATTTCTTTGATAAAAACCAAAGTATGATATTACCTTTAAAGGTATAATACATGATTGGTAAAAGTCACAGAACAGCACGCACACCATGTCTGATCCAGCATGTGCATGAAATAATAAACCTGTGGAAGTTTGAGCTTTCGGATCTGAGTCACGCTAAAACGGGGAAAACCCAACTCAATTTTTCTTTTAAAACATAAAGGATTTTGATCTTAACCCGAGATTAAAACTCTTTTTGGTCTTTGTTTTACTAATTGTTGCATAAATACAGCATTTCAGGCAGAAGTGTTTCAACAGTTAGTTTCTACCAACACCATCTGCATACCCTGAAAGTTATAGGTAAATCTGTGAACATTTCTGTTTGGGTACATGTACATGTATGTTACCAATCCGTTACTGTACCTTTAACAAAGTCTGGGTGTTTTTTTAAATCACAATTACAAGATAAAACACAAACTAATGTACACCTGTACACAGTTTGAAGGTGCATGTGTACACGAAGGCCTACATTTACATGTAATAACTAAATTTGTCATTGTCTGATTGAAATATTAAAATATGCATTTTTCATTACTGTGGCCAAGAGCACAGATTTTAAACAGTGCAGTGCGCCACCAAGACTGTGCAACACGTTGACTAATCACGAAGCGTACATTAAAATCTGTCGACCCTTTCTAGACAAATTAGGTCAACAAATTATGTGAATTGTGATTGGCCAACGTGACTGTTGTAAACTCTTGGAGACGCCATTTTGAAAAAGCCAATAAAAGCAATGTTCCTTTAACATGTTTGATACATGTACCTGTATACAGTATCATCTTGATGTATGGGTGTGAAGCTCATTACTACAGTATGTGCATCAGCATTCATGATCATTTCTGAGCTACGGTAATTTGAAGAACCTTATGAATTGCCTGGACCGGCTCTGCATTTTCTAAAAGGTGTGAAAGTAACAGGAAAGCTCTTTAGTCAAGCGATGCTGCATCAAGGGGCCAATTTCACGGCCCTGCTTAGCACAAAAATCTGCTAAGCATGACATTTCTGTCTTAAAAAAACCAGTGTTAACAACCAAATGTCCATACATGTATGTGTTGTGCACCTATCGCTTGTGATTGTTCTTTGGCTGTTATTGCCTGACCATGAATATCAAATGGAATTATCAACGGTGTTTTTATTTACTGGGCAAGACATTTTTGTGCTAAGCAAATCTTTGTGCTTAGCAGATCCATGGAATTGCGCCAGGTTCTTGTGTAGACTGTGAGTGGTTCATGGTTAGGACGGCTCTGTGCGTCGATGCAGGGGGCGTACATGTACATGTATGTATATATGGAGGATTGGGAGACATACTTAAGGGCTTTGTACTATAGGAGGAATCTGGTGTGACTTCAATGTGCTAGATCCCATGGCAACCGACTCAGGACCCCTTGTACACACTTATTAGTACACAGTTTGCAAGGTGCATGCAGCCCATTGGCATGTGCTAATGAATACATGCACACGTATCTATAGATTCGTCTATTTAAAGCATGCGTTTGAATAAGAAACGATTGATGCAACCCTTGTGCGAAACTGAGAACCTTGCTGAATTCAACCAAATCCAACATTCATCCAAATCATGACCAACGACAGATCCAGTTTCTTGGACATGTTTTAAGAATTGAGCAGCTTGGGGAACCTAGCGTACATGTATGTAGCCCTTACAGGAAAGATAGAGGGTAGAAAATCACATGGACGGCAATGACTTACATATATGCCTTACATACTTAGGATGGTGGCAGAGAAGCTGAGAGAGCCAGTAGTATTGCCAGTGTTGGAGTAGAGTCCTCAGATCCGAGTACAGAGTGCTCCGAGTACTTCAAGGTCTGAGTAATGGGCTGAGTCCGAGTACATTTACTGTCGAGTCCAAGTCCAAATATTGAGTCCGAGTACAAGTACTTACATTCAAGGTCCTAGTACTGGGCTGTTTTGTCCGAGTACATTGCTGCCGATTCCAAGTCCAAAGTATCGAGTCCGAGTACATTCAAGGTCGGGTAAAGGGCCGAGTCCTAGCACCAAAGTCCGAGTTCACGTCCGAGTACAGTATCAACACACAGTGCAAATAATTGCATTTTGTTTCTCAAAGATGTTTATAAAATGATGTTGGTCATGTTGTGCCACTCTTCTCAAAAATGAATGTTTTTCAAGCCTTGCAAATGACACTGTGCTGCTTACTTCATTTGATACTAAACTCCCGATGAACTTCATACTCCCATTGTATAATTTATCGGAAATCGGCAACATTATCAACTGTGAAATTGTAACGAAAACGAAATTTGCACGAAATGGTCAAGTACTCCCAAAATTCGAGTACATGGAATCGAGTATGGGCCAAGTACATTTTTTTTCGAGTGCTTTTATCGAGTACGGGCCAAGTACATTTTATTTTCGAGTACCAGTACTTTTAATCGAATATGGGCCGAGTATATGTCTGTACTCGAGTTGTAATCGAGTTCGAATACGAGTACTCCAACACTGAGTATTGCTTTTCTTGAAGCTCATCAACCGCTGTGAGGGAGACATGATTGCTGCCAACGTCAGAATCTAGTACTATAGCAAATATATTGATGGATTCTGATTTAAACAAGACTTACAAACTCTGCTGCAAACTGCTAATGAGCCAAAATAATGACCTGAAATTTATAAAAATACTTGGAGTGAGGTAGACTATCATGTCTATGTGATACAATCTGCATAATTTCTTTGGCAGAAACCGGTATGGTATACATGCATGTTCTCTGGCTGTTAAACTAATCTACATGTATGAATTCCCCCAAGTTGATTTTATTCTTCAGATGTTGCAGCATAAGCCGCCTGGATTATAAGCCACATGGACATTTATTACCATTGAGAATCAATTACGGTATGTGTTCTGAGCGTTGTGTATACAGTACACATTTTCAGCATGTTCAGGGTTAGAATTTTGGCTGGGCAACTAAGAAAGCACAGTTTAGAGTCTGATTATTCTAGCAATGTTCTAGCAATTTTGTACACGTGTACACATGTATACTGTACATCAATTGATCCATGTCCATACCATAGAGCTATATTAAAATTACTAGAGTGCTAGCTCCGTGTACAGAGTGATGCCTGCTGGGCGCATTCATGTTTGTGCACAAACCTATCGAAAACACAAAGTTTTGTACGTCTTTTTTTGCGTATATCTGCGTTTGTGTTCTATTATATATATACAGGTGCATTATTGAAGCCCAATACGCCCCAAATCCAACGCGCCTTTGGTAAATTCTGCGCAGTGCGCGCACACGAGCTGCACTTCAGTCATGCAATGATTGCCTGCGTCATCAAGACGCTACCGGTACTGTTTGCGCATACATGTACATGTACTGTACTTGCGCGTTGTATACTCTTCGAAAGGCATGCCAATCAAAGTTTTCTAGTTACACAGACACACACTCCAGTTCAAAATGAGTGCACCCACGGCGGTTTTAAAGCGTCAACGCACGGAGAACGCAGAGCTTCATGTAGCACTCTACAAAGTAATTTTAATATACATGTAAATGTAGCTCTATGGTTCATACGTAATACCTATACATGTTCATGTACCTGTGTACATATGTACATCAGCTTATTAAAATGCATGCTGTCACGCAGATGCAACTTGATATGTTAACTTGTTACTGCAACGTGCAAGTTACATTCTAAGTTAATGTATGTATTACATGCATGCTCATAATATGCAGGATTATTGCACAGCTGTGCCATACACACCTTGGGCCATATACATGTAGATTGATCATACATGTACATGTAGGCCTACGTAGATATAGAACACGTACAAATACAAGATATTGAGTACAGTGGCGCACCCAGGGGGGGGGGGGGGGCTCGGGGGGCTCGAGCCCCCCCCAAGAGGGTCCCTGAAAAAAAAAACGAAAAAAAAAAAGGGGGGGGGGAGAGGAAAAGGGAGAGGAGGAATGGGGGGAAGGGAGTTACAAAATGTTTTGTGGGAGAATAATTTTCTTTGAGCCCCCCCCCAAGACAAAATCCTGGGTGCGCCGGTGATTGAGTAGGTTTTGCGTGTTTGTGCATATGCTGGCATGATTTGCAGATGGATTTACACTTTGTAATTTTTTTTTTTCAACAACCATAAGGTGTCCTTTGCAATTTACAGTACATACTGTAGTTTCGTCAACTTGAAGCTTTTGCTTACCCACATTACATGTATTATAAGCGATTCCAAAAAGTGCGCCACCAAGAGTTTGCAAAGCGTTGGCCAATCACAATTCAAGATATTTGTCAACTAAATGCGCATCTGATTGGAAGGGTCGACAGATTTCGTGCATTGTGATTGGCAAACGCCATTCAAACTCTTGATGGTGCACTATTTGGCCGGCCTCAAGTCATACAACACTGCTGACAGGACGCTTTACATGTACATGAATGCAAAATGTGCAGTTCTTGTTTTTAAACAAGTTCTTAAAAGTACATGTACATGTAATATCATACTTTGATTTTTGTCAAAGAAATACAGATTCATGTGCAAAAATATCAAGACAGATACAGTAGCAGTCATCTGTGAAAATTTCAGTCCCATACGGTGCCCACTTTTTGAGAAAATAGTAAAAAAAAACCCATATTTCTTAAGTGTTTTCTCTTTTATTTTTGGCGAGCTGCAAAGCAAAGTGAAGCTGATGTAGTAGTACCGTTCATCCCGTCCGTCAGTCCGTCCTTCGTATCATTCGGCTGTCCACATGAAATGTTAAGGTTTTTTTAGTACATGTGCTTGAACCCCCATTTTTTTTTGATGGGTGCATTGTCCAAAATAATGTTGTTGTTATTGTAAATTTATGGCAAATGTTGAATTTTTTTCTATTGTTTTCAAAATGTTTTTTTTTTTTATCTTCTTTTTTTTTGATGGGTGTGTTGTCCAAAATAATGTTGTTATTGTTGTAAATGAAAAATGTTGAAGTTTTTTCTATTGTTTTAAAATGTTGAAGTTTTTTCTATTGTTTCAAAATGTTGATTTTTTTTTTGGATGGGTGTGTTGTCCAAAATAATGTTATTATTGTAAATGAAAAATGTTGAATTTTTTTCTATTGTTTCAAAATGTTGAAGTTGTTTCTATTGTTTCAAAATGTAGATTTTTTTTTTTTTGATGGGTGTGTGTTGTCCAAACTAACATGACTAATGTATATTACTTAAATGAAAAATGTTGAAGTTTTTTCTATTGTTTCAAAATGTTGAATTTTTGAGGGATGGGTGTGTGTGTGATGGATGGGTGTTTGCTATTAGGCTGCAGTGAGCCATGACAGCTTCGCTGTTCTAGTTGATCTTAAAAGATCAAACATAATTTTATGGTCACTGGTTTTACTCTTTTCTGGATAAATACAACATTTCAGGTAGAAAAACGTTAACGGTATGTTTCTACCATCACCATCTTTATACCCTGTAAGTAAGTAGATCTGTGAAGATTGTTGTTTTGGTATGCTACCAAAGTATGATACAACCTTTAAAATGACAAAAGTTTGTTCTTGTGTACACTATACAGTCAGCAAACTTATACAATGCATATAGAACACTTTCATACATTTTGTTTGGTTATTAATGTTGGCCTATAGCATGGCTCAAGTCTCTAGGGAAAGGCACATGTAAATGTATGAAGCAATTTGATATTATCACCACACAGTGAAATGTTGAGTCCATATTTACATGAATTCGGTCTAGCAGTCATCATGTCAAGAAACGTGATCAAGATAATGTACGTTTGTTGTACATTGTGTGTTGTAATCAAACACATTGTCATGCATCTATGAATACATTACGTGTACAGTACATGAAGTCTAATGTGCCAATTCCAATATTTCCAATCATCATCACGTGCATTACATGTATGCATACAGATCATGTACATGTGCATCATTATAATACATACATGTACTGGTTCATGTAATGTAATGAGGTTTAAATGTGCTTATTATGCAGGCTGATTCAATACCTGTACATTACTTCCCAAGGATGTGATAGTCATAATATCTTGAGATCATTTTACACCCTCATGTAGATGATTACTCCTTTACATTAATGGATTTTGTCACCAACCTGCACATTTTATGCTTTCATGTAATAAATCCCTACCTACACAGTAGGTCTACGATCAACTGTTTTCATGGTTTTGGGGGCTATAAATCTTCGAAAACCATGAAAACTGACATGACTGAGCATCTGAATGGTCTATCTCAACCACTTCCGTTTTAGCTTGACCACAAGCGGGTGCATATTACTCACTGGTGATTTCGGAGTTATGCAACACTACACGTGCAGACTGTTTTCAGTTTAACCCTTTGGGGGCGTTCAGACACAGTAGTAAAAGTTGTCTATCTTCGCTTTAAACTGAAAAGAGACTGCCTACTTGTGTCTGAACGGTTTACGATAGACTCTTTTTGGTGCTAAAAACGGTCTATCTTCGAAAACTAAGACCGCTGCGGAGGGACGGTCTAGACTACGTAGACCGGTCTAATGTACCTATCTGAACGGTCTACATGTATCTCAACCACATGATTTAGAGTTATGGGTGCATAACTCACTGGTGATTTATATCACTATTTGTGAATTAAGGGAAGTTAGGCTTCAGAGTTATGCCACAGGAGTGACATCTAAACACCAGAGATAGACTGTTTTCAGTTGAACCCTTTGTAGCATGAATGCAATGGGTTTGGGTTGGGATGAAACATGTGTAAAATGTAGACCGTTTTCAGTCTCAGGTGTACTGCGTCTGAACATACTGTAGCAGTGTTGGAGTAGAGTCCTCAGATCCGAGTACAGAGTGCTCCGAGTATTTCAAGGTCTGAGTACTGGGCCGAGTCTGAGTAACAAAGTCCGAGTCCACATCCGAGTACAGTACCAACGCACAGTGCAAAACATTGCATAATTTTGTTTCTCAAAGATGTTCATAATTGGATGTTGTGCCAGGCTTTTCTCAGAAATGTATGTTTTTCAAACCTTGCAAATGACACTGTGCTGCTTACTCCATTTGATACTAAACACCCGATGATCTTCATACTTCCATTGCATAATTTATTGTAAATCTGCAACATGAAATTGTAACGAAAATGAAATTTGCACTAAATGGTCAAGTACCGGTACTCCCAAAATTTGAGTACGGTACATGGAATCAAGTATGGGCCGGCCAAGTACATTTATTTTCGAGTACATTTTATCGAGTATGAGCCATGTATGGCCTACATTTATTTTCTAGTACTTTTTATCAAGTACGGGCCAAGTACATTTATTTTCCAGTACTTTTTATCAAGTACGGGCCAAGTACATTTATTTTCCAGTACTTTTTATCAAGTACGGGCCAAGTACATTTATTTTCTAGTACTTTTTATCAAGTACGGGCCAAGTACATTTATTTTCCAGTACTTTTTATCAAGTACGGGCCAAATACATTTTACTTTTATTGTTGAGTACTTTTAATCGAGTACGGGCCGAGTATTTGTCTGTACTCGAGTTCTACTCGAGTACAAGTACAAGTACAAGTACTCCAACACTGAAACAAGAAATTCTGTCACAATGCATGTTTTGACAGAATTCTTTATACTTGGCAAAGCACATATCTGTACTTCATGAATATTAATGAGTTTTATTTGCATATCACATATCTGTAGCACCCCATGGTTTAAACCAGTACATGTATATCTAACAAGTTACACTGTCCTGTGCTACAATCTTGCTGTAGTTGGTAGCTCTCAGTATGGTTGACAATTACTTTCCTTTTTTGATCAATTTTTCTCTTTTTCTGCTTCAACAAAACTCGTTGAAAATTTGGGGTTTTGCAGAAGTTGGGATTCTGAGAGGGATTCTGAGAAGGATTTTGGCACTAATTTATTCATAGATTGGACCAATCATAGATAAGGAGTTTTAGCCAATCACAGCCAAGCACCCCAAACTTTTAACCAATCAGGTGATATGCAACAGTGAAGCATAGGAAGTTTTGGAGGGAAGATGTGTATGTGTGTCATTCTGTCACAGCACATTGAGCAAGCTGGGTATTTTTGCCCACCACCACCCCTTCGCCTGCCTTAATGCAGGTTGCAGTTAAGATGGCGCTTTTCACAGGATGCGAAGACAGCCATCTCCTAATGCATGCAGGAATTGATATGTAACATTTTCTTAGTGTTAGGTTTTTGTTACTTGTAAGTTCACATTGTTACTGTTATTGATGTGTGTACTTATAATACACTCAGATTTGAAATTTGTAAGGGGTCAGCCACCCCCTTTTATGTACCAAAAAGGTGGTCTGTGTGCTGTATGTTCCATAGCACAACCTTGGCTGTCACCCACAAAAAATTGGATGACCAGATAATCTGGTATTGGCATGATTACTGCTGGCCTGGGAGCCAAATGATAATTGATGTACACTGTAGGCCTACATGAACATGGGACCTGGGTGTCCATTGAATGTGTGGTTGATATGTTTGGGGCCTGTTAGCCCCCATGCAACTGATGCCAGCTTGCCCAAACAATTTGGTATCTGGCAAATAACTTGAAATAAATGATTTTAAGCTGTGGCAAGAAACACAAATACATGTATTATGTCATGTAAATGATTTTAAGCTGTGGCAAGAAACACAAATATTATGTCTTCAGTTTCATTCATTACTGAGTCCGAGTATAACATACATGTATGCCATGTCTTCTCTAGCATGAAGCAAATTCCGGTAGTAAAGCGTACTACCATGTACAGTATACGTCAATACAGTATGTACAGTACATGTACAAAGTAAACATATGTGTAGTGGTACTAGTGTACGTAATACTGGTATTCTACCAGAGCATGATTAAACTGACAGAGTATACAGACTGTTGGATCACTTGATATTCCATAATGGTAAACACTCAGAGGACATACATGTATGTCTGAAAGGATGAAGGTTATCCAAACAAGCTGTTATTTTAAGATTTTGTGTTTGTGAGAAACAGTGTAAAAAACATCTGACAATGTCTGAAGGGGAATCAGTGCAGATTCCATCAAGGCCACATGTCATGCATGTACATGTACATGTAGTTCAGAGGATCAAGTGGTATGTAGGCTTCATCATCAATTGAAAATCACATATAATGTTAAAATATTGGACAAAATAATTTGGACGCTTGTGTGTGTGATGTACATAGTACAGTGGAACGCCTATAGATACCGCTATAATGAACATGGCAGGATGTACAGATTGGGTCTGTTAAGGTGGTCAGACAGGGTGTCCCAAAAAAAACGCAACACTGTGTCGGGACCCGGTATGTTAAAATTAAACTGTTTATCACTTCAAGATTCAGCTATATGATACAGCCACGGCTTGGCTATCACCATGTAGAATTTAAGCAAAATCGGGCAGAAATTGGCGAAAATATGACTAATTGAAAGAGTACTCCTCAACCAACTGAACTGGGGCCAATTTCACGACGCTGCTTAGCACAAAATTTGCTAAGCCTGACATTTCTGCCATAATAAAAACAGGGTTAACAACCAAATTCCCATGTGCTGTGTATCGCTTGTGATTGTTCTTTGGCCGTTGTTCACTGCTGGCCATGAACATCAAATGAAATTTTTAATGGTTGTTTGTTTTATTGGGCAAAACATTTTTGTGCTAAGCAAATTTTTGTGCTTAGCAGCGCCATGAAATTGGTCCCTATACTGTTTGAACCCATGAACTCATACTAGCAAAAAGTCTTGTTAGGATCGAGGTGCATGCCTACCCAATAGCGCTCCGCACTAATGACATCACAAAATCCCCGGATGTCAGACAAACATTGACTCACACCTGACTATACATGTACATGTACGCGCACACCCACGCACGTGTGCATGGTTGCAATGTTTGTCTGAGGTCCGGTGCTATTTTTAGCGCAAGTGCGGAGCGCTATTTACATGTACACATTGTTTTCACAATCATGGCAATGTGTAAAAACGCTCAGTGCATATAATGTACATATGTACCATTCTACAATATTGATTTCATCAACATAGGCCCTACACTACAATGTATGTTTACAAACTACATGTGCACATGTACATAATGAATTATACTTGAAAAATATTTTGAAGAAGAGTAAAAATAGCTCTGGCATTTGTGCATCGCCATGGAGAAAAAAAATGCAATTTCAGAGGGAGATAAAACTTGGGTTAGTGATGATGTACATGTAAGGCCTACAGCATGTACACAAACATCTTTGTTATGGTGCATGTGATATTTCATAGGGGCTGTTCAGACACAGTACTAAAAGTGGTCTATCTCCGGTTTAAACTGAAAAGGGTCTGCCTACTTCTCTCTGAACGGTTTACGGTAGACTCTTTTTGGTGCTAAAAACGGTCTATCTTCAAAAACTTAGACCGCCGACAAGGGCAGTGTAGACTACGTAGACCGGTCTATAAATGTGCATGTATCTAAATGGTCTATCTCAACCACATCTGGTTTAGAGTGACCTTGAGCAGGTGCATAACTCACTGGTGATTTATGTCAATACGGCTATGTTCAGACGCAGAACTCCGGACACCGAAAAAGGTCTACCCTTTGAAGACCGTTTTTAGCACCGTAAAGAGTCTATCTGAAACCGTTCAAACACAAGTAGGCAGACCCTTTTTTTTTGTTTAAACCGGAGATAGACCACTTTTAGTACTGTGTCTGAACGCCCCCTACTTGTGAATTATGGGAAGTTTGGTTTCAGAGTTACATGTATGCAACACGAGTGACTTCTAAACACCAGAGATAGACTGTTTTCAGTTTACCCCTGTGTAGTATGGACAAAGGGGTTTTGGATGAAACCTCCTGTTGTGAACGCAATTAAAAGGTAGACTTTTTTCGGTCTCCGGAGTACTGCATGTACGTCTGAACATAGCCATAGGAATAGCATTGGTCCAACCCAGGTCACATATCAGGGGTGTAGACAGTGCTGGGGTTGGATAGTGGGGGCGGGGGATGCAACCCCCCCTACCCCTCCCCCCTTGCAAAGTTTCTATCGAAAACAAAAAAGGCAAAACTGTTTCAAATGCAATGTATGCCAATTTAAAAAAAAAATCAATTATTATAACAAAACAATAAGAAATGATCAAGTTTGGACTTTTACATAGTCAATTACAGTTTGTAGGGTTTTAGAAGTAACAAATGTCTGGTATTTTTCAAACATTCAAGGATTATTATTCCCGAGTTTCTCCACACCCAGTTTCCATTTTGTATTGATAATGGAGATACGTTCATAATATTTAATTACAGATTTTACAATGTAAAAACTCTATGCATTGCTCAACCACCCTCTTTCAATGCATGTGATGTGAGATACAGTACATCAATAGCGCTCCGCACTAATGACGTCACATGAGTGTACAAAATCCCCGGATGTCAGACAAACATTGACTCACGCACGCAGTGTACACCATGCATACACGCGCGCACACACCACACATTTGCATGGTTGCAATGTTTGTCTGAGCTATAGTGTGCTATTTTTAGCGCAAGTGCTGAGTGCTATTATATGAAAGTACGACCCGGCTGGAGGATCATTCCCCAAGGTCTGAGGATCTGTCTACGTCAAATGCTGTAATGCTGTACATGTTTATGAGCTGAGTGTTTGCAACCATCAAAGTAATGTAATTCCCTTGGTATTACTAATGGCGGCGTCCCCTGAAAATATACGCCATTACCTGAGTGCTCCAAGTACGGTATAAATTATTCAGTTTTTATGTTCACGGACTACATGTATTATAAAAAACTGCATTTCTACTAGTTTTCACTGGTGCCCTGTTATATGCCTACAGGTGTGTGATGGTGCACTGCAAGGCCTAATGCAGGGAGCAGGTTGTTTCGGTTCTGGGTTTGTTCACGAGCAATTAATTCTTGTCACTACACTGTAGGCCTAGATGGTGTATACATATGTTGGTTCATCATTTGTTCAAGCATCATTCCCAGAAAATCAATGGCCATTAAGAAGAGATTAAAGGTAACTTCATACTTCGGTAGCATACCAAAACTAAAATCTTCACAGATTTACCTATCAGGTACAAAGATGTTGAGAAACATACCATAAACATGTTACTTGTGAGATTCTAATAAGGACTTGTGTACCACTAATAGTGCGATTTTTTGGAAATGGTCGCAATTACATGTATTTGCTGTGCAGTAGAATGTTGCAACTGTAAACTGGACCATATCAATTTAGTTCTTCATGCACATGTAGCATCAGATGTCAGGTCAAACTTAAAGGTAATATCATACTCATGGGCAAAAATATCAAGATATAGATACAGTAAGTCATTTGGGAATATTTCAGTCCCATACGGTGCCCACTTTTTGAGAAAACAGTGAAAAACAGCCACCATATTTCTTAAGTCTTTTCTCTTTTATTTTTGATCTTTCTTTTAAAAGATCAAAAAGATTTTCGGTTGTTGTTTTACTATTAAATTTCTGGATAAATACACCATTTCAGGCGGAAAAAAATTAACGGTATGTTTCTGCCACCACCATCTTCATACCCTGTAATGTGTAAGTTATACGTAAATCTTTGAACATATGTCTGTTTTGGTTTCGTACCAAAATATGACACTCCTTTAAACATGGAAGAATTGTGCATGGCCAGTTTGATTAAGAAATTGAACCGATTCAATTTGGGTCACAACTTTTCTGCCTGTGGGGACACACCAGAAAATGATCGCTATTGGAATCCCGCTTTTTCAGCCTAATGTGGAGAGACACTATCTGCACAGTGTAATGTAAAGTATACTACAGTAGGGTACCTGTGAAATGGTTGCTTGTATCATATGATGAACATTGTGCTCCGCACATGTGTGTCTGATACATGTACATGAATGATATTTGATGTAGGTACACGGCAAGAGATAACACTTTACAGTTAACATTTATGACATTGAATGGCAAACATTCACATAATTACATGTATTTCCCCTTCAAAACTACCTGGGGAATACACATGTACATGTATGTGTGTAAGTTAAAGTATGTGTACATACAGAAACTGAAAAGTAAAGTATGTGTACATGTACATGTAGCAGACAATCAATTCTCTAGATGTACAGGTATGCCCTACTGGGCACAGGTCGACTGTACAGGTATTTGTTGTAAGTAGAGAGATGCAAACTAAGTGACTTGCGTAAGGAGCTGGATTGGAAATGGTTCCCATTGGCTTGGCTTCAGGCTTTCACCACAAATTTATTAAAGATCTTGCTGCTATCAGGAAGTATTTCTTAAAGGGATAGGTCTACAATTTGGGAGGGTTCTTCATTTCAATGTCAATTTGGTCTTGGGGCATCTTGAAGGAGACTGTATTTGCAGAGGAAAGCCAGGACAGAGTCAGAACAATGAAGGAATTAGGCTTCTTGCGAGTGTGTAACTCCAGAACAGAACACACTCGCATGGAGATTATACATTAATGTACACACAAGTACTTGTTTATATTTTAGCTTGGATTTAAATTATGGAGCTATAAAAAGGGATCCAGGGTTGAATTTAACTTGTTAATTTGTACATGAATTTTATTAGAATCAGTCCAGGGATACGTGGATATGTATGAGATGTGCATATTACTTTTACATGTATTAGTACTTGTAGTTGTACTGGTACTTTTGCAGATATTGTAAACATTGTATCCAGGAGCTGCGGGGTTAAACTGAAGTTACTAGATGTACATGTACAGTACTGTAGCTCTGATTTATATAGAAAATGTGCAGAAATGTCACAGAACCCTTCCTATACATGTACATGTATGTATTGCCACTTAAATTTGATTTTCTTAAACAAAATTCCTTAGTTGCATATAGAGTAATCAATTGATACAAGTAATAAATTATCAATACAGTACAGGTAATTAAACTGCTGCAAACCTGCTCACCTAACAAAATAATGTCCTGAAATGTATGTTTTCATTCATGGATCCTCTCATCCATTTATGTGTATCGTTACTCGCATGTTCTTGTCCTCTTGTCATTTAGCCTAAGTTGAGAAAGATCCTGCTAGCCTATAGATACAGTATGTACATACATGTAAGACATGTAGGATCGAAATGTCAGGCCCTGCATACAGTACATGTTTGTGTATGATATTACAGTGTACTAGTCAATCTGAATGCTCTGTCTGTAAAGAAATTACCAATGTGATGTGTCTACCCTGCATAATTGCTTAAAACTCTGAAGGAAGCCTCTAACCTCCAAATAAAGGCTTTGCGAAAACCTACATGGCTGTTTATGGAAATGAGGTTTGGGCTCAGGGTCCAGCTACATGTATGTCATCCATATTTTATGCTGGAAATACAGGGTGTCCCCAAAAAAACGCAACACTATGTCGGGAACCATTATTCTAAAATTAAACTGATCATCTCTTCAAGATTAATACAATGTGTACACATGTACACGATGTATGTACATGTACATGTACAGGGTGCTTGTTAACTGAACATGTAAAAAAAACTGAGCAAAGTGTTTAAGAAAATGCGCATACATGTAGCAGGACTTGTATACTGTGACATTGAGATCTTGGGTTAATTGTAATTTGATTGCAACAATCAATCAACCAGCACAATACTTAATGCAATAAGATCACTAGAGACCAGACACCATGCAGTGCTAATGCAGTGGCTCGGCATTGCATGGGGGGAAAAATGCACATGTACACCCACATGTACATGTACATTTCTTCAGTTCTTCGCGCACGTAGCACAGGATCAGGTTAAATTCAGGTCTAAAACTTTGATAATAGCAATGCCTATGGCATACGGGGACACGCAAGAATTGCAATTCAAATTGCAATTTCAAATCATGTTTTTTCAGTGTGTGTAAATTGGCCTACGGTGTATTGTACTTTCTTGAGAGGGGAGAGGGAGGGGAAGTATTGGTACAGTATGTACATGTATTGTTGGCCTGGTTGGGCAAATTGGCCTACATGTACATATATACTGTACATGAACATATACTGTACCTGACTATAATCATGATAATCTACATGTACATGTACGTGTTCAAGCTGATCCTCCAAATTGCAGTTGTTCAAAATGTTGATGGTCACGGTGGCTGCCATCTTGAGTGCCTGATCTAACCTTAGGGTGATTACGAAATGGAGGCTTAGGCTCAGGCTCAACCTCAGGCTAAGGCTCAGGCTCAGGCTTCAGCTCTGACATCCATGCTTAAAATACAGGTTGTGGTTTTTCATTGACTGTTAAAGCTGAAGCTCTGTTTTCCTTTTCAAACCAGATAATCTACTTCAGAACTGCAGCCAACAGCCTCTCTTTTGATACCCGTTAATTCAAAATGGATTCTCGAAATGGAGCCGGAGCCTGAGACGGAGCCAGAGCCTCCGTTTCGTAAACACCCCTATATATTTGCTTCGAACACAGCCTCATGAAGGACTAAATTTGATGTAAAGTCAGAGCCATAGAGTTGAATTAAAACTACAGTGTGCGCTTTGTATTCAACGCGAGCGCTGTCTGCTCTCCGGCGTGGATGCACAGCCGCCATCTTTCCTGGTGTAACTTTGCAGGCGCAATAGACTTCAAAAACCATACTCGGATGTAATCCTCCTACGGGCGACGATGTGTGGAACATCCCGTGTTTTATGCACAGTGCTGCGTCCAATGACCGGGGTAAGAACATGTACGCACAAATGCACACATTTTTCTTGGGTAATGGCGCTGGCCATGGTCGAGTGTGTCACGCGCAGAGTGCACACTCTAGGCATACATACATGTTCATGATGTGAAACTGTACTTACAAAGGTAAGGTATACATACATGTACATGTACATCATGTACATGTATGTATACATGTGTATGTAATCATGTTATAGGGGTTAATTAGGCCTACATCCGTACATATGTACATACATGTAAAACAGATTGCAGACAGTTCCTATGCGCATGCCTTGAACCACCATGTCCACAGTTCTCATGAGTTAATATAATAAGCAAGCCTGGAATTCAACAGAGGCCACAGAGGCCATGGCCTTCGTTGCCCTGGTTCTTGGCCTTGATGCCCAGGGCTTCATATATTTCCATGATTTTCCAATGGAAGTGCCCCTTGCCATGGAAAAGTGGCCTTGCCCCTTTCAGAACCAAATTGCAGGCCTGGTTAAGGCTGCCATATGTTGCACACAATGTTGTACAATGTTAGCTGTCCCAGGTTTCCTGACATTCTATCTGCCAAATCATTACAATGCTATTGATTTTGTGAGTATCACATCTTGAGTTGCAGGGAGTGTACATGAAAGAAATGTGTGGTTGTGATGTACATGCATTGACCCTATCTCTTCTCTTACATTACCCCTAGTAATCAATTTATGCTCACACACAGCCTAAACCTGCATGATTGAATGAGATGGTTGAATATTCTTAGCAGCATGTCATCACAGACATACAAAAGACCTTTTCACATCTCCTTTTCGATCCGTGTTGAAACCAACCTGGATCCACCCCGGTTCAGCCCGGCAAGTTTTTGAACTGGATCGAAGAGATGCAACATTCACACTATATGTTTATGGTGAACCGGGTTGAGATTTTCAACCCTGCTCCCTACCAGGGTTGATTTCGATCCGGCTAGGCCATATCCTACCCGGGTTGGCTCGGGGTTGAAAATGTTCAAGTGTGAAAAGGGTTGAAAAAATCTTGGGGTTCGATCCAGTTCCAACCCCGAGATTTTGAATTGTGTGAAAAGCCCTGAAGGATGGGAATCCTAGCGTTCAGTACCGTGAAGTTCCATATACCAGTATAACATACATGTACGGTGCACCCATGTACAGTAACGGCGCACCCCCAACTTTTGACATCAGCCGGCAGAAAAAAAATCAGCCGTGTACGACCAGAAAAATATGGAAAACTGCAGTACTCATTCTTGTCACCTCATTTGTGATTTGTATTTCAATTGAGAAAAAATTGCAAATTCAAGAAAAATAAAAGCAATGAATTCCAACTCACAACTTTCAGCGATGTTTTGCCTGAGTTTGCAACAACTCAAAGTGCAGTCTACCTTGGCTACCAGTGCCACACCACGGCCCCCACGCCGTTAGTGCTTCGCGGATCGGATCCTCTGTTGCACGATCAAGTGTAAACACAGTGTTTTGGAACGTTCTATTCAGCCATATGATTGAGTATTCACATCCAAGTACAGGACTTAAACTGTGTTTCTTTGGGAAATACTTAGTGCATTCTTCATCACCAAAGCTGTTCTCTATTTCCCTTGGGGGCCCTTTCTGCTCTGCTTCATTTATTTTCCGGTGCTGAAATGTGATTAGGTGTCGGGCCTGAGGGGATGATTGTTGCATAATTCAATGGAGATATCGCTGGATTATATTTGAACATGACATGAACCAGTTTGATGGGATAGGAAAAGACCAAGTATCTGAGCACTACCTTCATTGTTCTGTAGTCAGTTAGGCCTACATGTTCTTAATAATAACGGGCATCCATTGAAATACAATCCAAATCCTTTGGGCTTGCAAGGAGACACAGATAATGAATTTTTGATTGGGATCAGCGTGCATTTTTTTTTCAATTTAAAGGTACTTTGGTAGCATACCGAAACCTGGAAACAGAAATGTTCGCAGATTTACCTATAACTTACAGGGCATAAAGATGGTGCTGATAGAAACATACCGTTAAAATTTGTCTGCCTGAAATGCTGTATTTATCCAGAAAAGAGTAAAACCAGTGACCAAAATTATTTTTGATTTTTTAACCAGTTCACATCGGATGACGTGATGTCTCGCAAAAAAAAGATATGTTCACATCCGGGGGACGTGATAAAGCGGCGTAGGTTTTTTGGAAAACAAGTGGAAATTTGCCGGATGACATGAGAAGGCGCCACACTTCATGACGCCAGTGGCGGATGACGCCTCGGTCGAATCTTTCTCAGTTGTGGGAAACGTGAGAAAGTGCGATAATTTCCCGTTGTGATCACCAGATGACGGTATATACATGTATATACGCTGCTTTTGACATTTTGGGTGTCAGGGGATGTTAAGACTCGCCGTGTCTGGCTGAACCCTTTACGGGGATTTTTCAAGCTTGGATATGGCCAGTTGTGTAGGCCGTGTTCGCTGTGGATTACATCGCCTGACTCCCGTGTCCCACGGGCTATTATCTATTGTCTCTGCTTGCTCAACCATGGAGCATTAGGTCAATGGGAATCCTTTTTCTCTTTATTTTCGTGTTGGACTGTCAAACAATCCAAGGATATTTCATAGTCATACTACTGGATCTAGCGGAAGATTTCTCAAGGGACCCTTGAGATCTATCGTGGGAATGGAGAACTGCCCTTTTGTACGGCGTCCCGTGCTTTACAATGCTCATGTGTTGTACGCCGGTTTCGTAGCCTTCAGACCACATGCTTTACCCTTACCCTCAGCACCATAGTGGTACTTGCAGCATTATTACATTCATAAAATGTATAGTTTATCAATTCCTGTGAAATAAGTATTCACGTCTCAAGCGAGGCTTGCGAAATGTTACACTGTTTCATGTGAAAAGACGCAAAAGCGGCCAGCATAAAACCATTTTGTAAGACTTCACAACTATGAGAACATTTCTTAATGTTTGAGAGTTTTTTTTGCGTCGTGTGAAAGGCCTATTGTGTGAAAAAAAGCCCATGTGTGCAGGTTTATTGCGATGAGTATATCGTGTGCTTGCTACTGCCATAACTGCAGACCAATTACAGTGCTGTAGAATTTTACACAGTAGGCCTATTTGGTAATTGCAACTCAAAACATGTGTCTTCATCACAGAGCCATACCAACAATTCACGTCTATCATGTCTATTGTTCATTAGTGACATCATTATTACCATCATTACCAGACTCCAATTACGCCAATGTGCAACAGGAAATGTGTTCTTGAATAATTTAGGCAAGTACACAAACAGCTAGAAATGGTTAATTAAACCTACAAATACATGTTGCACAAAATGCTTATTAAATGGCCATCACATGTACTGGGGCCAATGCGCCGTATTTTTGAACGCAATAGTGCGCTGTTAGGTACAAATTTATTTACTTTCTGGGGGTATGGCTCGATTAATTGTCAATTGAGCAGAGGTCATTTACGGACAATTTTGTCTTTTGAGATACGATAGAAGTGTATATTGTTACTACGACATGTACGAGTTGTATTCTGACACAGTGTTACACAACAACAACGCATTGTCAGATGACCCCCGGAAGTAATTCGAAGCGCCCTCACTCGTTCAAAAATACCGTGCATTTCATGCAGGTGCTAAGCACAACAAAGTTGCTTAGCAGGGCCGTGAAATTTGCCCCTGTACATGTATGTTGGCGGCATATTATGAAGTTTTTTATTTTTCATATTCAGACAAGTTTAGTTCAGTGTGATATTAAAATGAAGCAAGTGACCATGTAATTTGTTTCTCTGAGCTGTATAGCATTATATTGCCCTTTATACTGTAGGTTTGTGTGCCTGTGTGTGCCTTAACTGCCACAGGCCTCTGTTCCCATTTGATATTTAACTAGATCCCAGTTTCACACCTCACTTTATTATCACAAATCATCATAGAGCTTCATGAGCACAAGATTATTAAAGGAAAGTATCTCCTTATTATACATGTATAGACCTACATGTACATGTACACTGTATGCATGTTCCAGAATGTGTTTTTTGTTTTTAACTCAAATGTTCACATGAACATGAAAAGAAAGTGATAAGGATACTCTCCTGGTATAGACTAAATAAATGTACGAAAACAATACTTACATGTAAAGGCAGCGTACAAAGATTTGCATGGTCTCCAAAAAAAGAAGAGATTCAGCGGGGGCAAGATTATTTCAACCGTATTTCTGCTATCCAGATGAACAGATGTTTCTAAAAAGGTACATGAAACAATGTCTGTAAGGAATTTTAAGACCTTCACTTCTGTTTAACATGTTTAAGTAGCCAATTCAGCTAAAAGGCACATCTTTACATATTTGCTCCCTTTAAGTACCGGTAAATGTACAGATACTGTACGTACTAGTGTTCATAAGAAAATGCAAATTTTTACAAGAATTGTGTTTCCTTTGTATTTCTTTTTGAAATTTTGTGAAATGTTCACCCTAAAACTGCTCAATTTGACCATCTTCAAAATGACCATTGTCAGTACAATTACATGTACATGCACATATATGAACGTACATATGGTGTACACGTGTTGAAATGCATGCATGATTTCACTCTTGCACTCAAGATCTTGTCAATGCAATTATTCGGAGAGGTTTTGTGAGAAACAGGTCTCCATCTTTGTGATTAAATTCATGAGTCCTCTGTCCTTTTTGACACCTTTCATACATTGTAATAAGTGGTGGAATTTCACAGCTTCACAGTGCTCAGGATTAATAGGCTTTCTTGCATCATTTTGTTCGTGTATTTCATGTTATTCTGCCGTAATTTGATAACTGGGAGATTAGTGAGACCTCCCAGGGACCGATCTACTACATGTACCAGCTTTCAGGAAATGGGAGTTGAAAATCAAAAAGCGCCATTTCGATGAAATTAAAGGGAGCATATAGGATTTGCAAAGATGTGCCTTTTTGCTGAATTTGGTACTTAAACAGAAGTGAAGATCTTAAACTTCCTTACAGATGTTGTTTCATGTACCTTTTTACGCTTTGTTCATCTGGATAGCAGAAATACGGCCGAAATAATCTTGCCCCCCTCCGAATCCTTCACGGTTACACCACGCTTCCGAAATGCTACTAAATCGTTTGGACGAACGATCTTTTTAAAAGACACTAAATTTTTATTTCCTTGAAAAACCCTCCATCTGATGAACCAAGATTTCCCATGGTGACTGTTTGCACTGTTTACAAACTGACCTGTTGAGTCCATTTTCTGTCTCAACTCAATATTTTTTTTTAGAGGCCTTGCAAATCCTGTACGCTGCCTTTAAGTCCTAAACTGAGTCACAATTATAAAGTGCATGGGCCCAAAAAACCTATCAAGGGATGTGCAATGGCTAGTATGAATTTGGGCACGGCTGCCAATTCTTCGTTTACAATTTAAGCAAAAGAGAAGGTTGTTTTTTTCTCAGATTTTTCTCAAATTATTGGCACATAATCAAATCACAGGGGTGAAAAATGGAAATACAAATTTTGATTTTTAGTTTGTTTTTTGTTTTGATTGTCATTTTGAATATTTCCTATGTTGGCTGAAAGTGAGCAGTTGTATTTGCAGTTGTACGCATTGTTCCCATATTCGTACCTCCATGGTGTAACATTTTGCCAGTTACTACTGTATCAGTAATAGGGCCACTGATTTTCCACAAAAACCGGAACAAGGACATAATTCACAGAAACGGAATTCCATTTTTCGAAACGGATCTATTAGTAATTTCACCAATTAAATTCACCAAATGCATCATTTATGTGAACTGATTTGCTATACATTTCCTAGGCTACCTGAATCATGGTTTGATCTTGCATTTGTTGACTGTTTTTGTGTGTGACAAAATACAGTCTGACAATTTAGTCTTCACTGTGCAAAAGTTATAACACTTTTCCAGTGCCCAAACAGTGAAAGTCAGTATGTGTTTTACTGCATATTATACAACTTTTTGGAACTGAACAGCACGAAACAGATTTGTTCAGTTTGAAACCAAATTTTCAAGCCTTAAAGGTTGTATCATACTTTGGTAAGAGACCAAAACAGAAATGTTCACAGATTTACGTATAACTTACAGGGTATGAAGATGGTGCTGGTAGAAACATACTGTTAAAATGTTTCCGCCTGAAATGGTGTATTAAATTTATCCAGAAATTAGTAAAACAACGACAGAAAATCTTTTTGATCTTTTAAAAGATCAACAATAAAAGAGGAAACACTTTAGAAATACTGTGGCAGTTTTTCTCTGTTTTCTCAAAAAGTGGGCATCGTATGGGACTGACATTTTCACAGATTACTTTTACTGTATCTATCTTGGTATTTTTGCCCACGAATCTGTATTTCTTTGATAAAAACCAAAGTATGATACTACCTTTAAATAGAATCCAAGGATTTGGGAAATGGAATTTGCACTTTTCTGAAACAGAAAATCAGTGCCTATATACAGTAATGTCTGTACAAATATTGTGCATGTACATACATGTAAGCAGTGTGAAGTTACGCTGCAGTAATATATGTGCATTATGTACAAAGCAACTGGATGACTTCTGCAAGTCATAGCAAATCACATTGTCTGATTGTGGACATTTGAAATGAATCATAAATAGGAAAATTTGAATGTATTTCTACAAATGACCCTTGCTGATTGTGTACCACAGAAGAAAGCCTGACATAAGTTGGATCAACAATGTTCTTGAATCACTGTTTGATGATGACAAGGGTTAGAGCAGTGCCATAGAGGTTATTTTTACCGTCCATCTGCCATTATGCCTTCCCTGAACAAACACATCATGAAGAATAGAATATCCATCGTTATCGAGCAAACAATTTCCCTGGGGAGTATGTAGACGTAATTCTCATGGGACTTGAGATGAATGTGGAGATGGATGTTGTTACGTGCAGCTTGAAAGTGTTTTTCACTGTCCGTTATTATTCAGAGACAACATTTTGTAAGATTTGATACCATGAAAGTGACGCGGATCAAATTCAACAGGGCGTCTGCACTTTTTAATCACCTTATAGTTGATGTTTAATCACCTTATAAATACAGTTATAGTTGATGTTATAAGCCAGACAGATTGAGAAGGAATTTTAGGGAGACTGTCTTTCTACAGTACGTGACTTTCAACATGTTGAATCATGGAACAGTGATTTTGTTTGCAGCTGTTCTGTCTTCATACATCTTTACTTTTAATAGGGAGGTTTCGCATGCGAACGGATACGCATATGCGTACTCTGTTAATTTCAAGAGCTGGGCCCAATTTCATGGAATCTGTTACCGTTAGCAAAAATTCTTCGCTAACGGTATGTAGCAGATTTTTTTGGGGTTACGGTTAGCGTATTTCACGGAAAAGTTTCCTTTTTGGTAACAGTAAGCAAGGAATTTGTGCAGAATGCATACGACAGCGCATCAGCAGAAAATGATTGCGGTTACCCGAGAAATTCTTCGCTAACTGAGAGTCTTGCCTACGGATTCCATAAAATAGATTTCACGCGTAGCAGTGCCCGTTCGCACAAAAATAGGCCGTAACGGATTCCATGAAATTGGGCCTCGATCCGATGTTTCGCAATAGTGAAACGGAGAACCACCTTTGTACCTGACTTTGAGGACTTAGACTTTCTTGATCGTTTTTGTCTGAAAACACTTTGTTTCAAAATTATGCAAGCCTGGGCATAAACAGAGGCCACGGAGGCCATGGCCTTCGTTGCTCTGGTTCTTGGCCTTGGTGCCCCCTTCAAATGTTTCCATAGACATTATGATTTTCCAATGGAAGTGATCCTTGCAATAAAAAATTGGCCTTGTCCTCATCAAACCTGATTTCCAGCCCTGATAATGGAATTTCCATTATTACACTACATGTACATTATAGATCACCAAAGTGATCACCCTCTGTACCAATACCTGTACCTTTCCTGACATGTCTGAACTAAAAATGTATCATGTAATTTACCCTGAAATTGCCTTATTTTTGCCTCTAATTTCATAAACTTTACTTGCATGTTCTTGTCCTCTTGTCATTTAGCCTTCGATAAAGATCTTGCTGGGACGGAAACGCGTCAGGCTCTCCTAATTCCAAGCATTCATCTGTTCACGAATAAGAAATTGATATTTCACAAAATTCACATTCATGATGTGAATTTTAATTGTATCTGTTTATTAGTAACATGCTGTGCTTGCCATGCATGCCATTGCATTCAGCATGTTCAGTGCCCTTGACATTTGATGTGCCTATTTTATTGTCTACTACTGTACACATACTTCATGTAGGCCTATACATAATTGAAATCTTATATTGAGAAGTGATACATTATGTCACAGGTCATTTTAAAGGATTCCTGCATGGAACTTTTTTCAGTCAGGTTATTTTATTGCCTTCATACAGAGAATATGCTGACAGATAATGAATGGCAAGTTTTATTTTGGTTTCAAACCAGCATTTGGTTTTTGTTTTAATGGCTTTGCAAAATGGGTGATTTTCATGCATGCTCATGTGGGGAACCAACAGCAAAAGTAATAATGAAAATAAACATAAAAAATGAAGCTAGGCAAACTTGCCCCAAAGAAATGATTTAACAACAAAAATACACTGGTCACCAGTTGAGTGAAAGGAACATATTCAGCACAATGAAACCTATTGAGGAGGAAAAGGTTTGTCAGAAAACCTATAAAACAATTTTGTTACTGCTCTCAGTTACCCAGATGACATCACAGTTTATTTGCTCACGACTATGGAAATTCGAATTTGCATACAGACAAAAAAACCTGTTTTTAACCCTGAAACAGTGTGAGGAAGCGGGTAAAATCACAGGCCCCATAAAACAGTTACATGTATGTTCAAGCATAGAGCTACAGTCTGTTTGTAGCTCTATGGTTCAAGCCATATAATATTCCTATTGCAGAGACCTTTTAAATTTGCGAGCAAAATCAGAAGATAATCAATGAATTCCAGTCGGACTCAATCAACTCCGCTTCAAATTCTGTCCTCTTTATGACGTACATTGAACATTGACTCTTCATCTCATATCATCCTCACATCTTCATTTATCATTACTTCTTCCTGTCTACTGAGTACAAGATTTGCAAGGCCTCCAAAACAAAAATTATCGAGTTTGAGACAGAAAATGGACTCAACAGTTCGTAAACAGTGCAAACAGTCACCATGGGAAATCTTGGTTCATCAGATGCTGGGTTTTTCAAAGAAATTGAGATTAAGTATCTTTTGAAAAGATCATTCATCCAAACGATTTTGGAACAAACATAAAGGACACCCTCACTTGAGTTGTTTTAGTTATCAGCTTCCACTCAGGCGGTCCGTAATCGGGCGCAGTTTGTGACTGTGCGGCGCATTGTATATTATGTATGTTACACTGTACGTGTACACAGCGATCGACCACATGATTGTTCACTGTACACGTACCCCATTTGCAAACTTACAACGAATGTATATGAGAGGGCGCTATAACAATATCGTTCAGTAGCATTTCAAAACTGTGGTGTAACCGTGAAGGATTTGGAGGGGGACAAATTATTTTGGCCGTATTTCTGCTATCCAGATGAACAAAGCGTAAAAAGGTACATGAAACAACGTCTGTAAGGAAGTTTAAGACCTTTATTTATGTTTAAGTACCAAATTCAGCCAAAACGCACATCTTTGCAAATCCTATATGCTCCCTTTAACCCACCCCAGACAGTTGCTACAACCATGGAGCTACACTGTACATCTGGGTCAGCTGGTATAACTACTAGACCTAACCCTGCTTTCTCACCCACACAATCTTGACAAAACCTATCCAAAGAATAGACACAATTATCTCTTCACATTGTGTGGGTTGTATTATAGGACAAATTCAAGGATTTAATCATCTCCAGACATTCAAAATGCCAACAAGAATTGCTTCATGTCTCATGACCGATGTTAGACATCATAAGACCTGAAATTGAAATGTAATCTATAATACATACATACATGTACATCTGTATTGTTATAAAACCTCAACCTGTCTATCATTGTTTGTGCTAAAAAAAATTGTACATAGAAAAAGGAGGTATTTTTGACCCATAATTTAGCACCCCACTTTTCGCAATGAAAAACCTTGCTTACGTCACATGCAGAATGCCACGCAGTATACTGTGGTGCGAGCCTAGCTATACTAGTTCTGTAGGTAGGTGATGTCATTTGCTATTGTTGCCTGGATAGTTCCAAGGGGACTTTTTATTAGGGTGGGGCATGTACAGTATGTATCAATTTTGTAACTTTTTGGTCAAAATTAAGTACTAACAATAACATAGAAATAGAAATTTATAATCAGTAATTATGTATTAAGCAATAATTTGAAAGCACTTTCACCCCTATTCCAAATTTGATTACAGAAAACGTTTAAAGGTCTCATACTTTGCTTTTTGTCAAAGAAGTACAGATTCATGGGCAAAAATATCAACGAAGATACAGTTACAGTCATCTGTGAAAATTTCAGTCCCATACGGTGCCCACTTTTTGAGAAAATTGTGAAAAAAAGGCCACAGTATTTCTTAAGTCTTTTCTCTTTTTATTTTTTATCTTTTGAAAGATCAAAAAGATTTTCGGTCCTTGTTTTACTAATTTCTGGATAAATCCACCATTTCAGGCGGAAACATTTTAACGGTAGGTTTCTACAACCACCATCTTCATACCCTGTAAGTTATATGTAAATCTGTGAACGTTTCTGTTTTGGTGTTTTACCAAAGTATGATACTACCTTTAAAGGAAGAACACACAGAATTATTGGTATTGAATTAAAAAAGTTCTCCCCAAAACCACTGGCTGTCACTTGTCTGAATAGTCTAGGACCTTGGTCATGTTTGTAGGACTGAGATCTCTATCGTTTGAACTTAAAGTGTGCAAATGAAATTGATTGAGCTCTTACAGTGTTTTGCAATTATCAGATGCCTTTCATCTATTAAGAATGCACACTGCAATGGACATGATGGAGAGGTATTATGATTATGTGTATGGACTTATCACTGATGGTAATGTAATGTGCAGCTATAGGTCTTGTTGAGTTGATGAGGTACATGTAGGAGGGCTTGTAGATATGGGGAGATAGATCCCTCCTAGCGTGCCTAGTCAGTGACCTGTTTCATAATGGTATGGCATGCTCCATGTGAAGAAGGGTCGTCGGCCTTAATCAAGGACCTGTTCAGAATCTGCTGTACACTAGACCTCTATGAAATGGTGTGATGTGATGTGATGTACAATACTTATAGACTGGTTGATGCAGAGGCTTAATAATTACATGCACCTCTTTCCTGGTCTACTTTCTCTTGCCTTTATAGATTGATCGGCGGAGGATTGCGCTTCTTCTTTGTATCCGTTCACCGTAGAGAGGTCCTTCACCATGGGGAAGCAGAACAGCAAACTCAAACCGGAGATTCTTCAAGACTTGAGACAACAGACAGAATTCAATGAGAGTGAACTACAAGAATGGTACAAGGGATTCCTTAAAGGTGAGCTGAATATAGTCCAGAGGCCTAGGCTCAAAGCTCGGCTCCGGCTCCGGCTCCGGCTTCGTCTCTGTTTTCATACGCTGAAAATATAGGTTGTGGTTTTTCATGGAAGCTGAAGCTCTGTTGTCCTTTTCAAACCAGAGAATCTACTTCCGAACTGCAGCCAAAAGCCTCTATTTTGATACCTGTAATTTTGAAATGGATTAATGAAATGGAGGCCGAGCCTGAGCCGGAGCCGAGCTTTGAGAAAGGCCCCGAGAAGTTTCATCGTTGATTCCAGTGGAAAGCCGCGTTTGGACTAGAGACGATGGTTACATTTCAAATGGGTAAATCTTACCGTCGTTCGCATTTAGACATTTTGCATCAATCAATCAGTGGGAGCATGCACCGCGATGCTCCTTGCAGCATCTACCTGTAAGCGGTACTCTTTCGGTGTCCTGATGGCCATCCCCCAGGCAGCCACGCGACCCATCCCCATCTCAGCAAAATAAAGATGCATCTGATGCAATCACGTGTCATGTGGACGCCCAACGAAGGCGATGTCTGCCAGCAACACACTAGGTCAGTAGCATGCGGCGTCACATGCAGACTTTTAAAATATGTATTTGACTGGATGTTGGGCTTTACCAAGTGGCGTTTTCCTCAGTCGCATCTTCACCCTGGATTAATCGTCTTGGTTAAAGTGACCTGGTTACTTGTACCGGGCAGAGGTTTTTCCGTTAGAACTAACCACAGGACTCAGTTAAAGTTCATTGTATTTGTAACTGAGAGGAAGGTTTCCTGGGCTGTTCGGACTGGACTTGCATGTATAATCGGTAAAAATGACCATTGTCTCGGTGAAATTTACCCAAAAAGTCCTGTCAGGACAGGGCTTATGAGTTCAGTGTACATACCGTACACTTTGTCCAATCTGCTGAATCCATTGGAAATTCACCAAAAAGGGCGTTTAGACGTAATGAAAACTCAGATTATTAACTTATTATCTGTCAGTTCTGTAATAAATCATTAAATTGAAGTGTTTGTGCTAGGTACAGGGGAATGAAAAGAATGTTTGTTCAAAATCTCCTGCTTTGATGTTTCAGCAGGCAAATTTGAATACGCTGTCTGAATTTCCATAGCAGGGAAAAGTGCATTAGGTACATGTACTACATAGGTTGAATACAGTATGCTGATAGACTGTGCGGCAAGGCATGATTAACCGATGTATAGCTTGTTTTTTTTTTACTTTGGTTTTTGTCAAAGAAATGCAGATTCATGTGTACAATTATCAAGAAAGATATTTAAAAGTCATCTGTTAAATTTACCAGTCCCATTCGGTGCCCACTTTTTGAGAAAACAGTGAAAAACAGCCATAGTATTTCTTAAGTCTTTTCTCTTTTATCATTGTTTATTTTTGATCTTTTAAAAGATCAAAAAGATTTTCGGTCATTGTTTTACTAATTTCTGGATAAATACACCATTTCAGGCGGAACATTTTTATTTAACGGTATGTTTCTACCACCACCATCTTCATACCCTGTAGTGTATGTAAATCTGTGAACATTTCTGTTTTGATTTCTTAACCAAAGTATGATATAAGTACAGTGTATACCTTTAAACACGTTAAAAGATCAAAAATAGTGTTGGTCACTAGTGTTACTCTTTTCTGGATTAATACAGCATTTCAGGCAGTAAAATATTAACGGTATGTTTCTACCATCACCATCATTATACCTTGTAAGATATACCGGTAGGTAAATTTCTGAAGATTTCTGTTTCGATATGCTTCCAAAATATGGTACTACCTTTAAGCAATGCAAGTTCGGTTCGGTTTCAAAGAGAGGAGTGACCAACAGCCCTTTCTTCAGTTCTTTTATTAATTAGTTCAACTCTTCAAACCTAAAAGAGCTAACAAGCCTTTACAATAATTGGTACTGGTGTTAAATACTGTTTAGTGTTATAATTAATAAGCTACACGTTTTACCAGTTCTGGATTTTCTCCAGTTCCGAATAGTTTCATAAACCTAAGTTGATCGACATCGACATTTTCATGGTATCAGCCTGGGGATACCAGTCTTAGGCCCTAGGGTTGACACGAGTAGCTCATTTTTGGCTGCTTTAGAAAAATCACAACAGGCATGCAGAAGTTTGGTTGAGAAGCAACGTACATGTATGTAGCTTTTAGTTACTACATACATGTATATAAGCTAATGTACATGTACACGTATACATTTTCAGTGTATGTATCCATCAACTGGGGCCAATTTCATGTCACTGCTAAGCACAAAAATTTGCTTAGCACAAAAATTTCTTGCCCAAACCACCGTTACAAATTTCATTTGACATGTTTGATGTTCATGGTCAGTGAACAACAGCCAAAGAACAATCACAAGCGATACACATGGACATTTGGTTGTGAACCCTGTTTTTATTAAGACAGAAATGTCATGCTTAGCAAATTTTTATTCTAAGCAGCACTGCGAAATTGGCCGCAAGTCACATGCTGTGCAGTAAGTGCGTCCATACATGTAGGTAGCGAAACCATTACATCATTGGCATTGATCCAAGTTGCTGCTGACCCTATCCACGTACATGTACTTCGGTATAGGGTGTTGCCTTTGACTGGGCATTATAGAATCACAGCAATGTGTTTATATTTCTCTATTATAACATGATAAAGTCGGAGGAAGTGAAGTTTAATACAAAATAAACTTATGTTTGTTTGTTTTTTCTTACCTTTTTCTAGAAAGAATCTTTACATAGATGTGTATTTTAGCCATGTTTTTAACAACAAAAATGCCTGTCATGCAGGTCATGTGACGTTTTGCTTTATAAATCATTTAGATTTTCAAAAAGTTGCGCTACAGATCGTGTACTTTTGCCCAGCTGTGCTTGTGTGACTTTGTCCGCCATGCCACACGATTAAATTATTGTGACAAAGTGACGTATACATGTCTATGTCACACATATGTGATAGCCCTTTATACTCCATTCCTTGACGATCTTTAGCATGTTTAGAATCAAATGTTTAAACCTTTGCCGATGTGCAAACGTGGCAAGGCCAGCTCGTTTTGCAGCTCGTTGTCCATCACTGTATATTTGAACAAGGACATGTTCATTTCTATCATATCCTACATGTCCTACAAGGTTAAAGCCAATTTTATTCCACTTGCAATGATCATCAGATTACTTACACAAGAAGAACTCCTGACATATCAGCACTTTTCAATGCTGCCCAATCAATACTGACTAACTGGTTATGGCTAAGTTCCAAGGCATATTAGTTCTGCTTTATGCACTCCATCATCCTGAACTGCGTCAAATCAATATTCAAACTGTTTTTGACAAGTTGTAAAAAATATAGGGTACATGTACGTTCAGACAGCCTTTTATTTAAAGGTAGTGTATCATACTTTGGTAGCATACCAAAACAGAAATGTTTACAGATTTACCTATAACTTACAGGGTATAAAGATGGTGATGGTAGAAACATACCATTCAAATTTTTCTGCCTGAAGTGCTGTATTTATCCAGAAAAGAGGAAAACCAGTGACCAAAATTATTTTTGATCTTTTAAAGATCAAAAATAAAAGAGAAAAGACTTATGAAATACTGAGGCTGTTTTTCACTGTTTTCTATTATACTACCTTAAAAAACCAATCGAGTAACCGCTGGTGGTAAGTCGTAAGTTAAAATTCTGTTGCGTCTATACAGCGTTTTACTGTTTGCAGTTAAAAAAGATCGGTTTTATTTTTGGTTTTAGGAGGTCATGCACTGTGCCTTGACACTGTAGGGCTTCCAGTTATAAAATAAAGCATCACAGAATTATCTTGTTGCTGAATATAAACAAGCTCGCTGCAGGTGTTATGTAACCAGCTGCCAGGCTTTGCTGCACTGAAATAGGATTGTCTTTGTTCACTTTTCAATAACAAAAATTTATAATACAAAGGGGAAAAAGCTCTTTACAACAAATGCAGATATTAAAAGCCGGGAAGTGAGTCACATTATAATTTCTAGATTGAATGATTGATTTAATGATTAGTTTGTCATTATTAACCTGCATATGTTGTGTCTTTTATTGCAGACTGCCCAAGTGGTCACCTAAATGTTTCCGAGTTTAAGAAGATCTATGGCAACTTCTTTCCATACGGAGACGCCTCGAAATTTGCAGAGCATGTGTTCCGCACGTTTGATGTCAACAACGACTCCACTATTGACTTTCGTGAGTTCATCATTGCGCTGAGCGTGACGTCCCGGGGCAAACTGGAGCAGAAACTGAAATGGGCGTTTAGCATGTACGACCTGGACGGCAATGGGTACATCTCAAGACAAGAGATGCTGGAAATCGTACAAGTAAGATGGTTTACTGGTAATTACATGTACAGTGGAACGCCACTATAATGAACATGCCGTGATGCACAGAGATTGTTCGTTGTAGTCAGATACATTGTAGTGGTTGTTTGTTATAGTGAACAATGTTCAGCAGGCCAAGATACATTGTACATAATTTGAGCCAAGGATGATGTTCGGTATAGCCAAATGTTCGGTATACACCGATCCGACGGCGTGACAATGGAGGTAGGAAACACCCGCCATTACTGCAGTGTCCCCGCACGTATTTTATCCAGCAACAAAAGAATTTACGTCCGCACTCTATACTGCAGGGTGTATGTCCCCTAATCATGGGACATACACTCTGCACTTATAGAGTGCGGCGGAGCATAACATCTTTTGTTGTTGGACAAAAGGCAGGCGGGGACACTCCAGTAATGGCTGACAGTATATCGTGCCATCAGATCAGTCTATAGCGGTGTCCGTTATAGTGGCGTTCACTGCATACTCAAAGATACACAATTCACAATTGTGCGCCTCCAAGAGTTTGCATCGTGTTGGCCAATCACATAGTTTCCAATTCTCACCCCTCCCTTCTCTTTGTCTATTCTGTCCATCGCTAGGCAATCTACAAGATGGTGGGCAATGTCATGAAGATGCCTGAGGATGAGTCTACTCCCGAGAAGCGCACCGACAAGATATTCCGCCAGATGGACAAGAACCTGGACGGCAAACTGTCCTTGGAGGAGTTTGTGGAGGGAGCCAAGAGCGACCCATCCATCGTCAGATTGTTACAATGTGACCCTAGCGGTGGTGGAGGTAGCATGATGTAAAAATACAAAAACCAAACCAATACAAGGCAGTCATTGTAGTACAGGTACACTATCATACATTTCCCATATCATATCGGTATATGCCTTTTTACTGGGAGATATACCTCATCGTGCTGTGGCAGCTATTTGGGATGGAAATAGATTCAAATGACAAATTTATCTTTATGGGCTTCCAAATGGCCCCTGAAATTAATAACTGGATCATTCCAGTCATAATATTAATTCCATTAACCTATTTTTACTCAATTATCCTCGTATGACAATTGGAAGCTTTTAATTGCTCTATATCTACATATCTGTCAAATTCTTGAAAATATATTTGCTGATCACCAGCGAGTCGGCCGGGGAATCTCCGAAGGAACTGTTACACATGTAACATCTCACTGCGCATGTAACATCTCACTGCGCATCCTAGAAAAATTACGCAGCGTAAAGCTCATAATAAATCTTTGCACATAAAGCTTTGTTGATTAATTTTGTCATTGAAGTCTTTTTCCATCCACAAGTTTGGCAAAAGCACGAGGAGTTGATCTCTGATAAACATTTTCACATTTCAACATTCATTTGTGGAGGAATAATTTTTGTCATTTCCAGTGCAAAACGGCCATACTACGAGTCTTACTCTCGTTACCATCGATGGTAGGGCTTCGTGAAATTGACCCCAGCGCATATATTTACGAAACGGAGGCTCAGGCTCTGTCTCAGGCTCTGGCTCCATTTCGTGAATCTATCCTGAAATAACGGGTATCAAAATAGAGTCTTTTGGCTGCGGTTAAGAATATGTTCTGGTTTGAAAAAGAAAACAGAGCTTCAGATTCAATGAAAAACCACAACCTCAGCATATGGATGACAGAGTCGAAGCCGGAGCCTGAGCCTCCATTTTGTAAACGCTCTATGAAACAAATGGTAGGGTGACTGGTCCTTATTCCTCCATCAATGAAACAATGTCAACGTAGATGTGAAGATGAATGCCAAGGAATACTCTGGAATTCTATTGAAAAGCTTTGATATTTATGGTCACAAGAAATCAATACTATAGGATCATAAATATGTACTGGAAACAATGAAGCAATTGTTTTTCCCCACATATTTATTCATATCTTGGCATGACGCCTTAAGATGTGAAAATGTTTATAAAAAGGCTATACCATATTCATTTTTTCATTCTTTTTTTTTTTTTTTTCATTTCATATATCTTTTGTTCTCCCCCTGAAAATGCCTGTTTCTCTCGTTATTGTGGAAAAAACTGAAAATGATGTGTGCTACATAGAGTCACCTGACATGTCACATGACGGATGTCAGAAGCACTCCTTGCCATTGTGGATAGTACTAGCGATGTGTAAATATGAGTGCAGCTCGGTTTTTGTGATACCGTACGGGTTTGATTCGGTGGGGAGATTTGATGTTTTTTACATGTACAAGTTCAGCCCTTTGGTGATATGTAAACTCAAGAAGTTTTAGAAAGATGGAAATGATAAATTGTAATTTGTGCTTAGTACTAGCCTATTCTCTCGGCCGAACATCCTGGGGCCAATTTTATATAGATGCTTAGCTCAAAAAATTGCTTAGCACAAAAATTTCTTGCCCAATAAAACAAACCACTACTGAAAATTTGATTTGATATTCACAGCGAACAACAGCCAAAGAACAATTGCAAGTGATACACAACACATGGAAATTTGGTTGTTAATCCTGTTTTCATTACATGTATTACGTCAGAAATGTCATGCTTAGCAAATTTTTGTGCTGAGAAACTCTATGAAATTGGCCCCTGTACCTAGTACTAGCCCATAAAATGTCATGATGTGTCATTTACATAAATGTACAATGAACATGTACATGAATTGGTATGTTATATACATGTATGTGCATTGACTAAACACGTTGTACATGTACTAGTATGTAGTACAGTTTGTACATGTTTGGATGGCAGTTTTGATGTACTTGTATGTACCATGTGGGTTTCATTCAACGTGTGACATCTTTTTTTTATTCAGAGTGCGGTGAGGGCAGTCGCAGTGATCAATAGGAATTGATTTCTGTACATGTAAAATACTGATAATACCATATTAATTCAAACATTCAAACTTTTACCACGTTTACAATAGAATTACTTTGACCTTTTTTGTTCACATTTTAAATGTACCGTGTCTGCATGTGTGGATTTCTAATAGGTGTATTTACATATAAATTGTACAACGTATACAATTTAAAATGGTTACCATGTTTACAGGGAAACTTAGATGCAGGATAAGTTGAGCAAATTACATTGTAGTCGGGAAAAAAAAAACATCTGCACATATTCGCTGGCCTTGTTTCATATTTTTGAAATTTTTAATAGATTATTTAAAATTTTACACATTGGAAAAAAAAATATTTTCTCAGTGTTGTTTTGTGTTTTATCAGTGTTGTTTATTTACATTTTTTGTGCTGGTGAGGACTACAGTATGTATATTTAGATATATTAGATATATTAGCGGCTAGAAGATATTGCAGATGTGAAATATTTAATTGCAACCAAAAATCCAAATATTTCATCTAGCGTGGCAGAATATTCATGTTCTCATCAATTCTCAGTCACACTCATTAATGTGTAGTTTTAAATACAAAGTTGGATTAATTAAATTTGCTGACATTTGTCACAAATAGCAACCGCTAAGAATTATGGGATGCACAAGGGTCGATAGAGCGCCACCAGCTGTTATGTTCGGACAATCTGAGAGAAATTCCTTTTGTGTGCTGTGCAGTTTGACCCAGATGTATCCCATAATGCTTTGCGGAAGCGGCCTCTCTTTGTGAAAATGCTATATTGCAATAAACCTTTAATATTGGTTATTGGATTCCTAATAACCCAAGTATAGACCAATCCGATGGCACGATATGCCATCCGCCATTACTGCGATGTTCCCGCTCGCCTTGTGTGTGGAAACAAAAGAATGCTGCACTCTTTACTGCAGGGTGTATGTCCCCTTATACACCGCAGTGCCAATTGCATGAATCGCAAGTCGGATTCGTTTATACAGTAATCCGAGCTCACTGTTTTGTACGGCGCCCTCTTTTGATTAGAACAAGAAACTGCGGTTGTATTTATTGATCTAAATGCACTACAACTCCTGCTCGGTACGTAGTACGCAATTTATTCCTGAAAGGAACACAGAGTGGACAACATATCCCGGATTTCCCCACTGGTCTTTTTCTCATGATTAGCTTTCCAGCTTCCCAGATTTCAATAAAAGATGATTGGCAGTGTAAAAAATAATATGCTGACACCACCGCAGTTTTCTTTTTAATCAAAAGAGGGCCCCCTTCAAAAACTTGTGTTCAGATTACTGGATAGGCTTAAACTGTGAAAAATAGGACACAACCAAGGTACAGAAATTGAAAAAGGTAAAACTGGAAATCAACTGGAATTGAAGTAATTGATACGGTGATCATGGTTATAATTATTGGCACATATTACTATCGTTGATTGTATTCAAACTCTTCCTAGTCTGAAACACACCATATGATGCCTCTAGAATCATGTAATACACCTCAATGTGAAACAGACGTCTCTATAATCATGACATTTTTGCAATGTAAATTTCAAGTAATGTAAAATGTAGTCATATCTGATAAAACATGCCACATGTGGCATTTTCTATCCAAACATTTTCTCAAGTCATTGAACAAGCTACATGTAATTGTCCTTAAACATTATGAAGCAAACATTGGCTGTATCCGAATCAGTTGTCTAGAGCTAGGTCTAGGTCTTTGCTTTGTTGAAAATATGCACAGACATCAAGACATTAGACCTAGCTGTAGCTCTAGAAGCCAGTTTTGGACACAGCCATCGCATTTCACTTTGGTAAAAAAATGCATACAAAGCAACCTCTAGAGGGCGGTATTGATGTCTACTGGTCTACAAGACCAACCGGATGTCAACATCCAAACTTTCATCATAGTAATCATACCACACATTATGTGATGGAGGATAATACCCTATCATTCATATTCTTCTATCTTTGGTAATTTATGCATTTGCAGTAATTGATATATTTACATCTTTTACTAACAAAAATAATAAATAATGTTGAAATATTAGTAGAAATTCTGAGATACCAGAACTAGATCCTAAGTAATTGAGAAATTAAGTTTTGTGACAATATCAATCCATCATTAAATGACTTATGGGTGCTGTTGGGTCCTTGTTTGAAACCTGGAGCAGTTTAAGCGGTTTCATCATATGATTAATGAACAAAATATTGCATTGATGTGACGTTAAATGCAGCCCATTGGAAGGATTCGAAAAAGAAAAACATCTTCAGATCAAATTTATTGTTCTTTTGGTAGTTTTGCTGTTTGTTGTTTTATACAAATAGAAATTGGGTCTCCTGATGAGGATGTTGATAAACTTACGAGAAGAGCGAACGATATAGAAGTGGGAAAGTATGAATGATTATTACATGGTGTTTTTCGCAAACCGATTTATATACCAATTGTCACCATGCAAAGCCTCAAATCTTTCTTCAAATAGAAATCTGTTGATGATTATATTGATTAAAAAGCCGCATCCTCTTTGAGTGATATACTATTTCTCAGGTTGCAGCAATGCTAATGCTGTGGATATCTTAAATGATCCTTGGGATATAGCGGTATGCGAGTGGTTTCATGGCTTCTGACTGCCAAACGAACAAAGATAACTGACTACTGATTAGCACATGATTAGGGATACCACAAACATAGGGCTGGATAGCTCAGTTGGTAAGAGTGCCAGTGCGGTATTCGGGAGATCACTGGTTCGAGTCCCACTCAAGTAAATTTTTCATGGTTCACCATTCTCAAGGATTGAGCATTGCCCATGGGGCATCACACAAACCACAGGTGCAAATTGGATCGCCTCATTAAAATAATTCGCATAAAAACGCATACAATAGGGCTCCGCGCTCGTGACGTCACATTCAGATGTTCGGACAAACAAGTCGCACGTTGCCCAATTAACTTACACGCAAACGTTGTGAAATGTGTCCGAACATCCGACCGGGTAACTATAGCTGTCGATAAAAAGGGTGTACCGGTATTAGCTCGAGCGCAGAGCCCTATTTATTAAAAAGATAAAACAATATTCTTTAAACTGGATAAAATTATTTTGTAAGTGATAAAAGAAGAAACATTGAAGAGATGCACATCAGATACAATGATAAGAACAAAGAACAGAGTTAGCATCTAGTTCTGATAACTCACATTGGTTTTCATATGATTATTGTACAGTTTAACATTTTGTGTATATTTTTGTTTGCAAAATGTAGTGGCAATATAGTTAGTATAAAAATGATAAAGTATGTGAATGCTGTAGCACACTTAATTAGATTGTTCAATACCAATAATGACTAAACAAAAAACGATATTCTATCCAAATTATATTAGTCAAAATTAAGTTCGGGGATATTTACTGTTTTGTGTTTTGTTTTGACGTTATATCTTGCCCTAATATAAGCAAGTTGTATCAAAACTTTTGAAATAATCTGTTATGGTGTAGGGAAAGTCCCTGCAATTAAAATAATAGAACAATACTTCACAGGAAAACAAAATAAACAAATTTACACGTTAGATTTTTAGCTTGTGATGCTATGATATATTTATGTGATGTAAACAAAAATGGATTAATTATTGGTTGACCCGTTAACTGTGCTTTTTTGGGGAGTGTATTTGGAACATTAATATTTATACAATTATGGATTTTGATTTTTGCTATATTAGATTGGATTTGCTTTTTATGGCTTACAGATTCTCAAAGATTTAGCAAGTATGATAGCAAGCATTTGTAACAAAGCTAGGATGTTTCTTTTCATAGTAGAATACAGTGTATGGTGAACTGACTTAGTACAATGTACATGTACATTGCAAAATTGTATTAAGTCTACATTGAACACTGCATTGCTATGTCATGTGTTGTAACATATGAGGGCTATACATTGCATATAGAAGGAAAATGACTGTGGCACACAATTTTTCGGAAAAAGTTTCATTGTCTCGAGAAATGCTATGAAAATGATAATTTGACACGTGTGATCGGCTATGGACACTGTACACAGTTTTCAAAGATTGTGGAGTGCTGTGGCCTAGTGGTCTGGTCTGAACTCAAAGTCTTCTGGTCAATCTACAGATTGTGGGCTCGAATCCAGCCATGGGTTAGTAGTGCTTGCATCCTTGGGCAAGACGCTTTGTCACATATTGCTCCTCTTCACCCAGGTGTAAATGGGTACCTGTGAGGGTACAGATGGCTTTGTGGTTTGATTAGCCTCTGTGCGCTGAATACGGTAGCACAAGGCTGTACACGTATGTTTACTCCCCAGGGAGTTGAGATGGTTTCAGGAATGTAAATTATGACCAGGGATAATAATTGATTTGCGCCATGAGCGTCATGATTGACGGATACCAGCGCAAGTGTCCATTATTATTAATATTATTATTGTGGTTGGTACCAGACTATATCTAAAGTTACCATTGGTTTAGTGTGGTCAGTTATAATGAAGTCAATTCACCAGACACCATAGGTAGACTATTTCACTCCTGACCAAATAGAATATCATTACAATGATTAAATCTGTCATTTTTTACTAAAAAAGATAATTGCGTTGACCCAATTCTATTCTCTTTGCTTTTTTCTTTGCAATATCATACTTTAGGAAATATGAGAAATACAGAATCATCAATTACAAAACAAAAGCATACAATTTATTGATTTCTTAACGTCATTGTATATCCTGAAGTTAATTGTTTGATTATACATTTTAATTAAGTAACAATAAGATTGTATATTATTATACTATGTACTGCTATAACTCGTGTGATAATGATTTTTTGAAAAGAACAAAACAAAAACTCCAAAATAACGGGATCAAGACTGTTGAATTAGGACATTCCAAAAAACGTATAATTTCAAGTGTTTGGATTCCATAAATATGAACAGAAACCTTGATGATCTCCGATTCTTTCACATATTTATTTTCCAAAAACAATTTTATGACGAGTGGGGTAACATAAGTTTTTTTATTTTTCTGAATAGAACAAAAACGATGGAGGACTGGTATGTTTGTTTCAAGATTTTCTTTTTAGTTTTGGTTGTTGATTTTTGTGGGTGAATTATCAAGAGTGCTATGTCCTAATGCTGCTTTAATTTTCCAACATTTCTTCACAATTATTATTACTCCTTTAACCACTTTTTGTCTTATTTTGCCCCCCCCCCTTTTTAGTGTAAGCCCCGCCTCCAATGAGGGGTACACAGCTAATGTGTTGTTTCCTGCACCAAAGTTGCTGGCAACTTGTCAACATTTTCTTTTCGTTTTTTTTTTTACTTTGTTATTAAAAATTTAGGAAAGTTTCTGTGATTTTCACCTGCAAAGTTCATACATGGTTATTAATAATTATTAGTTTCTGTACTTGAATTTCTTCATTTGATTGTAAATTACAACTGTTTAAATGTTCTTACAAGCAGCTTTTTGACTTCTACAGGATTGTGTCATTTTGTTCAGTGTATTTTGCACTTGTCATCATTAGCTGTGTATGTAGTGGATTGTACATGTATGGTTATGATCCAACATTGAATTCATTCTCTATTAAAATAAAAACAATTTACAAAATGTGTAGCACTGCGTCTGTCAAAGTTTATCATGTTATTGATTTAAGAGTACTATCATACTTTAGTTTTTATCAAAGAAAAACATTTGTCTGCCTGAAATGCTGTATATATCGGGAAAAGAGTAAAACCAATTACCACAATTATTTTCAATCTTTAAAAGATCCAAAATAAAAGAGAAAAGATTTTAAAATTACTTTGGCAGTTTTTCATTGTTTTCTCAAAAAAGTGGGAACCGTATCGGACTGACTTTTTCACAGATGACTGTTACTGTATCTTCCTTGATATTTTTGCACATGCATCTGTATTGACAAAAACCAAGTGAAAGATTTGAGGCTTTCCATGGTGACAATTGGTATGTGGATCGGTTTGCGGAAACATCATGTAATTATCGTTCGTACTTTAACACTTCTATATCGTTCGCACTTCTTGCAATTAGGTCTCTAACCAAGTGTCTGAAAAAAAAACTACACCTAAAAATGAATGACACACATGTTTTATTGCAATAGGGAACCCAAAGTCTTGTTTCTGTGGTCAACCATGATGAACATTCTCAAAACTTTCCTGAATGGTATGCTAACTATACTCTAAGGTTGCAGTTTGTATCCGGTTAACCGGTTAACCCACCGTTCAAAAGGGTACCCGGGTACATTTTCCCAGTTAGGTTAATTGAAAAGTATCTTTTTAATGGCTTCTTCTTTTTGAAACAATATATACACTTCTAGAGTTCACAAAGAAAAAATGTCAATGATCTTTTGAAAATTGGACCAGCAAGCAAAGGCCACCACTGCCAAATGTTGTGACAAAAGAATGTTGTCAACCAAGTTCCTAAAAGACCCAAACCTACTATTTCTTTGTTTTTCTTTATTTTCTTTGTTATACGGGTAGTCGTAACCGTAACCGAAAAATAGACAGGTAACCAGTTACAAAATTATTCGTAAACTTACAGCCCTACTATACTCTGACATGTCTGAGTTTGATGCACACATGCAAAAAAAGCTTGAGAACAAAACTACGGGTCATAGATAACTTGATGAAAAACAATTTATTGTCTGTTTTACTGAATACAACTTAAAGTACTGCTGAAAAAAATCCAACATTATAATAGGCAGAAGTACAGAACTAGTATGGCACTAAAACAAAAAAAAACCTAATAATAATTTGTGTACATAAAATATTTGCTTATCTTCAAAACGAGGTAGAAATCAATTCACAAAAAATAATGATAATAATCAAACTTTCCCCTCAAAAAGTTTGCAAATGAAAGATACTTTATTTTGAAGTATTAAAGTATTTTGCAGCAGTGTATACATTAAACTAGGCAAGTTTATGGGTCTGTAGTACAACCAAAACAATTATGACTTCAAATCTAACAAATGGCATTTAGTTTTAACAAAGCATAACTCTTAATATGTTTTTGTTTAATACAAATATATTTACAACTATTACCCAACCCATTAGTTACTGTTACAATATAGTGGGTTTTTAAATGTACATTCAGATACACTGAAGCTTTTTCAAAGTGAATATCAGGGGACAATTTCATAGAGCTGCTTAGCACAAAAATTTGGTAAGCATGACATTTCTATCTTAGTAAAAACAGGATTAACAACCAAAAAATCTGTGTGTTGTGTATTACTTGCAATTGGTCGTTGGCTGTTGAATATCAAATGGAATTTGCAATGGTGGTTTGTTTTATTGGGCAAGCTATTTTTGTGCCAAGTAATTATTTGTTTTGCTCTATGAAATTGGCCTGGTGAATTTAATTACTTTCTCTGTCTTCCTAAATATTTCCCCCTTTTTTGTAATAAATACAGTTCTAATGTGAAGCAGCTGCATTATATGGGTATTGGCATAATACTATACAGGCTTTTCATATAATTGCTTTTGTGACAAGATTTTGAATGGATTTATTCAATATCTACATGTATCCATATTGTGTAATGCTGTTTATATATGATAATGCATGATACACATAACACTCCACCCGACCCCACCCATGTAACCCTTAATTAAACATCAATTAGTGTTTTGGTAAAACAAATGAAAGAAAATAGATTGTTATTTTCTTATGGCAGACACAATTCAATATGCAGTTAGTACTGGGAAGCACCTGTGTATTAGTCGGCTAGCCTCAAAATTTTAGCCTCATTTTACTTTCTATGGACGCATTATACCCACTATGGGTGCATTATACCCACTATGGGTGCAACGTACCCACTATGGCGCAATATACCCACTATGGGCACCTTTGTACCCACTATGGGCACCTTGTTACCACTATGGGTGCATTGTACCCACTATGGGCACCTTGTACCCACTATATGTGCGCATTGTACCCACTATGGGTTGGGCACATTATACCCACTATGATGAGTGCATTGCAGCCACTATGGGCACCTTTGTACCCACTATCAGACTATGGGCACCTTGTTACCACTGTGGGTGCATTGCTCCCATGTGGAACAGCCTCTGTCACACATATTATCAGCAAAAGCAACATTCCTATGGGAGTCAAAAATTACAAACACTATCACTTACAACCTAGTCTGACAATTGTTGCTTTTCATTCATGTCATTATTTCCCTGTCATAAATTCATAAGAGCCAACTCGTTTTCAGTTAAATTCCGAATTAAGAGAGCACATGTAGGTTTCTCTTACAAACATTGTCTCTTCATTCTTCTCTAGATTCTTGAAATGAAAATGCCATGCCCTTAACATGAGGCACTGATGTCTAGCAATTCATCAAATATTAAAGTAATATGTCCTACAAATGTAAAATTTCCAGGCCTCTTGTTTACCCTGGTAAGACCTAGACAGGATTTATCTGCCGACCATGTTACTTGACTTTGTTATACACAGAGATTACAGGATATTTGAGCCAAAAGCAACAACGCCCTGATTGCCATGGCAACCTGTATTCTAACAAGTATTCAGCCTCAAGAACTGGAGATTGAAACAGGATACACAAGCTCATTTATGACTGCATCACACTAAGACACATTCATTTCTTTCTTTTATATCCATATCTTATTCATAAGCCTGCAAGTATAATGTATGACCACAAAAATGTGATGCCTAAAGATATCAAAGGGTCTGTCCACACTAATGCCTAAAGATATCAAAGGGTCTGTCCACACTAATGCATACATTTGCTAAGTTTTGGAGTGTAATGTGGGATATGGATTTAAAATCAGGTTTTATGTTAAATTTTGTTTCCTAACATTCCTGTATTCATTGGTAGTTGTACTGAAAAATGAATAGGCTGATTCACTGGATAAGTAGGAAATTATAAGGTCATGTTTAAGATGAAATGAATGATAACGTTTGTATAACATGGACAGACATTATTGCATAGTACTAAGTATATTCTTGTCAGAATTCAATGCAGACTTGTTCCATTTACATTACTTTAGTGATGTACAAATGTCATCACTAAAAATTAAAGCAACCTATTTATGAAATTAGGATGCGTCTTGAACATTGTTCATAACATGGACAGACATTTTGGGACAAAATGTCTGTCCCCGTAACAAACGTGAAATCTTGAAGATGTAGACACTGTATTTCAAAAATACCTCGAGGTAATATACTAATTACTAATTGCCAGCACTTAATGATGAAATGTCTGTCCATGTTACAAATGTTACATCTTGAAGATGATCCCCTGTAATATCTTGAGTACTTCAAAATATATCAAACTTTTTGGCTGGCCAAGTTCTTACAAGTATATGGGATGTAGTTAAAGAGAAACATGGCAAATTACTTGATGTATCAACTCCTGATGTGCTTGGTTCCCTCCAAAAGTCACACAAATGTATGCATTAGTGTGGACATACCCAAATCCAACTCCTTAATACAAGAACGAAGAAATTTCAGTCCAAATTTGGGGCAAAACTCTGCCAAGTACTCTACATCAAACAACACTAATAATATTTCAAAATTCAATGCACCGCAAGTCAATGAATACAAAAAAAACCAAATAAATAGTACAAATGAAAAAATAAAAGCAATATAAAATATCAAATTATGGAAGTACTGTAAATGCTATGAATACCGTACTACATGCCAGTATCATACTATATATTCAGTTTCAAAATATGTAACAAAAGTTTTTTTTTTTCGTTCTTAATTTTGTTCACTTAGGGCAAGGAAAATATTACTTACTTAATAATATGCTGTGAAAAACCTGGTTTGTGTTAACATTTCTTAATGATATACATGTAATATAAGGGGTGAATTGATTTTTTCTCTGATTCAACTTCCAAACAAACTTATTCCAATCAAAATTCATTGTTTGTGATTGGAAGGTTCCAACGCAAGTTCAAAGTCCATTATTTTAGATTTATTTCATTCTCTGTCACTTTGGAAGTGTTTTACTTCATCTAATCAATGTAGCAATATTTATAAGGCCGTGTCACAAATCTCAGGCTGCAGCTGGAAAATATACACTCACCTATGGCAGTCACTAGCCAGTGACTGCAGCAGTTTCCATAGACTTATCTGTTATTTCTGGTCGCAGCCAGATATTAGGGACATGGTTTAACAATAGAAAATACAAGAATACAAAGCTTGAATGTTTTTGTTTAATTTTGATCAATAAGACATCAAATGTGAACTTCAAACTAGGCAATGAATATTTTTTTCTACAACTAGCCAACATGCTTGTATTGATATACATTATCCATGTCATGTACATTTTGTGACTCGAAGACTGATTAATGAAGAATTTATTTTAGTAAGGGAAGTGTTTTTGGTTTCAATGGAATAAGTTGCAAAATAACATGATGATGTTGACCACACAAAAAATAAAAGCAAGCTTTTTAAATATGTCTTTGTCATGTTTGTAGTGTGGGACATTTTCATGAAAGTATAATGGAAAAGTTGAAAGGGCAGACTTGATCCACCGAAATTGTTTGGCATAGAATATCTCCATCTACATGTAGTACGTATCTATTGGTTAATTGATCATGAAAGGCACATATCAAGAAAGAAGTACGGGGAGGAAAATGTTCCGTGAATTTGGAAAATTTAATTTTTTCTCATTCGTATACTGTACTTCTGCCTCGACATTACTAACAAGACCTTTCCCTGACCCCCCCCCCCCCACCCCTCCCCCACAAAAATGTGCTCAAAGACCATCAAAAACATCTGAGTCACCCGACTAACCAGTCCGTGCAATCGTGCAAGCGTACTACATGTAGCTAGTGTGTCTTGGAGCATCTTGCCTCTCGATTGGGCCTTTTTTCTTGTGCTATCGTAAAAAGATTACAAGGAACAGTGCGGATCACAGACTAAACGCAGCCCTCTGCAAAGTGCAAACCATAATGGGGAACTTAAAGGTACATGTAGTAAGAATTTTTCTCAAATACTCCCCCAAAACACCAACGCCTGTCAAATGCCCTAGGCACCATTAAAACTGACAGAAAGAGCAAAAGAAAGCTCACCATGGCCTCTGAAAAGGTGAAACTTCTGTGGGATAGGCGGAATGCCACAAAGCCTTCCTGGCCCTTGAAGACTTCAGCAACATGTATGAAGCTATTCTGAACTGTTTGCAGGCCATCTTTTGCAATGAGGCCAACTGATGGGATGCCAAAGCCATCTGAGGGGACCACCCTCCTAACTGCCATCACAAGCCCACAGTTCCTAGCAACTTTCCAGGGGATCCTCTCCCTATTTGCTTACACGGTCTGAGCATCATGCAGCAGGGATCCACTAAAGATGCTATCAATGCATATAGGGAGGTTAGTGTCCTCAGAAACATTCTCAGCGACATCACAAAGGTGGCAAACAGAGAACACAGCAACATCTTTTAAGAAGAGTGAGAAGATGGCTGAGGTTGCTGGAGCCAATAAAATAATCCCATGGTGATGTAGGAGACAGAAAAGACGAAACAATGTCCCAGCTGACAGTCCAGAAACATACTGAAGGCAAGCAGCGAGCCCCACATCAGCGTAACGGCTGTCCAAACGGAGGCAGTGCTGATGCGGAAGTAATTCACCATTGCATATGACATAGACTACCGAGGATCCCAGGGATACGGACTGTAAGGCAGACAGATTCATCGGGCATCAGGGAACCCAAAGACATTTGGTGGAGGACATGGCACAATGCCACCATCAGATGTACATAATGAACCATCGTCTGTTCTCACACGCTGGAAGAAGTGGACACGCCGATTTGATGGTGCAATGGTTGGCTTTGACATCACTGATGATGCACGAAAAAAGGCACTCCTATTGCACTATGGTGGTGAGGAGCTTCAGGACATCTATGACACGCTACAGCCTGACGGCAAAGATTACACATCTACCAAGAAGGCTATCACCGAGTACTTTGCACCAAAGAAAAACATTGTCTATGAGACAATCATCTTCAGATGCACCAAACAGAATACCAGCGAAAACATCGACCAGTATTGCACACGGCTTCGCCAACAAGCTGCACAGAGCGAGTTCAGAATTGCCTCTGAAACACTGCCTGACCAATAAAGAAATCCATCTGGATACCTACATGTATGAAGATACTAACTGCATGCATGATATCACGATTACTGTATGGAATTCAAACATACTATCTGTCAGCGGCTGACCACCAAATGATCGAGAACATGTGGAATGGCTTCTTGAGGAAGATGGTGACAGGAGGATATGCCAGGAAAAATACTCCAACTCGGTCCCAGAGGAAGAAAGGCGTGTATCCAGCCATACCAGAGGAAGAGGAGATCAATTGGCCCTACAAGATATCAAACGAGCAGTTACGGACTTTTACAAATACCGGTTCAATAAAGGACTTTTGCCAAGCACTATATTTGAAATATATGAGCCATGTGTGCCGCATGGAAAATGATGCCCTACAAAAGCAGGTGCTTTTCGATAAACGTACACCGAGCAAGACCTGGTTAAATGTTGAAAAGCAAATGGGTGCAGATCGGGCGCAAGCTGGAACAAATTTAGCTGAAATGACTTCTAGATGTTCCATTCTGTCAAGAGTCACACCCAAAGGCAGAACACAGGACAAAAGGGAAAACATGATGATGATGATAAGTGATCTTGACTGTGAGCTCAAAACGCAGATCATAGAGGGCTGTATCTACAAACATCTATGACAAAAACACACATGTTTCTACTGTGGTGAATCGAAACCACACAGCAACCAGCCTCATCAAGTATTAGGGACATAAATGCTATTAAAAACAAAGATGCGGAAAGCAAGACCATTTTGATAAAGTCTGCAAATCAGCAAAGCAGTACAAAACCGGTTCCAGCGCTCGAAGAAACACAAGCCTGTCGCGAATGTCGAATGCAAAGACAAAGAAGTATTGAAATGCATGCCTTGAGTCGTGTGACCCAGATGTTTCTGTGGGCACATCTTCAAGCTAATTTTAGTGGAGGATTGAGGAAAATAGTAATGTCGAGGCAGAAGTATAGTATATACTCATTTAAAAGGATGGTAAAGAACTGGTTTTTGCAACAAAACCGTTGCTGACAGTGAAAGCACATTATGTAATCCATCATATACCTTATAACTGACAAACCTGTAGAAGTTTGAGGTCAATCAGCCATTTGGGTCACGAGAAAATAGTGAAAACCTGTTAACACATTTCAACGATATTTTTCGTTCATAAGAAAATGCTTCAAAGCGATTTATTCCGATCGGAAATTAGTTTCATTTATTTCTCAACGAATATGGGCATTTCAGACAAAAACATTTCATGGGATGTTTTCTCCTATCATCACCATTATACTGTGTAAGTTTTATGTGAATCTGTGATCTTGAAGTGTATTTTGTCTTACCAATTCTGTACCATCCCTTTAAAGAATCACGATTTCTTCAAAATTTTACATTAACCGGAAACGTATGGATATATCTTTAAGTGGCTGAAAGTCATTGATACCAATGGTTTACATGTATCTAAGTATTGTGTGAGGACTCTCTATCTGGTCATTATACCATGGTGTGTGAGGACTATCTGGCCATCATACCATGGTGTGTGAGGACTGTCTGGTCGTCATACCTTGGTGTGTGAGGACTATCTGGTCATCACACCATGGTGTGTGAGGACTGTCTGATCATCACACCACGGTGTGTGAGGACTTCTTGGTCATCATACCTTGGTGTGTGAGGACTATCTGATCATCACACCACGGTGTGTGAGGACTTCTTGGTCATCATACCTTGGTGTGTGAGGACTGTGTGGTCATGTGGTCATCATACCGTGGTGTGTGAGGACTCTTTGGTCATCATACCATGGTGTGTGAGGACTCTTTGGTTATCATACCATGGTGTGTGAGGACTGTCTGATCATCATACCTAGGTGTGTGAGGACTGTGTGGTTATCATACCATGGTGTGTGAGGACTGCCTGGTCTTGTGAATAAAATCTGAGATGATGTCATACCCTGCATCTCTAGCGAGATCTGAGGCTGTAGCATCCTCCTGAGAATGATGGAGAAAAGAAAAAGTAATCCAGTGACGGAAATATTCTATCATTCTTATCTTCTTGATTAAGAAGCCACATCCTCTTTGAGTGAAATGTACCATTTCTAAGGTTGCAATATTGCTAATGTTCCGCATACTGTAAAGTGCCATGTATACGGCGCACTTTTTTTCACCTCGGCAAAAATCAAAAGTTCGGGGTGCGCCGTATACATGGGTACAGCCCGCTGGCGGTCTCGAGAGTGTGGGTTGTGATCATTGCGCCGCGCCTAGTTAAAGCATGTGATGCACCGGCAGCAACCATGGCAACGGTAACCAATTAGCACGATGTCTGACTAAAAATTGAGCGAATGATTCATGAAAAATACCACTTAAAAAATCTAATATTTCCGACTCTTGCGATTGGCCAAGGAAAACTGAAGTGCAAAAATCGATAAGGGTTAGGACTAGAGACACCGAAAATAGCGTGCGAAAACACGGTTGGAGCGCCGTAATGTGCACGCGACGAGTTGGGCGAGTGGACATATGCATTTACATTACAGTAAATGCAATCTCCGGGCCGTGACGGTCCGATCGTTGGACTATGGTCGGACGTACAATACATATTTCATTTAAGAATGTCGTGATTGTTCAATAAATTATCAAACCTGTGTCTGGAGTCATTATTTTAATCAACAATAGTCACGTTTCCATTGGGAAATATCCTTATCCTCATGGGTAAAAACGTCAAGTTCGCAACAGCGTTTCGCTGCAACGTGAACCGCCATTTTGATTTGTTCTAATGTAAAGATGACAATTTGTAAAGCGCGCGCAGATCGTCTAGCCAATCACAAAATTCGCTCGCGCTATTGCGGACGTAGGATCAACAATTTGAGGTGCAATTGAGCCAACTCGCACGCCGCTAAACCCGTACGCCGACCAACTCGCCGTGCGCTAATTACCAACTCGTATGATCGGGTCGGCGTGCAAGTTGGTCGGCGACTCGGCGTAGGGTTGGTACGAGTTGCCAGCATTCGTCGGCCCGACCACGTGTAAGTATTTCGTGCGAGGAAAATGCCGATAGTTTTGGATCGAGTCGAACGTAATGATCATGATAGTTGGACACGCAGCGCTTGCAACAAATTTTCCACTCACACAAAAAATATGGAACGGGAATGTACAATTGTCCGTTGAATATGTAGACTGCTGAGGAAGTCTACTATGGTGGAGATCGAATACTGTTTGCACGTGTGCACGACAGGATGTAGGCCGCGCCGCACGCTTAACGATAGTAGGCCTACATCATGTAGGCCTCCGTACTGCTTTCTGCAGCGTGGCGTGGCGCAGCGTTGCGTGACACTGACGCACTTCGGGTTGTTGCAAACTCGGGCAAAACATCCCTGAAAGTTGTCATTTGGATTGAGTAATTCATTGTTTTAATTTTTCTCGAATTTGAAATTCTCAATTGAAATACAAATCACAAATGAGCTGAGAAAAATTAGCGATGCAGTTTTCAAATTTTTTTGGTCGTTCACGGCCGATTTTTTTTTTCTGCCGGCTGATGTCAAAAGTTGGGGTGCGCCGTATACATGGAACTTGACGGTACCTTTATGATCAAATCATATAGTGGTATGTGAGTGGTTTCATGGCTCCTGACTGCCAAACAAATTGACTATGAGGGACACCGCCAACGTACACATGTAGGGCAGGATAGCTCAGTTGGTAGAGGGCCGATACAGTACTCCGGCCCTCACAAAGGCTATTTTTTTTATTAGGAAGCCACCAAACGCACCTCTTTTGCCAACTTGTGAGTAGATCCTTCTTGCCAAAATCCCAAATTCTAAGGATTTTGTCAAGTGATACAATCTAGATGGAAGGGTACTATAGAAGTACCTTGATTAATACAACTTACCTTGTTCTTCAGACTGACATCTGCGCCAGCATGAATCAGTAACTTAACCACCTTCAGATGACCAAAGAGGGATGCTGCATGTAAAGCACTCTCTCCATTCTGAGAAGATAAAAAAGAAGTCATTGAAAAGTGAACAAAGAAAAATTGGCTGGAGCGGGATTCGAACCAGCGACCACCGGAATATTGTACCGGGAATCTCCAGCCCAATGTTGGTGGCGTCTCTAACATGTCTAATAGTAAATTATCGTTGCTTGTTTGGCAGTCAGAAGCCATGTAACCACTCACATACCGCTATATCCCAAGGATCATTTAAGATACAAGCAACATTAGCAATGCTGCAACCTGCAAATCTCTGCCCAAAGATTCCCTGACGACTCTTATTAAAAATCTTAGGTCAGGTATCGGCTACGGTTAAAAATGGAACATGAGGAAGCTGTCATGTCTGCGCAGTCGCGTAAGCTAGTTTTAGAGTCTGCCAAGTTTTCACTTTAGCATTATTTTTTGCATTTTTGTAAGCACATGCAATTTTATCTGGGCAAAATAAGCTGAGTTCAAAGAGTGGGAAAACACAAAACAATAAATTCCCCAAAAGTGCAAAATAGGAAGAGTGCTCTGTTGTATGTGAATAATAATTATTTTTGGCTAACTGTAGCACGGGATGAAACATATTTAAACGACCTGTCTTTCCCTGCACATGACCTCGTGTGACCTGTCGGAAATAGCCGACAGTCAAGTGAGTTCGTAATGTTTCAGATATTAATTTGGGCTTTTTCGGTCACGTGCTCCTCCAGTACATTTAGCCAATACCGGACCATGGATTTGACAGACAATAGTTGGGAGATTCTTGGGTCTGGGAACCAGACTAGCTGCAGAGAGCATTAGAAAGTCACACTGGAAGCTGCTTACCTCTAGTAAGCCTAATGAAGCTCCATGACTGACCAAGTCTGACACACAGTCAGTGTGTCCCTTGTGGGCTGCTTTGAAGAGGGGCGTGGCACCATCCTGTCAATCAGAATAAAAATAATGAATATTCATTGGCTGTTTGAATTGGGTAACTTCATACTTTGGTTTTTGTCAAAGAAATGCAGATTCGTGGGAACAAACATCAAGAAATATACTGTACCAAACGTCTGTGACATTCCCAGTCTCATACAGTGCACACTTGTTGAGAAACAGTGAACAAATTTTTTCAAATGTATTTTATCTCATCCTGAAATCAAAATTATTTTTGGTCACTGGTTTTACTCCTTCCTGGAAAAATACAGCATGTAAGGCAGAACAATTGAATGGTTAGTTTCTACCATCAACATCTCAATACCCTGTAAGTTACAGGTAAATCTGTGAAGATGTCTGTTTTGGTATGCTAACAAAGTATGATACTATGATCAACACATGCTTATTCCTTAATCTAGGGCCTGGGGATTTGGTCATAATTTCACATTACATTAGATCCGACTTTCAAACAGACAAGAAGTTTCTCCTGTTAAAAGAATTGAAGCTTTGCGTGGTAACAGTTTGTATGTGGATCGGTTTGCGGTAACACCATGTAATATTCGGTTCGCAGTTCTCACACTTCTTATTTCGTCGCACTTCTCGTTGGGTCTCAACGTTGCGCCTAGCCTGCTCTAGTCATCACCAGGAGGCTAGAGTCATAGTTCTTACCTCTCTTGCAGCATCAATCTTAGCACCATGTCCTAGTAACTCCCTGATGATCCCAGCATGGCCCATCTGAGCAGCTATCCAAAGGGGACTAGCTTTATCCTGAGGGCATCAATCAAACAGACATACTCCTTTATACAACTACTGCAGATTCATTGCTTTTAATCAGATTGTAGTGTGGGTACCAAAGTCCTGACAAATTAGGCTTGCTCTTCACCAATGTAGATAAGCACTACATATTCATGCTTTTCTGAGTTCACATGAAAAATTCATGCACTGGATCAGGTGGGATTCGAACCCATGACCTCCCGCTTTCTAGTGCACGGGCCAATTTCAGGGCACTGCTTAGCACAAAAGTTTGCTACGCATGACATTTCTGTCTTAATAAAAACAGGCTTAAAAACCAAATTTCCATGTGTTTTGTATCCCTTGCAATTGTTCTTTGGCTGTTGTTCACTGACCATGAATATCATGAATAAATTTGTAACAGTGGTTTGTTTAATTAGGCAAGACATTTTTGTGATAAGCAAATTTGTGTGCTTAGCAGCTCCATGAAATTGGCCCCTGATAGCATACCACTATACCACAAAGCTAATTGGGGTCAGCTTGGTCAGCAGGGTAGGTCGAATCCAATATCACAATGGGTACCACAATTAATCATCAAAATCATTAACAACAATGAAAAATCACCAGATATGAAGCATTATTGAGTGATGATAAAAATGAACCTTAGAAATCAGGTAGGGACTTAAAACCCAATCCACTTTATGGGCTGAGCCGGATTCGAACCCAGACCACCAGAGAAGTGAACGACAAAGAAAGGGCTTCTACGCCAACCCATACTCTATGAGCCTTACCAGCCTGGATATATTGACATCACAATCTCTTTCTAGAAGGAACTTGAGAATGTTAAAATGACCATTCTGTGCAGCAATGAACAGAGGAGTAGCACCATCCTGAAAATAACAACACAAAATAAATACAAAATAAATTGTTTTATCAGATTTCAGAGTTTTCATTTTCATTGTGGTTTTCATATCCAAAAGTCGTATAGAAATCAAATAAGGCCGAAAAAAAAAATTGATGTGTTGCACTCAAGTGGAAAAATTAAAATTTTGGGTCAGTCGGTCGATTTTTTTTTTTTTGGTCGACTTTCAAACATTTAAGAATAAATACAGGATGTATGGTCACCAGGGCTTATAAATCAACAGTTTTGGGTCGTTTTGAGGAGACACGCTTTTTTTCTGCTAAATCTTACATTTTCTGTCAAAAATGGTGAGTTTTTATACTTTAGGACTCGGGAAAAAAATTTAATAAATAAAATCCCGACCCAAAGTTTTGGCATTTTATGTCGGTCGCTGAGGACAACACAACAATTATTTTTTCGGCCTAATCGGGACCTAGTCTGAACACAGAGTGATACTCACATTCATAATTCTGTGGACATCAGCACCTCTTGATACTAGTTCCTTCACAACATCTAAGTGATTGCATTGACAAGCAACAAAGAGAGGAGTGCCACCATCCTGCAAATTCACAAGAGGAGAAAGTTATTTCTAATTTCAATTCAATTCACATTTATTTCCATTCTGTTTAGGACAATTGAAATGAAATGCTGCACAACGGCAGTGGAATTTCACTGTTGAGTCACTTGTTCCAGCGGTGTTTAAGTTGGGTAGGCTACCTATTTTTAATTGAACTTTTAATGTCCAGATGTAGTATGTATAAACCTCACTCAGCACCAGCCCTAGCAACAATTTTACCCAGAGTGCTTTGTGCCTACCCTGTTTTGGGGGTTTACGAAACGGAGGCTAAGGCTCAAGCTCTGTCATCCATATGCTGGAAATATAGGTTGTGGTTTTTCATTGGAGCTGAAGCTCTGTTTTCCTTTTCAAACCAGAGAATTTAATTCCGAACCGCAGCCAAAAACCTCTACTTTGATACCCGATATTTTAGAATGGATTCCCGAAATGGAGCCGGAGCCTGAAACGGAGCCCGAGTCTCCGCTTTGTAAACACCCTATGAAAAGTTCCATGTGGTTTTTTTTTTACGTGTAGCTAATAATAAACAGGTCTTGATCTCATTCAGGCAATGCCCTTTGTCCCAAGGAAAGTTAGATAATCCATGGAAAATAGGAAATTAAAACATGTTCAGAGAAATCTTGCTGCAGATTCATGGAAAAATTCAGGTAATGGTGTACAAACAGGTACAATACGTATAAAGGGAATAAAAACAACTTTTTAAAAAGAGACTTACTTAAATATACTTTTGTGGTGTCCTCTTCAATATTATTAGCAAGATTACATTTGTGGAAAGAGATGACAATGTTGTAGTGTCTGCTCTCATTGTGTGGATTTTTGATATGTTGGTTGTAGGTACCAGACTAAACTAGACTAGCCAGACCAGACAAAATGGCCGACGGGCTGTTATCAAGTTTGCAACAAGCGTGTATTAAAGAAAATTGTATTTTTAATCTGAAATGTTGCACAAAATTCTTCTATCTGGGGTTTTAAGGACTCAGGAACATTTGCTGAAAGTCAAAAACATCATTTTGGAACAGTAGAAACTATTTAGTTCTTTCTATTTCCTTTATAGGTATTGTACCTGTTTGTACACTGTTACCAAAATTCAACAAAACTACTAATAAGTCTGAGAATCAGCAGCATGACTTCTGAGAAATGCGAGTGTTTACCTGGCTCGGCAAGTCCACAGAAGCACCTTTGTCCAGGAGCTCTTTGACGATATCTAAGAAACCTCCTTGTGCTGCAAAGAAGAGTGCACATGTCCCTGTCTGTGGAAGACACCAAACACAACTTGAGAATCTGCAATTCTCACAGAAAAAACACTATTCCGCACTGAACAGGGGCCAATTTCATAGAGCTGCTCAGCACAACAATTCGCCATTAGCATGACATTTCTGTCTTAGTGCAAAGAGGATTAACAAGCAAATTTCCACGTGTTGTGTATCGTTTGTAATTGTTCTTTGGCTGTTGTTCACTGACCATGAATATCAAATGGAATTTTCAATGGTGGTTTCTTTTATTGGGCAAGGTATTTTTGTGCTAAGAAATCGGTTTGCGGAAACACCATTTTTTAACCGTTCCTACTTTCGCACTTCCATATAGTTCGCACTTCTCGCAATAAGGTCTCAACGACTTACATTTCTCCTCTCATCAACCTGAGCTCCTTGTTCAATCAGTTCCTTGACACACTGTAGGTGGTTGTTGGCTGCAGCTAGAATCAAAGGTGTTGTGCCTTCCTAAAATAACAAGGAAAAAGCAAACAGGTGAAAAGTCTACATTGGAAAAACTATACAAACCCTAACCCGCTTCCATACCACAGTTCACCATTCATGGTATTCTGCATACCACAATAAACAGTTTGGTTTGTGTAGTAATACCTGGTTTATGATCCAGTTCACCCGTGAGAAGACTGTGGTAATGTGTGGTAAGCAGCTCTTGTCTTGTGAAGTACAGGGTTAGGGTTAAAGAATCTTAAAACATGCTGGAAAGAACTGAAACTGAACTTCCAATGACTTAAGATTAACCAGTCAGTTTCCCTTGTGGTTATTTGATGATTATAATTAAAAAGGTGTATCCTCTTTGAGCGATATATCCCCCATGTACTGTTTCTCAGGAATGCTGTGCGTATCTTCAATGATCGTTGGGATTCAGGGCTCGAATCAGCACTAGCCCGGCATACAATGTCTCGCAAAAACCACTTTGAGCTAGCTAGACTCGCTTCCTTGGTTGCCCGGTGGGCTAGTAAAAAAAAAAAAAAAAACCTTCATGCAAAGGTATAGATCAACATATGTACAGGCTGGTAAAAATTTTAACGGACTTGTGAAATCTGAAATAAGCTGGCCCGGTGGGCTAGCCAGGAAAAAAAGTTAGTGCAAGGCCCGAATAGCGGCATGTGAGTGGTTTCATAACTTCTGACTGCCAAACGAAAGAGATAATTGACAACAGGGCTCTGCGCTCAAGCTATTTATAGAATACGCCCTTTATATCGACAGCTATAGTTATCTGGATGTTCGGACAAATTGCACAACATTTACATGTAAGTTGGGTATATGATGTACGACTTGTTTGTCCGAACATCTGAATGTGACATCACGAGCACGGAGCCCTATTAGGGACACTGATATGACTGACCTTATCCTTGCAGTCCACATGTACCTTGCCTCCATCCAGCGTCCTTCTAAGAAGCGAGAGATTTCCCTGCAGTGCAGCCAAGTGCAGCTGCTGGTCAGTTTTACTTTCTTTCTGTGAATAGAAGCATTAAAAAAAATAATAGAGAACGGCCTTGACAATCAAAATAATCTAATTCAAATTGACTACAAAAAATACTGAAAAAAGTACATGTAACATAGCCAGATAAGCAAGAAAATTATTGAAATGTAAGTCATGGTCCAATTCCAGTACGGTGGTTCTGGAGGTCACTGGTTCAAATCCTGCTCCAGTCAATTTTTCTTTGTTCATCACTTTTCAATTAATGGCTTAAAATGAATCCAGTCAGTTTCCCTTGTCATTGCTTGTGACTATATTTGATGATTATGATTATATTTACATTTTAGAAACATGATAAACCAACTGACCAACAAACTTCACTGGGGCAATTACACAAGTACGTTGTACAATGTAATACTACTATGGTAAATATCATTGGTATAGCACTGATATATGTACCACACTACATGTAGCTGACAAGTGCGTAAGAAGCTACCTTTTCAGGTCTTGAATTAAGTTCTGAAAGGGGCAAGGCCACTTTTCCATTGCAAGGGGCACTTCCATTGGAAAATCATAATGTCTAAATTCAAGGCTTGCTTTTGAACCTCATAATTGCAGTGTTGATGATGTATTAGTAGCAAGTTTTGGAGACATGTATTTGACTTTCCAGTGCTACACAATACAAAGTTTTTGCACACCTCCAAAAGATACCAAAAAATCAGAATCCACTAATTTTTTCTTTAAAAAATATATTTTAACAATATTTTTAACAACTCTTTTAAACTGTAAAATATTCACTGCATGTCACAGCTGCACTTAACAATTGCAATAAAATGCTAAGAATTAGACTAATTGGGGTTATGAATAAAAATGGGTGGAGGCAACATTTCATTATTTCCAGCAACAATTTTCCAGACTGGCAAAAAAGCATAGCAATTACAGCACAAAGTTCAAAAGCACAGTATGAGAACTTGAGAAGGCCAATTAGAGCAATACTGCACATCTGTGTACAAATACAGTATATGTACAGTATGGGTTACCATCTGTCATATCATTCAGTGCTAAACCATGTGTGGAATGCAGACTGTCTCCTATTTCATATCGTACAGTGTCCAATCAAAATATGTATGCACTGTGTGTGTGTTCATCTTCATGACTGTTTCTTGTGGAGCATTGTGTCTTCATTCATCTATAATACCTTATGAGTGAGGTCACTGGTCAAATGGGCAACAACACACAAACTATGGTTATCTGGGTGGCGATTTGAATCACAAATAAAAAAAACAACGTTTTTAGGATATTTTTTTTACGAGTGTGGACAGAATAATTGCAATTATTAATGCAATTCAAATTGCGACTAGTGCACCACTAAAAGTGTTTTGTTTTTTTTGTAAATAGTCAAGAATTATTTGCCACGTGAAGTGTGAACAATGCACAAAAACAGGGTTTTTATATCCCATCATGCAAGGCGGGCGCTATACAAACTTCCTGTCACAGCATGTTGAGTGTAAATTGTACCATATCGATTCAATTCTTTGCATGCATAGCACCGAATGTACATGAAGGTCAAATTAAATTTTAACTTTGAGAATCAGGAATACACAGTTTGATTAAGAAATCATACCAGTATGATTTTGGTCGCGATTGTTCTGCCTGTTTGGAGTTTGGACACACCTGAGCCTGTACAAAACCATTTTATTCAAACATGTCAAATAGGCCTTACAAACTATTTAGCCATCTTGCTTGAGGAACAAACATTTACACAACAAGCTATCTTAACATACGAATAACATTTCTACCATTTCAATTAGTATTCGGTTTGTATTATTTTGACAATTTATTGTTTGTAATTGTCTAAGTTATTTGCCGATAATGTGTTTTGATGTTTAATGAGCTGTACAATCACAATGTAATTGCCTTTTTTAAGGATAAATAAAGTATTTTGAATTGAATTGAATTGAAGCTTTCCTGGGGGATAACTAAATACATAAATGATGAATTTTGTAAATTCACTCAAAAGCACAATATATAGGGGCCTACAAAATTGTACACAACACTGCTATTTAATATGCCAAGACAAACCATGGTTAATGAAATGCAAATTATACAGTAGGCCCTACCATATGCGTGATGTGGATCATTAATCCACAGATACGTAATTAGCATAGTACAGCCCTGTATGCAGTCAACAGTGCAGTGTAGTACTACAAAGTGAATCTGTCAAGGAGAACTGCACTCTGCAGTAATTATCTGCAGCATATGGATCTATAATGGACAATTCAATGTGTTTCATAAACTAGACCAAGTATTGTATCTCTTCAGCACTGCCTACACTACAGGCTACAGAGGGGCTGACTGACTGTCTCGTATGTCTGGGAATGATGTGGCTTATTTCTTCAAAAATGTTAGCTGTATTAAAATAATTTTATTTTGTAATGTGTAAATATATCCATAACAATCTGTTTTAGTTTTTAATACTGTACGTAGTGACATGCCCCCCTATAGTACTGTAGTTGGGGTGGGGGTGCACTCTGCCCCCCCCCCCCCCCCCCCAGCCACAGACCAATGTTACTATTTATATCGGTAAATTGGAAAAAAAGGAAAAATGAGCACCCTTTATTAACCAAATAATTAATTCCATGGCATCTTTCAAACCATTCTTCACAACTGTGATTTGATTGTTTGCAATAATATTATTTTATGCCCTTTAATTTAAGAAAAATGTTGACAACAAATCTTCTGTTTTGTAAACAAAGAAAATTTGAGGCCCAAATTCATACATTCATCTATTTTTTACTAGTCATTATACATCCCTGGGTAAGTTTTTGCAGGCCCACCTTCTTCATGATTGTGACTCAGTTTAGGACTTGATTTCATCGAAATGGCACTTTTTGATCTTCAACCCCCCCCCCCCCCCCCCCTGTTTCCTGAAAGCCAGATCTGCCTGTTATTAATATCATATTATATTTACTACTGTTATTATGCCTCTTCTATGGCCATTGTATGAAGTGTCAACTGTGTGTGCTGTGGCATTGCCAACTAGTACCAGCACAATAGGGCATGGCCCGCCACAGTAGGAAGGGGGTGTGTCCTGTATTCTATGAGCTAGCCCAGTGCCCAGAGTGGCATAATGTGATTGGAAATAATGTGTGTACAACTTACAAGCCGCAGTATGTGTGTGACACTTGACAAGATAGAATTGTTTGAGTTCTACTTATATACAAACAAACAAAGAAACAAAAATTGGTTATAGGCCTACTATGTACTAGGCCTTCAGCCCACTGCACAACATGACATAAACAGTGAGAACAAACTAGAGAAGAGTAAAACGGGCTTTTTGTTTTGTACACAGCAACTGCCATAAATAATGTCATGATCACACCGACTGTCACTTTACTCTAGTCTTTTAGTTTTATCATGCCTAAAAAAAGTAAAATGTGCATGAGCTGATAGTTAGGACAATGGCAAAGTAATTGCGATTACGAATAATTATAGGGAGTAAGTAGGTCTAACACAACTGCAGACAAGTGTAGTGTAGCCTAGGCCAACATCATCTTCTGGTCAGACCATCTGACTACCGTAAACCATGCCAGAACGATTACCGTAACGTGCGTACCTTGGCTGACATTTCCGGTGGCATGTGTAACGTTACGTTAGTCTGCAGTCTAGTATTCCTCACTTCTTTCCAGATTACAGCAGACAGTCAAACATCAAACGTTCAACATCTATTCCAACACCCTTATGAACTCATCAAGCTCCTTCAGAGGAATAAATCAGGGATGCTCTGCCCCAGAAAACACTCACACAGTTGACTCACTCTCATTTACTATACAGACCACTGCATGCAATTTAGGCAGAAGCACACAGTAGCATGCTCAGCAAGCAGCATGCGTGCGATGTGCACACATACAGCGCGCGCGCGCGAACCCAGTCTACTAATTTAGACTGGCCAAGAGCGACTGACATCGGAGATTTTATGCCATCAAAGAAAAGCCGTGTCACAAATCTCTGACTGCGACTGCAAATAAATTACAAGTCTATGGAAGTGGATGCAGTCAATGGCAGTGACAGGTGCGCAACCAGAGGTCAGACACGGCCAAAATAAAAATAACGCTGACAACAAAAAAGCTGAGACAACTGGGTAAAGTCTACTACATGTATATCTCCCACAATGCATCATCCAAAATGGCTTCTGAAGCCTGCTCGCCGTGTACTTTCAGACACTGGCCTACTGCATTTTTGTCTTTAAATTAACTTTTCAGATATTTGCACCCGTCGCATGAGGTAGTATTTATCAAAAATGTCAAGGCACAGGAACGTGCGGGGAATGGACTATGGGGAGGGTAAGTTTGCTGTGATTTAAGTGATTTAAATTGACGATCAAGAAACTCGCGACACTTGCCAGCTGCCACTGCACTGACACGAATCGATTGAATGTGTTGAGCGCAATCTTTCATCCTGCGCAATCTTTAACTTTAAGTTTAAGTTTAACCGTTTGTCCGAAGGCGAAGTGACTTGTTTTTAAAGAAAACCTGTGAGGCTGTGTCCAACTTTTTAACCTAGGCGTAATAAGTGAAGTGAAGGTAGCTACAGCCTACATTCTGCGGTAAAAAGAAAAACAGAAATGAATGTAGGGCCTAGCTGCAGTAACTGTAGCCCAATATTACTCCTGATGTTGTTGTCGTATATAGGGCTACAGGAAGATATATATGGAAATCATCTGTTGAGAATTCCCAACCCCTAAAATGACTCCATGATCTCATGATCTCCATCTCGAGAATTCTGCACGTGTAGATCAGGGAGTAGACTGGTGCCGTTCGCTCCATTGCACGTAAATGGAATGTAGACTGGACAGGGTACTAGGGTAGAGTTAAATTCTTATGTATTTCCTTATATTATTTCGCAAAGCACTGTGGGAGATTTGACTCAGAATCCAAGTCATTTTTGTATGTACTGAGATTTGGGCCGAAAATTGCTCGTTTTGTTGAAATCCGAAATGGGAATTGAATTTTGTTTCATCTGAATGCTTCTTCACGACATCAGGAACACCAGGGTGAGTCATTATGCCACAGATCGCTAAATAACAGTCATTTAAGGGGTGGGGAATTCTCAACAGATGATTTCCATATATATCTTCCTGTAGCCCTATATACGACAACATCAGGAGTAATATTGGGCTACAGTTACTGCAGCTAAAATGAATGATGTTCTGGATCTGGACATGCTTGATCTGGATCTGGATACCGGTAATTAACGTTACTCCGACAAAGCGGGTTCCCGCATTACGTCAGAGGGTGTTGATTTTTGCGGAGGAAGGAAAACAGGAGAACCCGGAGAAAAACCCTTGAAGCATAGGAGAGAAATTCAAAATTACGCACGGCCCAGTTAAACACTTACGCAGACATCATCACCAGCACCATCTTCATACCCTGAAAGTTTTACGTAAATCAGTGAACATTTCTGTTTTGGTTTCTTACCAAAGTATGATTGATATTACCTTTAAATTTTAAAAGTTTATGAAGCTGAAGGTGGTTTTTATTTCTATATTTATGAGTAGATGACCTAAACCACTGACTGTACACATTTTCTACAGATTACTTACATGTAGGTCGGTAGAATGAATCAACGATTAAAATGCTTTTTTCTACCTTCATGCTAATTTAATAAAAATAAAATGTGTGAAGCCACTTATTTCAATGTCTCATGTCCTTATTTACGCAAGACACATGGAAGATAATATTTGTCAGGCAATATTGATTAATTATTTAACTTTTATTATTTTTATCAAATAACCACAAGGAAAACTTACTGGATTGTAAAGTCATTGAAAAGTGAACAAAGAACTTTTTTTTTTCACTTTTCAATGACTTTACAATCCAGTCAGTTTCCCTTGTGGTTATTTGATGATTATATTAATTAAAAAGCCGTATCCTCTTTGAGTGATCCCCCATGTACCGTTCCCAGGTTGCAACATTGTTGCATGTATCATTGTTGAAACGGTCCCTGGTGTGTGCGTGGTTTCATGGCTTCTGACTGTCAAACAAACAAAGATAATTGACTATTGGGGTAAGGCTGCAGTTTGTATCCGGTTAACCGGTTAACCGACCGTTCAAAGGGGTACCCGGGTAGATTTTCCCAATTAGGTTAATCGAAAAGTATCTTTTTAATGGCCTCTTCTTTTTGAAACATAGACACTTTCTAGAGTTCACAAAGAAAAAAAGTCAATGATCTTTTGAAAATTGGACCAGCAGGCTTATGCAAAGCAAAGGCCAGACATTTTGCTATGTCTACCACTGCCAAATGTTGTGAGAAAAGAATGTTGTCAACCAAGTTCCTGAACATGCTGAAAGACCCAAACTTACTATTTCTTTGTTTTTCTTTGTTTTCTTTGTTATAAGGGTAATCGTAACCGTAACCGAAAAACAGACGGGTAACCGGTTACAAAATTATTCGTAAACTTACAGCCCTATATTGGGGTCACCACCAACGTAGGGCTGGATAGCTCAGTTGGTAGAGCGCCTGTACGGTTTTCAGGAGGTTGCCGGTTCGAATCCCGCTCCAGTCAATTTTTCTTTGTTCACTTTTCAATGACTTTTATTATTTTTAATTAAAATGAACTGATTTTGCTACACAGATTATGAAGGCTATGATGATGTCTATGGACACTCTGTGGAGGATGACTTTGGTGTTTCTCCATCAACAGGTACATATATCATTATGCCTTCTTAACAACAAAAAGCTTATTTTGTTAAATGTGTTTTTAAAATTGTATTCAAGTAAAGCACTTGTTATCAGTACATTCATTGCTAGGGTCAAAGCGTTTCTAACATGTCTAGTGTTAAAAGAGTTGTTTGGAATCCAGAGATTACCAAGAGCCATGGAAGTTCTATTCGACGTTACCCATGGACATGATGGAATAGAACTTTGCCGTGGATATTAAAACAAATGATGCTGTGACATGTGATCAAGATCAACCAATCAGATGACGGAGATTTATGTAGGTATTGAATAATTTTCTATAATCCTATTGATCAATTTATAGCTGAGCAGTTCCTATTCCACCGTAGTCTTCAGCATCACCAGCTGGCATCATTCCTTGAAGAAGGAGAGGAAGATTTAAAGAAGGAGGAAGAAGAAGAAACAGACAGAGCAAGGAGAGATTCAGACCGTTCTCTCGGTGATTCAAACAATTTCCAGAAACCTCAGCTCTCTGATATTGAAGAGGGTAAGCTGATTGGTGTCAGTTATCATCAGTGGTGCCATTAAGTGCAGCGTCTGTGGCCAAGTTGCTGTAACATTAACCAGTGTTGGAATACTCGTATTCGAGTACATGCAAATACTCGGCCCTTACTTGCTTAAAAGTACTCGAAAATAAATGTACTTGGCCCGTACTCGATTCCATGTAGTCGAATTGTGGGAGTATTCGACCATTTCGTACAAATTTCATTTTTTGGTACAATTGCACGGTTGATTAAGTTGGTGATTTCCGATTATTATACAATGGGAGTATGAAGATCATCAGGAACTTAGTATCAAATGGAGTAAGCAGCACAGTGTCATTTGCAAGGTTTGTACACAAACATTTCTAAGAAGAGTGGCACAAAGCCCAAATTTAAACATCTTTTTGAAACTGACTGAATTTAAAGTCATTGAAAACAATGAAAAGTGAACAAAGAAAAATTGACTGGAGCGGGATTCGAACCGGCGACCTCTTGAATATCGTGAAGGCGCTCTACCAACTGAACTATCCAGCCCTACGTTGGTGGTGTCCCCAATGGTCAATTATCTTTGTTCGTTTGACAGTCAGAAGTAATGAAACCATGCACACACCGCCATATCCCAGGGATCATTTCATCGATACTCGCAGCAATGCTGCAACCTGATCAGTACATGTACATGGGGGATCACTCAAAGAGAATACAGCTTTTTAATCAATATAATGATCAAATAACCACAAGGGAAACTGACTGAATAATTATGTTGTTAACTTGCAGCTCAGCTTCAGTCGTGCTTAGAGGAGATCCGTAATGTGGTAGGGGAGACCATTCCTGATCACATTCTGATTGAGACGGCTCTGGCACACAAATTTAACTTTGAGAAGGCACTGAACAGTATCCTAGACCAGCAGGAGAGCAGTGGTGGTGCAGGGAGGAACAACAATAATGAGCAGACATTAAGAGGTGAATACATTTAACACAATGGCTTTGCCTACAGTGCTCATGATTTTTAAAGGTACAATACATGATTGGTAAAGGTCACAGCATGCGCTCATACTTTGTCTGATCAAACATGTACATGAAAACCTGTGGAAATTTGAGCTCAATTGAGCATCTGAGTCACAAGAAAATAGTGAAAACCCGACTCAATTTTTCTTATACATGTAAAACATGGAAAATGGTTTTGATCTTACCCGAGATCAAAACTGTTTTCGGTCTTTGTTTTACTAATTTCTGGATAAATACAGCATTTCAAGTGGAAATATTTTAACGGTATGTTTTTACCATTTGTTCATACCTTGAGTGAAAGGGGATAACTAAAACAACTTAACATGCTTAAGTGAGGGTGTCCTCTATGTTTGTTCCAAAAATCGTTCGGACGAGCAACCTTTTTTAAAAGACACTAAATCTTGATTTCCTTGAAAAACCCAGCATCTGATGAACCAAGATTTCCCATGGTGACTGTTTGCACTGTTTACAAACTATAAACATTTTCTGTCTCGAACTCAATATCACCATCTTTATACCCTGTAAGCAAAGATTATACAGCGCTACGCGCAAGATGGATAACTGACCATAGGGCGCGTACGTGGTAATTGGTATGGAGGTCGCTATTCTCCATACAAATTATACACGATCCTCCATGTTGGTGTGCAACTGGTGAGTACAAGTAGTTTGTACACGGGACATAGGCAAACATTTGGCCCGGATGTCATTAAAACCTATTATTTATTGTAAATTGAAATATTTGACATTGATGTGAAACCACTGAATATGAAAAGGGCGATTTTTAGTGGTTTTCTGGACCTACTTTTGGAAGTCGCTCATATCTTGCTATGGAAACTCAATACGTGGAGCGCCCGCCCATGGCGATTACACGTTTCAGGGAGAGTTCCCCATCTTGCGCATAGCGCTATATAATCTTTGCCTGTAAGTTATAGGTAAATCTGTGAAGATATCTGTTTTGGTATGCTACAGTATGATACTACCTTAAACTCACATGTGCCCCTCATCAAATCTGCTTTTTCAATAAACCCTGCAATCCTGCATGCTATTATCATTCACCTAATAGAATGCCCCTCTTCTTTTTGTTCTATTCCCTCCGGCTTTTCGTCCTGTCTCCCGCCATCTACCCTGTACCTCAACGATCTTTACCCATCCTGCATTGCTTGTCATCTTTTGGCTATGGTAAGGTAAGAAGATTGTGATTTTAATTCTAAGCAAAGAATGATAAAAGGAAAGGGTGCAATCATAAACAGAGAAGAACTAGATTATGAGATTCAGGATTCTATGCAAAGAGAACCCATTGGGTATAGGAACTTGAAGAGTTCACCTTTAAGTTGTGACATGTCTAGAGAAATACCTCAGCAGAGGACACCTTCAAATGTTTCCAGCATTCCACTTTTAGACCTAATTCAATCCCATCGACTTCCTGCCCCTCAAACATCTTTAAGCACACTTGCAGCACCTGTAAATACAAACAAAGGGGTCCCACCAATTTCATCAATGCCCCTATCAGCTTTGGCTGGTGCACATCTTTCATCATCACCAAGTCTGAATGTTGTCCCTCAAGGTCAAGGACTATTATTGTCTCAGTTAGCAGGATCACATTTGGATGCGACAAAGGCAAACGCAAATAAGGAGGTTTTGTCTACTCACACTGCTGGAGATTTGTCAAGATCTTCGCTTCCACCTCCGTCTCAACAATTCCCAATGAGTGAGAGTATCCAGGTGAGACCTGGGGCTTCTCTGTCTAGTTTGGCTTCAGCTCATCTCACGTCGCATCCACCAGGACATCAGTTTCTGCCTTCCCAAGGAATGGCCACTGGAAGACCCTTCAATGCATCTGGTCATGGTTCTCCAGGACCAGACACTGTCAGTGTATCATCCATATCCGGCACATCCTTGTCCAGCTTGGCCACATCCCACCGTTCACCGAATCCACCAGGGACACAGAATTCTTCTAGGAGTGGTGCTGCAGTCAGAAGCCATCCTACTGGGCGTTCTCAAGGCTTGTTAGCTGGTGCTTCACTCTCTACATTAGCTGGAGCTCATTTATCCACTTCCCAACACCCTGTTGGGAAGCAACCTGCCACAGGAAGGTCAGGTTTAGATAATGGACCTCCACCTGAACTCATTGATGGTGCAAACCTAGCTGGGGCTTCTCTCTCAAGTCTAGCAACATCCCATCTGTCATCTGCACCTCCCTTACCTAGAATGGACCTTCCAAGCAAGATGGATCCATTATGTGGACATGGAGTGTCTGCCTCAAGAAGTATTGTGCCCTCTCAAAATACACATGTGCAAACTATTCAGTCTACTTTCATACCAGGAAAAGAGTCAGTAAAAGACAGTAAGGTGACCACTGGAAAGACTCCATTGGTGTGTGCTCAGACTACTGAGGAAAAGAAGCTGGCAGCTAGTTCTGTAAATTCATCAGATGTTCCAGAAGTAGTTAGCACTCACCACAAACCTACCTCCCCACCTGGATTTGAAGCATCACCCGTTAGACTGGCTCCATGTTTTGTACCAGTAAAGCATCACACATCTTCTGGTGATGAGGATGAAGCGAGAACACGGGTTCCTACACCTCCCGGTTTCCAATCTAGGATAACAGCATCAGCTAGTGATAGTTTGTCACCCACTGACATCCAGGATTCTGTCCACCAGTTTGACACGATGAGCCAGAAACTGCCAGCATCGAACAGATGCCATCCGAGACAGACTAAGAGCCGTCTTCTTGCTCACCCCTCTGTATTTGGAAGGGCGTTGTGCTCAGAATACCTTGACCAATCACGGGAGTTCTCTCATCAGCATGGAGTCAGACTTGCCTCTTACATCTACCAGAAACAGCATTCCCGTTCTTGTGCCATACACAGGCAGTTCTCATACCAGAGGCAGAAGTCGTGGACAGTTGGCAGTGCCGCTGATGATCGAGAGGATATCATTCCATTTGACTTCTCCTCTCCCTCTCCAGATGATATTATTAGACAGAGACAGGCTGGAGCATTTGGTACCATTGCCATGAATTTTAAAACTAGCCTTTTATCCTTTGATAAAGTTCCTGCTAGGATCAAAACGTGCCAGGCCCTCCTAACTCCAAGCACTTTATAAATGTTGGGTCATTATTTTGGCTGATTAGCAGTTTGCAGCAGTTTATTACTTGCATTGTTTAAAAAAAATAGACGTTAGAAAAGTAAAGAAAATACAAGTAATAAACTGCTGCAAACTTCTCATCAGCCAACATAATGACCCAACATTTATAAAATGCTTCCGGAGTTAGCAGGGCCTAACAGTAACAGGTTTCGATCCTAGTAGGATCTTTATCAATGCCTTAAAGATCCTAGTAGGATTGATAAAGATCCTTCTACATGTACATGTAGGATCGATAAATATCCTGCTAAGTTCGATAAAGACCATGTTAGGATGGAAACGCTTCAGGCCCTCCCCCAAATTTTTCAGTTCAGAATGTGAGTTACGATATGTGTTGTACCTTTTGTAATGTGGAGCAATGGCTACACAACCTCAGGCAGTGTTGAAATCAAGTCCTCAAATCAGAGTACAGAGTACTCCGAGTACTTCAAGATCCGAGCACTGGGCTGAGTCCGAGTACATTGCTGACGGGTCCAAGTCCTGGGTATCAAGTACGAGTATATTTAGGGTCGAGTACCAATGTCCGAGTCCACTTCCGAGTACATGCACAGTACCAACGCACAGTGCCAAAGTGTGCAGTTTGTTTCACAAAGATGTTTACAATTGGATGTTGTGCCGCTCTTCTCAGAAATGAATGTTTTTCAAACCTTGCAAATGACACTGTGCTGCTTACTCCATTTGATACTAAACTCCCAATCGATGATCTTCAGACTCACATTGTATAATTTATCGGAAATCGCCAACATAATCAACCGTGAAATTTGTAATAAAAATGAAATTTGCACTAAATGGTACTCCCAAAAATTGAGTACTTAGTTTTTATCAAGTACTTGCCAAGTACATTTCATTTTTGAGTACTTTTAGGTGAGTACTGGTCGAGTATTTACAGGTACTCAAGTATAACTTGAGTACGAGTACAAGTACTCCCACACTGCCCTTTTATTTTCGTTACAATTTCACGGGTTGATAATGTTGCCGATTTCCGATAAATTATACAATAGGAGTATGAAGATCATCGGGAGTTTAGTATCAAATGGAGTAAGCAGCACAGTGTCATTTGCAAGGTTTGATAAACATTAATTTCTGAGAAGAATGGTATAGCGTGATCAACATCCAATTATAAATACCTAAAGTTGTGAAACAAAAAGCAATTTTTTGCACTGTGCGTTGCTACTGTACTCGCACGTGGACTCGGACTCGGCCCTGAATGTATTCCGACTTTAATAGACTTAGACTTAGACTTGGACTCGACATCAATGTACTCGGACTCGGCCCAGTACTCAGACCTTGAAGTACTCGGAGTACTCTGCACTCGGATCTGAGGACTCTCCTCCAACACCGGGTAAGGATTACTGAAGCTACATGTAGGAGTGAATTAGTAAAGGTTTGGTACAGTATTGCTGCATTGTTCAGCAATGCAGGTCCTTGCAATTCTGCAGATTTGAAATTATATCATTGTATTAATGATAATGAAAACTTATAACTTGGCTGGTTGTGGTTGACAATCATAGCCTACCTACCACCATTGCAACCTACTGTATTTCACCTCCAGGTGGAGGTATGTCCTCAGGCTCACAGCCACCAGTAAAACAACCCTCACCCAACAGACCAAAGAGAAGCTTGCCAGCAGCAGTAACGACAGTCAGTAACAGTGCCGGAGTGGCTGCCGTTACTCCTGAAGTAGCTCAACTCAGTATGCCATCCAAAGAGGCCAAGAAAGGCTTCCAACTTGATCCAGTACCTTCCCAGGCCTTTGATAAGCGACGGAAAAGTGCAGCCTCGAAATCCAAGCCTGAATCTGACCTCTTGGACGTGCTTCCCGCTGATGGACAGGCAAAAAGGTTGAGCATTTCCCTTTCTTTGTATCTTCAGTAATCTGTATCTGGAAAGCTATAGGGCCCTGTTTGTTTTTAGGCATGTGGTCAGTGAACCTTGCATGTAAAAGCTGCTCCGGATCCCATTTTAGCGTATCCTGCATGGGACGTAGATCTGTAAGACCCGCGGGGCCGATTTCATAAAGTTCCTTGACGCGTTGCAACTGGATTTGCAAAACGTAACACGTCGTAATTTTACGATGCGTCACCCATCCATTTAACAAAACTTGCGACGCGTTGAACACATCGCAAGTTCCTTGGAAACGGTGTGAAACACGTCACAAGATAAGACGTGTCTCTGGGTCGTCTTAACTATAAGCCATACATGCAAAAAAAGAAAAATATAAGAAAATTTGCATCGATGCGGCAGCTAGCGGAACGCGAAGCACGTCATAGAGATTTTAAAATAATATTGTTGTAATGTTGTAACAACACTGAACTAGGCCTACTAGATGCGATGTGTTTTAACTCTGTGACGCCTCGTAAGTTTTAGGAAATCGGCCCCTGATCGCGTGCTTGAAACAAACAGGCCAATAGTTATCTTGTTTTAAATGTGGGTCATTCCATACTGATGGTTACATAGTAGTGTGACATTTAGAGAAAACCGAGCACAGGAGTTGATACATCAAGTAATTTGCCATGTTTTCTCTTTCACTACATCCCATATACTTGTAAGAACTTGGCCAGCCAAAACATTTGATAAATAATCAACTATTGCCTTTATCAAGAATGTTTCAAAATAATCATTCTGTATAATGCACTTAACTTGGTCATGCAGTGGGGTGTAAAACTTTGTTGTTAATTTTTCCTTAGTGAACATCCTGGTAAACTTCCTATGGTAATGAGTGCACCAAACTTAGCAGCCATGGCCGGGTCAACGAACTTCACGCCTGGTGCATCAACATCACAAAGGAGAGAATCCAAAACATCTAAGGCTGGGGTGAGTTTCTTATTTAAATTTGTACTTCATGTACGTAGGATAAATGCTGGCATTCTACATGCACATTAAATGTATACCCTTGCAAAATGTATATCCTGGAGACATGGCTTTTTTCTTGTGTACTACTAAAAATGAACACTCTCCAATAGCAGAATTGAAATCATTCCCATTTGAACTAGAATCACTTTCCTGGGTTGAACATTAGCAAATGTCCCTTATATAAAATCGTTCTCTTTGCGACTGATTTAATTCCTTTTTAAATTTCATATTAAAAGGTGAAATGTTCCATTCAACAAGCTGCATGCACGATTGAAAAACTTCATTATTTGTTTCATATAACACCATCAAGTAATTAGCCAATTTCCTTGTCATTCAGTAACACAAAATTGCTTGAACCTGCCTCTTTTTTCCTATACTATTGATCATGCACATAACACATGCCCTCAGTTGACCAATTACATATTGAAGTCATTTGGGTGCAATAGATCAAACTGCATGCAACCAAAAATGCACAGTGAATGAAACAAATTTCAGCGTTTGTGACGTAAGCCATGAATTGGTCTATTTATCAAATATCATGTGACATACAATCCTCCAATCAAATGACAAGGATCTATTTAGGTGTCATATAATAGAAATGAGTGCATTTGTGTTTGATAACCTCGTATTCTGTCTATTACAGTCTATAGATATATCCAAGGAGTATAGCAAACGACAAGGAAAAGATCTCATCAACCTAGTGGTGATTGGTCATGTTGATGCTGGTAAATCTACATTAATGGGCCATCTACTGTACCTAGTAGGACAGGTAAGTCTCCAAATAGTAAGCCAGAACATTAACCCTATACCCCCCTGTAGGCTCTTGAACTAGGAAGCATACTGAATCCAACATATTCCAACAGTTGGTCACAGGTTTTGTACTTTTGTACTGATTGGTACTGACCAAAGATTATATAGCGCTACACGCAAGATGGGGAACTCTTTCTGAAACGTGTAATCGCCATGGGCGCCATTCTGGTGTTGGGCGAGCACTCCACGTACGGAGTTTCCATAGCATGATATCAGTGACTTGCAAAAGTAGGTCCAGAAAACCACACAAAATCGCCGTTTTCATATTCAGCTGCTTCACACCAATGTCAAATATTTCTATTTACAATAAACAATAGGTTTTAATCGAATCCGGACCAAAATTTTGCCTAACACTCCTTTTTTCTTTGATAAAGCGTCCAGCCTCCATTTGTCCCGTGTACAAACTACTCACCAGTTGCACACCAAAATGGTGGATGGTGTATAATTTGTATGGAGAATGGCGACCTCCATTCCAATTACCACGCGCACTAAGGTCAGTTATCCATCTTGCGCGTAGCGCTATATAATCTTTGGTACTGACAGGGATGTGAAACTTTTAAATCTAAATTCCAAATTTTAAACTTGTTTGTACTTTGTACACCTGCTCTGTACAAAAGTATAGGAACTTTTACATTTCAGCTTTTTCTGTGAAGTTTTCAGATGTTGTGTGTATGTGGCCACTCACGTCCCTGTATTGAACCTGACATTCTTCAACAAGCATGACAGGGTCCATGCTGATGAACTTTGATTGATTTGGTATGGATGTGTCTATGCCTTGGTCAGGGTGTTGGTGTGTGACTGCATGATGTTCCATTTGTTTGTATTCAGGTGAACCAGAAACAGATGCATAAATATGAGCAAGACTCTAAGAAGCAAGGTAAGGCATCCTTTGCCTATGCCTGGGTGCTGGATGAAACAGGAGAGGAACGTCAGAGGTAGGCTTCTTCATTCTTACATTTTCCGCTCTTCCATCCAAGGAACAGAGATGTTACCACTGTATGTCAAGGGGTTTTGGGTTTATAAATGGGATCAGTGGAGGTCAATTTATTAGTTTATTCATGTCACACTAGTACTGTCTGTATGCTCCCCACAAAGGATCCAGCTTGGCCATCTTCATCTTCTCATAAATTATTAAAAAAGTATAAAATGGTTGGAGTTAGGAGGGCCTTGCATTTCCATCCTAGCAGGATCTTTCTCAAAGGCTAAATGGCAAGAGGACAATAACATAATAGTAAAGATTGACATAAATGGATGAGATGATCATAACAAAAGGGGGCTCAGAGTGACCAGGGAGGTTATAGGGTTAGGCAAGTGTGGTCAGGGAAAGGTGACAATGGTGTCTGAGCTAGATCAAAGGTAGACAATAACAAGGATGTAAAGAGTGCTGAGGGGAACTGGGATGAAAATGGTAATTAAGGAGTATAGAAAGAAGATTACAGAAGGTGGAGAAGTAGGTAAACAAGACAATATAAACAAAGGTCTTTGTTTTTCTGTTTGATACATTCAATTGTGCACAAGTAGAACAAATCTGGAGTTGTTTCATTTTTCCCCCTTTTTACTTCAGAGGCATCACCATGGATGTAGGTCTGACTAACTTCGAGACTCCAAATCGGACAGTGACACTGCTGGATGCACCGGGTCATAAGGACTTTATACCTAACATGATCACAGGAGCTGCTCAGGTAATAGGCTCAGTAGTATGGTATGGGCTTTCTAAACCACCTTCTGGCCAAATTCTTAGGGTCGCCGCCAACATAGGACTAGATAGTTCACTTGCTTGTGGGCCTGTACAGTATTTCGGGGATCGCTGGTTCGAATCCTGCTCCAGTCAATTTTTCTTTGTTCAGTTTTCAATTCTCTTAATTCAGTTATATTTAGAGGGTAAAGTAAGATGCCAGTTGTAGATGCCATGTGAAGGGCCGTGGCCTAGTGATCTGGCGTGTCGTGCTCAAGATCTTGTAGTCAGTCTACAGATTGTGGGTTCGAATCAAGCCATGGGCTAGTGGTGCTTGCATCCTTGGGCAAGATGCTTCGTCACATATTGCTCCTCTTCACCAAGGTGTAAATAGGTACCTGTGAGGGTAGAGTTTGTGTGCTTGATTAGCCTTCGTGCGCTTATAGCAGCCGGGGCTGTATACTCCACAGGGAGTTGAGATTGTTTCAAGAATGTAAATATAGCCCGATGACCAGGGCAAATAGAAATATGCGCCGTGAGCGTTGAAGCACAAAACTTGTGCTTTATATATATCCACCATTATTATTATCATTATGCCAAATGTACTATTGCTTTCATGTGTCATTATTTTTCTAACAGGCTGACGTGGCCATTCTAGTTGTTGATGCCACAAGAGGTGAATTTGAGACGGGTTTCGACTCTGGCGGTCAAACCCGGGAACACGCCCTACTGGTCAGATCCTTAGGGGTCACTCAGCTGGCTGTGGCCATCAATAAACTGGACACAGTGGGCTGGTCAGAGGAAAGATTTAATGAGATCGTTGGCAAGCTTGGTCAGTTCCTAAAGCAAGCTGGGTTTAAGGTAAGAAAAGCTTAATACATGACTTAAAGGCAGTGTACAGGATTTGCAAGGCCTAAAAAAAAAATGTATTGAGTTTGAGACAGAAAATGGACTCTAACAGTTCGTAAACAGTGCAAACCGTCACCATGGGAAATCTTGGTTCATCAGATGCTGGGTTTTTCAAGGAAATCACGATTTAGTGTCTTTTAAAAAGATCGTTTGTCCGAATGATTTAGTAGCATTTCAAAAGCGTGGTGTAACCGTGAAGGATTCGGAGGGGGCAAGATTATTTCGGTCGTATTTCTGCTATCCAGATGAACAAAGCGTAAAAAGGTACATGAAACAACGTCTGTAAGGAAGTTAAAGACCTTCACCACGTTCACTTCTGTTTAAGTACCAAATTCAGGCAAAACGCACATCTTTGCAAATCCTATATGCTTCCTTTAAGAAGAATTCCCATAGGGTAATGCACAAAACTTTACTAACCTATTTCTAAACATCCTCCAAACCAATGAACTTGAAGTATGTTCATATTGTCATCTGTCATCTATTAAAATGTCTCGTCAGATATGGGAGCCTTTTGTTCAAAAGAAAAGGCTCCCATATCTGACGTCACAACATCACACAGATTTGTCTGCTGCCCCCATTCAGTGCCATTGACAAAATTCAGAGAATCTGAATTTTGTGGAGCTTGAGGACTGAGAGAAAAATCATCAAAAAAGACTCTCTTTCTGTGTTCAGTGTGAGATAAATATTTTGTCTCATTTCAAGTAATTTAAGCATAATAGTTCTAACAAATAAAGCAAGGTTTGTTGAGTGTTGAACATCCTCTTTAATGTGACTTAATGTGCATCATTGTGGAAGCATATTGGCTGGGTTATCATTATTGACGAACATCTGTCTTGGATCTGTATAAACATTGTAGTTTTATGTCATGTGATGGTATGGCTTTGTTTCAATCATGACAGGAGTCGGATGTGTCATATATCCCATGCAGTGGGCTAACCGGAGAGAATCTAAAAGATAAAACCACGGAACCAGCACTCACCAAGTGGTACAAAGGACCAACGCTGTTACAGAGAATAGGTAAGGGTGCCGTGGCCTAAAGGTCTGGGGCCGATTTCATAAAACTTACGAGGCGTCGCAGAGTTAAGACCCATCGCATCTCTGCAATGCGTCGCAGCTTCGAAGCGTCGTGGGATCCATTTCACCAAACACGTCGCAGGGGAAATGCGTTGAATATCCACTTTGGATCATTTTATGTTCTTGAATGCATATAAAGTACATTCTTCGAAAGACATTCCAGTAAATGTTTTCTTGTTCCTCAGAAACGCACACAAATTCAAAATGACTGCACCCAGGACGGCTTAAAAGCGTCTACGGCTACGCACAGAAAACATGGAGCTAGCGCTCTAGTAATTTTAATATACATGTAGCTCTATGAACCTAACCCACAGTTGTGCTTGGGTCTGAAAATCCACGGTTGTGAGCTGAGCTATCAGTAACTGACTGTGGGAAATAAATCATAATATCAGGAGTTCAGACCTCTTGCTGATAACCTGAGAACTGTCTTCTAAATCACGTATAATTTTGACAACTTCCTGTTTTTTCAGATACCTTAAAAGCTCCAAAGAGACCTATAGAGAAAGCATACAGACAATGCGTATCTGATGTCTACAAAGGTAGGATCATTTGTTTCTTTAAGGGGATGCAGTATAATTCATTTTTAACAAATCTACCCATTGTATTTAGGATGTGTGTTGTAATTTTTGTTGTATAATGTGTTATTTACACATACAGTGTCAACTTAGTTGTATACACATCAAAACACATGCCATTGCATTTAAAACAGGTTTGATCTCAGGGTAAGATCAAAACCATTCTTTATGGTTTATCAGAAAAAAATGAGTTGGTTTTTTGCTAATTTCTTATGACTCAGATGTCCGATTGAGCTCAAATTTTCACAGGTTTATTAATTCATGCACATGCGGGATCAGACATAGTGTGAGTGCTGTTCTGTCACCTTTACCAATCATGTTTTACATGTTTATCTTGAATAGGTATGGGAGCTGGTATTAGCATTGTGGGTAAGATTGAGTCTGGTGGTATACAGGTTGCTGATAAAGTGGTCATCATGCCGTCAGCCGAACATGGACAAGTAAGAGGTATGCTTTCAATATTACTCCCCACTCTCTTTGGGCCTTTCTCAAAGCTCGGCTCTGGCTCCGGCTTTTGCTCTGGCTCCGGCTCCGGCTCCGGCTCCGGCTCCGGCTCCGGCTCCAGCTCCGGCTCCAGCAAACCTGAGAATCTACTTCCTAACTGCAGCCAAATGCCTCTATTTTGATACCTGTAATTTTGAAATGGATTCACGAAATGGAGGCGGAGTGGGAGCCTGAACTGGAGCCAAGCATTGAGAAAGGCCCTTAGTAGAATGATAGACCTTTCAAAATGAAGTCCATTGCCTGTTTACAAAAAGTGTAATTTAACCATTCTCATTTGTGCTTGGAGTTTGGAGTGCCTGGTGTTTCGATTCTAGCAGGATCTTTCTCAAAGGTTTCAAAACATCGGGCATAGGGCAAACTTATATTACATGTATTCTACTTATATCTATCCCTCATTGCTTTTCATATGATTACTTAAAGGCACAGTACAGGATTGGTAGCATGCCCAAATAGAAATGTTCACAGATTAACGTATAACTTTGACAGTATGAAGATGGTGTTGGTAGAAACATACCGTTAAAATATTTGCTGCCTGAAACATGTGAAATGGTGTATTAATCCAGAAATAAGTCAAAAAAGACCCAAAACAGTTTTGATCTCGGGGTAAGATCAAAACCATTATATGTTTTATAAAAACCATTGAGACAGGTTTTCGCTATTTTCTTGTGACTCAGATGTCCGATTGAGCTCATATTTCTACAGGTTTATAATGGCATGTACATGTTGGATTAGACAAAGTATGAGTTCTGTTCTGTGACCTTTACCAATCATGAATTATGCATGTACCTTTAATATGATAGTTATTTTGTTTAGTCTCATACCTCTTTCTGAATCATTTTTGGACCTGTTGGTGTCATGAAAGTTCCATACATGTAAACCTTTCCCTCTAGAATCATATATTTTTTTGGGGGCAGCCATTTCAAAAGTGTAAAGTGTTTTTTTGAGACACACTGTTTATTTTGTTGTCATAGGAATCTCTATTCATGAGGAGGAAACTAAATGGGCCTGTGCAGGGGACCATGCAACTGTGGTGGTAACCGGCATAGAACAAAGCAATGTTAGGTGAGTAGGGCATTCAACACCTACAGACAAACATTTGCATGCATGAGAATGAACTTAGTTTATGATAACTTTCTGTCATATGTGCCTCATATTTGAAAGTTGCCATTGTCAGTTAAAGGTACTATCATACTTTGGTAGCATACCGAAACAGAAATGTTGACAGATTTACGTATAACTTACAGGGTATAAAGATGGTGCTGGTTTCTACATGCCGTTAAAATTTGTCTGCCTGAAATGCTGTATTTATCAAGAAAAGAGTAAAACCAATGACCAAAAACAATTTTGATCTAAGATCAAATATAACGGTGAAAATAAATAATTAATAACCGTGACTTAATAAGAAATACTGCATGGGTGATTTGCACTGTTTTCTCAAAAAGTGGGCACCATATGGGATTGAAATTTTCACAGATGACTGTCACATCAGTATCTTCCTTGATATACATGTATTTGCCCATGAATCCGTATTTCTTTGACAAAAACCAAAGTATGATACTACCTTTAAGAGCTCCAAACCGGTAAATCATGTGTTTTGCATATGGAATCTAACATTTTCCCTACTACATGTACTAAGTCCGAATTTAGGCTCATTTTGATTGCATTTGTTGAAGGAATGCAAAGTTGTCATGATTTGATCATGGAGCTATTAAACACAAAGAGTTTGAACAAACTCCCACCACCTTAATGCAGTTAAATGCTGGAGCCAGGCAAAGCACAGTGGCTGCCTCCAATGTTTACAACAATGGACCTTCTTTGTACCATGGCGCAATAGCTCTTTGTTTGTACCTAATGATCCCCATCGCTGTGTCGCTGATAACCTACAGCCTCGTTTTCACTGCTATGCACTGTCAAGACAACCACAAATATCTACCACAAAATATGAGCCATAAAATGTTCATCACAATTCCATAATCCTAGTGGTCTCTACGGTTAAACAAAAATCTGAAATAAACCGCGAGGATGTACAGTGTAGTTGTAATGGTGTGGAAGTCTCATGCCGTGCCGAGTGGAGCCAAAGATGGAAAATACGGCGAATGTTATACTGCTTTTCAGTTGCAGAGGCAGGCATTTTGAACGGACACGCATGCGCAGTACCCACAACTTGAAGCTTGATTTGTACTTTAAAAGAAAGGAAAGGGTTTTCCTTATCTTGTACTATTGTTTAGTTAATCGTTTCTGCGGTCATGAAAGTACTTAGGGTGGCAATCTATGCCACTTTCTCAGTCTGTTCTTACTCCTTCTGTTTAATAGCTCCATGATTTGATAGACCTGTATCTTGTATCTTTACAGTGTTGGCAGCATCATGTGTGGTATTGAACATCCAATCCCAATTGCATGTTTGTTCAGAGCCAGAGTTATCATGTTCAACTTAGATGTACCAGTAACAAAGGGCTTTCCGGTAAGTTAGAACCATCTTTCTTCATTCTATAGTTTTTTGTTTTTCACCACATGTTAAAGGAAAATTCCAGGAAAACTTCCCTGCAACTTTTTTTTTTTCAGATAAACAATAACAAAAAATAGTGCTTATTCGCTTTAAGGTAGTATCATACTATGGTAAGAGACCAAAACAGAAATGTTCACAGATTTACGTATAACTTATAGGGTATGAAGATGGTGGTGGTAGAAACCTACCGTTAAATTTTTTCCGCCTGAAGTGGTGTATTTTTCCAAAAATTAGGAAAACAACGACCAAAAATCTTTTTGTTCTTTTAAACGATAATTTGCTAAGCATGACATTTCTGTCTTTATAAAAACAGTGTTAACAACCAAAGTTCCACGTGTTGTGCATCACTTGTGTTTTTCTTTGGCTGTTGTTCGCTTACCATGAATATCAAATGGAATTTTCAATGGTGGTTTGTTTTATTTGGCGAGACATTTTTGTGGTAAGCAGTTTTTTTGTGCTTAACAGTTTTATGAAATTGGCCCCTGGGCATAGCTGGACTTGGGGTAGGAAAAATCAAAGATCATGTAGTTAACTCCTTAGATTTTTTATTTGTCTGTACTCATTGAACATTTTCTTTTTGTTTGTCCAGGTCTTACTCCACTATCAGTCGGTCAGTGAACCAGCCGTTATCCGTAGATTAGTCAGTACATTGCACAAGAGTACCGGTGAAGTTTTACAAAAGAGGCCCAAGTAAGTATCATCTGTTACATCTGGGACCAATTTGACATTGCTGCTTAGCACACAAATTTGCTAAGCATGACATTTCTGTCTAATAATAAAAACAGGGTTAACAACCAAATGTCCATGTGTTGTGTATTGCTTGTGAGTGTTCTTGGGCTGTTGTTCGCTGACCATGAATATCAAATGAAATTTTTAACGGTGGTTTGTTATATTGGGCAAGACGTTTTTGTGCTAAGCAAATTTTTGTCTCATTGTTTACCAACAGATGTTTGACTAAGCAGAGTAATGCCATCATTGATATTGAGACTAGTAGACCTATATGTTTGGAACTATACAAAGACTTCAAGGACTTGGGCCGATTTATGCTACGATACAGTGGATCAACCATAGGTGCTGGAGTAGTGACTGAGGTAAGGATTTCATGGGGGTGTACGAAACAGAGGCTCAGGCTCTGGCTCGGGCTCGGACACAGGCTCAGGCTCAGGCTCAGGCTCCAGCTCTGCCATCCACAAGCTGAAAATATAGGTTGTGGGTTTTTCATTGAAGCTGAAGCTCTGTTTTCCTTTTCAAACCAGAAAATCTACTTCCGAACCGCAGCCAAAACAACGGATTACAAAAACCTGAAAATTCAATCCATATTTCAAGGCAGATATCTCCGTCATCCCTTGCTCATTTTTCCTGACTAAGGCATCATTTGAAAGGGCAGAAAATGTACTTTCTAGAAATATTGTTGATTCTTTAAAATAAATTATCGTTGTGCAAATGACTTTTTGATAGCCTTGCTTCATATTGTCTTTACTTAGCGTGAAGTATGGATCATATGAATGGTATCAAATGAAAGCTGAGGAAATAATCTTTTTAGATATGTGTCATTTATTATTCAAAAGTTAAATTAAACTAGGATTAAACATTGAGAAATCTCGGGGGGGGGGGGGGGGGGGGGGGGTTTCTTTCTGGGACACCCTGTACACCCTAGCCAATCCTATAATGTTGATTCTGAAGTTTCTAATTCACAGATTTGGTCATTCGTTTCCAATTTGATTTCAGATCAAGAGGTAGCCATTGAACCGATGCAGATCACTATGTTTGCTTTGATAGCTTCTTGAGTGTGCACACACCTGTATGTCTGACAATGAACCGCCAGTTTGAATATACACAGCGATACAGCACGCCATTTATAGCCTACTGCTTTCCAATGGGAAATTTAACCCCTTCTGCCCGGAAAGCATCTATAGCAGTTCACCTCATGGCGTGAGAATATTCATGATTGCTTTAAAGGTAGTATCATACTTTGGTAAGAAACTAAACAGAAATGTTCACAGATTTACGTATAACGTACAGGGTATGAAGATGGTGGTGGTAGAAACATACTGTAAAATGTTTCCGCCTGAAATGGTGTATTTATCCAGAAAGTAGTAAAACAACAACTGAAAATCTTTTTGATCTTTTAAAAGATCAAAAAAAAAAAAAAAATACTTAAGAAATACTGTGGCTGTTTTTCACTGTTTTCTCAAAAAGTGGGCACCATATGGAACTGAAATGTTCACAGATGATTGTTACTGTATCTGTCTTGATAATTTTGCCCATGAATCTGTATTTCTTTGACAAGAACCAAAGTATGATATTACCTTTAAATACATTGAACGGGTACATTGACCCCCTTGATTTGCATTTGAATAGATCTGTATTTTCGAGCAGACTGCAGTTCTTTGAGTTCCGAACACAGCTGCACGCATGGATAACAGTTCGCCTGAAATTAAGGGTATTGTGCTGCGGTATTCAACCATTGTTGAGCTCCTTGCACACATAGCCTGGGTTCGATTTCATGAAGCCCTGCGATCGATCGTAACTCGAGTTACGAATGATAACCCATCGCAGGGGACCTATCCCACGTAGGGCTTCAATGCATCAAAAGTGATACGATTGATAGTAAGTTACGAAGAGTTTGGTGAAATCGACCCCGGACCAGATAAACTCTAATTTGACTGGTGGCTGATAATGAGATCCGTTTGACCAAAGCTAAAACAAACCCGGGCTGAAGGGGTTAATTTACTTAGACCTTCAGTAAAATCTTTTGAAATTCTATATTTTACATTAAATTTTAAGTTGATTGCAGATATTTTGAGCGAGTAAAGATATCTGCTATTCCCCCTTCTAAATTATGAGAATAACAACATGTAGCTTTCACTTGGGGTAGCGATTGTTGTGAAGATGGACATTTTAACTTGAGTACATAAAAATAGTCGGCCCATACTCGATTAAAAGTACTTGAAAATGGCTCGTACTCGATAAGAAGTACTAAAAAATATATGAACTTTGCGGGTACTCGATTCCATGTACTCGGAATTTGGGTGTACTCGACCATTTAGTGCAAATTTCATTTTTTTACAATTTTCACGGTTGATTATGGCGATTTCCCATAAATTTTACAATTGGGAGTATTAGGATCATCGTGAGGTTAGTATCAAATGGAGTAAGCAGCACGGTGTCATTTGCAAGGTTTGTAAAACAAGAATTTCCAAGAAGAGTGGCACAACGTCTAACTTCAAATTCGATAAACATCTTTCTGAAACAAACTGCATTTTTTGGCACTGTGCCTGTACTCGACGAGGACTAGGCACTGTACTGGGCCTTGAATGTACTCAGACTCAATATTTGGACTTGGAGTCGCCAGCAATGTACTCGGACTCGGCCCAGTACTCGGACCTTGAAGTATTCGGAGTACTCTATACTCGGACTTGACTCCAAAACTGGACTTTTTCTGGGCAAACTATTTCCCCCTCTACTTTTTGCAGCAGATTGTAGCAGAGCTCACGTCTCAAAGATAGATTGGAATATCTCTGGTACTTTCTCATCGTAATTCATTATTATTTGATTTGATTGGATTTCCATTTACTTGAATCTGCTGGAAATTATGTTGCAATACTACAACCAAATTTGCTGCAACATTTCAAAAATTTCATGTCCGTCTTGCAGCATGTGATGAAATGAAATTATAGTTGTTATAGTTTATTTGCCATTCCCCACCCCCCCCCCCCCCCCCTCCCCCTCCCCCCAAAAGTATCATCCACAGTCTGCTCATAACCTTTAACCCAAACCCTTTAAATTGTGCCCAGATTTTTGCAATTTTCAAAATGATGAATTTGCCTAAAGTATTGCATCATATAATGTTGCTATGGGAACGTACATGTAATAATGTATACATTGAAAATGTATGAAATTATGATATTTAAATTTTTCATTTTATAATAACTGGTCAGCTGAGCCATACATAAAATAAAATGGAATTCAAGTGACATTGGCTTCAATAAAATGACATGGATAGATTATAATATCACGCTTCTTGCTGTAGTTTTATTTTATCTCAAAAAAATATATACATATATTGTATAAGCCTAAGTATGTTTTGGAACAATTAAAAACTTTGAAGACACAATTGGTAATTCCAGGTATTATATATTATGTGATTCTTCATAGATATTTATCATAAATCCTTTTTCCGCAAACTTTTTTATTTTCAATAAGGCTTCAATATAAATAAGGTTAAAAAATAAGCCTTCGCGAGTTAAAATTGAACAATATCTGGTACACTTATTTCTTTCACTGTACGTACACATCAAAACCTGAATTTCCCAGACTAAAGACTCTGTTGCTACATGTATATCAAATGATTCAGGGCAAGCTTTTGCTTGGTTACAAAACAGACGTCTTGCACCAATCCACTGTTCATAATGGATAACAATGGCACAAAGGAACCAGTCCATTCCAGAGATATGGGTATCCCTATGCGAAAGCTTGTCCCAATTCATGTGATATAGCAACAGAGTCTTTAGGCTGGGAAATTCAAATTGGGGTGTTTATATGCAATGAAAGAAGCCTGTGGGCGTTTACGAAACAGGGGCTTAGGCTCAGGCTCCAGCTCTGACATCCATGTGCTGAAAATATAGGTTTCGGTTTTTCATTGAAGATGAAACTCTGTTTTCCTTTTCAAACCAGAAAATCTACTTCAGAACTGCAGCCAAAAGCCTCTATTTTGATACCAGTTATTTCAGAATGGATTCACGAAATGGAGCCGGAGGCCGAGCCTCTGTATCGTAAACGCACTGTGTGGCGGTTATTATTCAGATTTAACTCACAAATGGCTTATTGGACGGAGTTATGAATTGTTTACTTTAAAAAAAGAATGTTGATGACAAAACACACCAAACAACTAATTTATCATTAATAACACACATACCTGAAAACAAAGCACAAAAACCTTTCATACATGTAGCATCTGTTACGAAAATATATACATGTGTACCATGTATACACATGTGTACGAAGACACAGATTTATAAGCAACAGAAATTCTGAAAAACTGAACTACCGGTATACACAAAATTATAATTATATGTATAAATATCACATACAAAACCTCAATGCCTTAATCTTGCATTCTTGCTCATTGTGTTTTTTATGAACAAATTTAAATAGAACCAAAGGAAATGCATTCTTGACTGGAAGTACAAGAAGACTACCCAATATGGTGGTGTGTATCATGACAAAATAATGCCCAATAATTATTTCTATTTTTGTTCTGCCTCCAATTGTAAGTAACTTCTTTAGCACACTTTTGTTCGAAGGTAATTTCATACTTTGGTAGCATGCTAAAACACAAATCGTCACACATATTTACCTATATAACTTACAGGGAATAAAGATGGTGATGGTAGAAACATTCCATTAAAAGTTTCTGCCTCAATTGCTGTATTTATCACAACAGGAGTACTTAACCAAAGACCCAAAACAGTTTCGATCTCAGAAGGAAATCAAAACTCCTATGAATAGATTTGAAAATACCGTGCGCATTTTTCACTTTTTTCACAAAGTAGGCACAGATGACTGTTACTGTAGCTTTCTTGATATTTTTTGCCCATTAATCTGCATTTATTTGACAAAAATCAAAGTATGAAATTACCTTTAAGTTTTTGTATCATGTTAAGGATAAAACAGGTGTTTAATTAATATTATCATCAAATAAAATGATTTTCAAATAACCAATAACCTGCTGCAAACAGCTCATCAACCAAAATAATGACCTCTACACAATTAGAGCAATAAGCCTTTGAAAATGATCCTGCTACAGGCCTTCATTCTAATAAAAATGAGGAGAGCTGCAAATTGCTCTCCTTAAATTAACGTAGGGCCTACTCATTATAGTGAATTAAGAGAGCAGTTTGCTCTTGCTAAATCTCGTATGTGATGTATGTGATGTTTTGAAAAAAGGCAGCTCTCCTTAAATTGTTAAGGATCTTTTTTTCCCTCTCCTTGGAGAAAATTAAGGAGAGCAAAGGAGAGTGATCACTCTCACTCTCCTTAAAAATCAAGGCTCAGAACGTCTGGCCCTCGATCCTTACTCTCAGCAAAATAATGACATGAAATATGTAACATGTCTGGAATTAGGAGGGCCCGAGAAGGATCTTTCTCTAGATTGTATGACCTATTTGGCATTCATAAGTAGAACTGCTCTTCCTATACCACTAAGCTTCTTCCCTTTACTTCCACTGCTGTTTATTCCTTTCTTGCTCTTTTCTTTTGCTTTTTCCTTGGGTCGTTTCTCTGCTTCCAGTTCTCTCTGTCGTTTGAGTTCTTCTTCTCGTTGTCTCCGTTTCTCTTCTTGGCGGTCTCGTTCCTCTTGCAGCAGCTTGTCTTGCTTTTCCCTCTCTCGTTTTATCTTGTCTTCATACTCGGCCCTATTTGAGACAATGTGAGAAATGACAAAAGTGTAACAAATGACCTCATCATAGAGAAATACAACAAAGGGCATTTCCATGGTTTCGGGTGTGGATTTTGTTAAGTAGGTTACCTCTTTTTTGCATATATGCATATATTTTAAGGAATCCTAAGTGGTACATATGCTGATTCCAATAACACATTCCTTAACAGGAGACCTTCAAGAATGATTGATCAAGAACAAAGTCAAAGTCAAACAACACATGCTTAACGTGTAATGTATAAGTTAAAGTGGAATTGCCCCAAAATGAGATTAGTTTGATGATAATAATAAGTTGTTTTAAATGAGGCTGTATTCAACAAGCAATTTTCTCCTTGCTATTAGGCCCACTCATAATTAATTCATACCTTTTATATCAAGCAATTTTGTTTTAAATGCATTTGCACTCTATGTCTTACAAATGGCAATGAAAATGAAATGTAGTACTGCATTTGCACTATAAATTTCTTAAAATGAAATGAAATGTATTGGGCTGGATTTCACAAAACACTTGTCACTAAGATTAATCTTATTATGAGTTGGCACTTTGTCTTTTGATCGATTGATTGATTAGTATCACCATAGTGATTTTTATTTTAACATCACACTTTGCTTAGCAATTGAGATTGATCTTAAGATCAGTCTTAGCACTTCAGTCCCTCAGTGAAATCAGTCCCCAGATATTTTATTTGATGTTGTGATTATACTGACACTTTAAGGAATTCCACGCATTCTGTCTGTCCATAAACCCTGGCTACGTCCCTGGCCTTGTCTCCACAACAATCGCAAATCTCAATGTTGGCTCCTAGCTTGTGTAAGGCCTTCAGAGCCCCAATCTTGCCAATTTCAGCGGCAAAATGTGCAGGTGTCCATCCATTGTCTGTGACGGCATCCACATTAGCACCATAGTCCACAAGAATACGAATGCTCTCAGCATGACCTACATTTAAAACAAAATAGAAATGGATGTTATTAGGCACGTTCACACACACCAAAAAGCGTGACTATTTGGGTCGCACTCCAAATCGTGACCCAAATAGTCACTCTTAATTTTGTGTGGACACAAATAATCACGATTTGGAGCGCGAATCAAATCGCACTAATATTGCGTCTTTTTGCAAATAGTCACGATTATTTGCTGTGTGCACCAAAACAAAACCATATTTTTTTTGTATATCCCATCATGCAAGGCACGGCTATATAGGCAGCTGCAATTGATCGTGCACACAATCGTTCACATTAGAATCAGGCATGCGCAGTTTGAATAAGAAATCGTACCGATACGATTTTGGTTGCGCTTTTTTTGCCTGTGTGAGCACACTAAAAAGCGTGTCTACTGGGGTCGTGATTTGAATCGCGACCCAAATAGTTGCACTTTTTGGTGTGTGTGAACGTGCCTAGTGATTATAATCCACTAATTTTTCCATTTCAAACATTTTCTGTTTGTCAAAGTTGAATTCCATTTATTAAAACCAATCTTGACAAACTTGTATCACCATGTTCACATCAAATGAAAATATAAACAAATAACTAAATAAAGACAAATTTGTGATTGGATTTGCTTGATTGATACAAATTAAGAAACCGTTAATCACATTTGAAAATAACAGGTTTTTTTTTCCCGACTAGTAATTTATTTGTATCCATACATTGTTTCAATAGAAAGGAAAGTGTTATTCATCATGGTACATGTAGCTGACACAGATAAAGAAAAAAGGTGATCATGATGTCACGCAGTGTCGTGATGATAGTAACGGATACTGGATCTTTTCAGTTATTACTTGCCAACTACTTGAAAAATTGCCTAAGTATAGGTTGCTTTTCTCCTCCTAATAAGACATAGCAGACACAAAATGTTAGAAGATGACACTACGTGCGAAATATTGGCTTTTCAGGACCCCCCCCCAAAAAAAAACAAAAAACTAAAAAAAAACAAATGTTGACTCAGTCTTCTAAGTTCTAGCAAAGATCTTAAAAGCACAAGAAAGGACTCTTGCCGTATAAAGTGAAACAACAGAACCTGACTACTGGGAAGTGCAGGGAATTGGGCGTCTGCATAGTTTCCACACATTTTTACTTGCCCAACGTAAGTGGCGTTATTCCCAATTCAATGGGGGAATAGGGCCTGTTACGTTGGGCAAGGAAAATAGAGATGTATCTGCATATAGCATCGCTGTTTCACTGCGCCCTATGCAAACAGATAGGCAGTGTCCTACATGTATCTTGTGCTTTGAAGATCTTTGGTTCTAGCCCCCCAAAACATTGGCTCTAGAACCGCCTTACATGTACATGTAAATCTGCGAAAATTGAGGCATACCTTTGATTGCAGCCCAGTGCAGGGGCGTCCTATCGTGCCACTCAGAGTCCTTCTGATTCACGTCATATTTCCCAAGATTCAAGAGGTTGAGAATCTGCTCACTATCCCCTGCTGCTGCAGCCTCATGCACCTCACTCATAATGGGACCTTCCATGTCAAAGGTCAAAGCGGGTCCTCTGTGGAACTCAGCATTTTGAGGCATAACATGCAGAAACTCTACCTGTTTGTGAATAAAATGAAACAAAAAAGACTAAAAACTAAAGACTGAAGTATAAACCTGGGAAAGAGTTGAACTGATGGATGTCACTTTAACACCCTGTCCAAAAACCCTATGTGGGACAGAGGCCGTTTTGAGAACTTGATTAAAACAAAAATGGCTTTGAAGTGATCATTGTACCACCCCGAAAAAACTCATTTTTCAGTTTTACACAACTGAGACTGAGGTTCACCATAACTTAACAAGCTTTTCCATAACACGTCTGTCAGTGGAATTCTTTGTATGAGTAATTTCCTCAAAGTAAGGTAAGTTTTCCTTGCTTTTTTAATATTCTTTTTCGCAGTACTGATGGCAGTAATATAGTTGCAATGATCGTAACCCTAACCACGTTAGGTCTGACATGGGGACATGGGACCTAGGGTCAAACTCCCAGTCCCCATGTCAGACCTAGGGAATTCCGATCATCGCAACTAGACTGCCATCCGTACCGCGAACAAGAATATGGAAAGAATTCCACTGACGGCCATCACTTGTGCACAAACCTAATGGGACCAACAGAGGCGGTTTTGATAAAAATGGCTATCGAAGTGTATAATTGTAGGTACAAAAAAACGGAAAATCTCACTTTTTAGATTAATCGGGTGGAACAGAAGAAATTATGGCGAGGATCCAGAAACGTCGGATCGATCAGATTCGGGATCCGACTTTCAACAACAATCGTCCCTGAAAGTTTGTCAAAGTTTGTCACAAATCTCATTTGAAACAGTAGAACTCTTTAAGAACTTAAATAATCGATGTGTTCTTAGGTGGTCGCAATAACGGGAACACTGTAAAATCCAATCCAATTCCAGGATTCAATATAGAATCTAAGTAAAAGGCCAAACAAAACATTAAGTTATTAAACTAAAAATGTAACGTTAAAAATCGCTAACAATAACATGTCCGGAATTTGGGCAACATGCATGTGAACTGCATGCACCAGCACTCAGCAACATGAACTCTTTTTTTTTTACTTCATATATCAGCGAACTTACGATCTTCCTCCACCCGTCTTTTAATAGAAAATGAGCTCTTCGTTTCAAATCTAGAGCACAATTGACATCGTGCAACTCAAAGAAAACTCAGTCAATGACGGTGGCCATATTGTTTATGGTTGCACCATTGACGACTCGAGTACTACGGAAGCTTAAAAGGGCCACAACAAGTATTTTGTTGTCGGTGTTGGTGCGTTCGTTTAGCTTCCATACGGGGCAGCCCTGGTAACGGTACCGCGGCCTAGCCAGGATTCTGAGGGGGGGGGGGGGGGGGGGGGGGTGGCTGACTTTATGTGTCTCATGGGATGGGAAGAGCAAAATTATACATGTGGCCGTGGAATATAAATCAAATGACCCAGTCAAAGCAAACAGTTTGATGAACATCTTGAGGCATATTGTTTTGTTTATGTAGGCCTACAGTTTAGCGCAAAAAATATTTCTGAAAATGAGCAATGTTCCCTTGCACTTATGTGCATTCAACATTATTCATTGCAAAACGCTTTGTAACCAATTCATCAGTAATATTCAACCTGAAATGCATCTATTGAGTTCATGTGTGAATTGTCCAGGGTTAAAAAATACTCATTAATAATGTCCTTATGCGAAACTGGTGATGAAGTATAATTATTGTATTTATATTCTACTGTCAGCGTGTAGTAATGTAGCTCATTTATGATTGTGCTTTTAAACCAATTACGGCGCCTCTTTTATTAGAGCACCTTGCTATTACGGATAAAAGAACATTAATTTGGGAAGTGCAAATAATAATGCAAACGGCTTCATTTTAATGACACATTCACGTTGTTTGCATTTCAACAATATACGAGGACTACCAAATGTGTCCTCCAATTTTAATTCATTATCCGTCCATTATCATATCTTTTCATTATTGTAATTCCCTCGTCCTTGACAACAACACTAGCCCACTCTGTAGCAATTAAACCTGTCACTCAGTGATGGCCCCGTGACGTGTCTTTTTGTATGGTTCTCTTCGTGGCCTCAACACCGATATACAGCAGGAAATATTTCTCTGCTATTTGTTATTGAACTAAGCAGGCGTTGTAATAGTCTCATGCAACTGGAGCAAAATTTAATTAGGAAAAGACCGAATTAAATTTTATGCTCTTGATATCAAATTTTGCTCGTCTAGTATCTGACGGTTGAGTCACTATCACCTTGAACAAATCGATCAGACTGAGACAAAATAATACTAGCTGAATTACTAGCTATAATATCAGCCGTGGACATTTCTAAAACCTTCTACTGAACATTATACATGTAGGATGTTTCAACGTAAGGACTCCCCATCCCTAGTTGTGCTCATCATCTTAGGTAAGTTGAATTTACCCATTTTTATCTTTTTATCTTATTTAAAAGTATAATACATGTACATGATTGGTACAAAAGTCATAGAACAGCACTCATACTTTGACTGATCAAGAATGTACATGAAATAATAAACCTGTGAAAACTTGACCTCAAGTGGACATCTGTCACAAGAAAATAGCGAAAATCTGACTCAATGTTTCTTATAAAGAATGGTTTTGATCTTACCCCGAGATCAAAAACTGTTTTCGGTCTTTGTGGATAAAACCCAAATTTTAAACGAAAACATTTTAACGGTTTGTTTCTACCAGCACCATCTTCATATCCTGAAAGTTATACGTAAATCTGTGAATATTTGTGCTTGGGTAGTATCATATTTTGGTATTATACCAAAACAGAAATGTTCACAGATTTACCTATAACTTACAGGGTATTAAGATGGTGATGGTAGAAACATACCGTTCAAATTTTTTTACTGCCTGAAATGCTGTATTATCCAGAGAAAAAAAGAGTAAAACCAGTAACCAAAATAATTTTTTGATCTTTTAAAGATAAAAAATAAAAGAAAAAGACTTAAGAAATACTGTGGCCGTTTTTAAAAGTTTCTCAAAAAGTGGGCAACGTATGGGGCTGACATTTTCAGAGATGACTGTTACTGTATCTGTCTTGATATTTTGCCCATGAATCTGTACTTCTTTGACAAAAACCAAAGTATGATATTACCTTTAAGCAAAGACGTGTAATAATGGTTATCACATCAATTAACAGAAATATATCAGAAATCGGTGATGAACGAAAACTGTGAGGTAGTTGGGAAACTGCTTCCACTGTTCTTAAAGGGATTGCATACGTTTGGTAATTTGAGCCTATTGTTTGTTTCAAACCAATATAATTGTATATATATACCATAAAACTAACCTGTGAAAGTTTCAATTCAAAAGGTGGTAGCGTTTGTGAGATTTTGGCGACAAACTAGAGCGGTTATTTCACGCCAGATAACAGTAAGTCAATAGCTGAGAAGCGTTACGGCCATAACGCTTCTCAGATTCATAATTTTTGGAGATAAAAAGTGACATATTTTCCATAACCGCGGTACTTCGAATTGAACGTTTCTCAATATGCATTATACTATCCAAAGCAGCTGTACTTCTCACCAATTAAGTTTTTATTACCATAAATTTTCAGAGTCATTACCAAACGTATGCATTGCCTTTAAAGCAATATAGTCGAAGAAAACTTACCACAAGTTTGATATATCATTTAGATCCTTTCTTGATTAAAACAAATGTGAGATTGTTATAAATGAATGGATGTCTCCTTTTTCTCTCCTGTTGATTATAAAGCACATTTGAACTCTGTGTGTGGCGAGGCAAGGACATGCTACTTCGGTCCCCCACCTGAGCCTGACCCCAACAACCCCAACCCCCATCACTGGATGAAACAAGCCATGCAGGAGATACGCAAAAATTGCCCGGGGAAAAACGCAGCTCAGCCACCGCCTCCAACTTCATCGGTAACACCAACACAACCAGGTAGGTTACTGTAGCCAAAACTTGCAGCTTAACAGTGTTGGAAAACTCGTACTCGACTCGTACTCGAGTACAACTCGAGTACAGACAAAATACTCGACCCGTACTCGATAAGAAAGTACTCGAACACAAAATGTACTTGGCCCGTACTCGATAAAAAGTACTCGAAAATATGTACTTGGCCCGTACTCGATTCCATGTATTCGAATTTTGGGAGTACTTGATCATTTAGTGCACATTTCATTTTATCGTTACAATTTCATGGCCGATTTCCGATAAATTATACAATGTATGAAGATCATCGGGAGTTTAGGTATCCCATGCATGGAGTAAGCATCACAGTGTCATTTGCAAGGTTTGAAAAACAAAAATTTTTGAGAAGAGTGGCACAACATCCAATTCTAAACATCTTTGTGAAACAAAATGCAATTTTTTGCACTGTGCGTTGGTACTGTACTTGGACGTGGACTCGGACTTTGGTACTCGGACTCCCCCCTGTACTCGGACCTTGAAGTACTCGGACTCGATACTTAGGACTTGGACTCGACAGCAATGTACTCGGACTCCCCGAAGTGCTCGGACCTTGAAGTACTCGGAGTACTCGGTACTCGGATCTGAGGACTCTACTCAATCACTGATAATAGGTGTTCGGGTTTGTGGAGTTTAAAATCTGTGAGGTCATTCAACCGGGTTTTTTAAGGGACTATGACGTTATTTTTCGAATGCCATTTACTCGGTAATTACATGACGTGCATTAGTAAAAATTGCAAAATATTTACATTGTACGCACTCATTGACTTGTTCAGTTTGCTGTGATGAACTAACTGAAAGTTATTGTCCAGACAATATTGTATATATTTAAAGGAGATGCCATTTTCTATGCTCTGTCAGTCAGTGTACAAATACAGCAATTAGCATAATCAGTATTTGTTCAGTAACGCAGTTCAGTGTTTTTCAATATGCCATTATACTAGGGACGATTGATCACATACGTCCCAACGTATGTTTTGTTTACATAACAGTTCCACTACCAAATGAGACCCCGAACACCTAGTGGTTGTTCCCACAACCACAATGTCTATATTTTCGTTTCTTTAAAGGTATCATACTTTGGGATTTGTCAAAGAAATACAGATTCGTGAGCAAAAATGTCAATGAAGATACAGTAAAAGTAATCTGTGAAAATTTCAGTTCCCTACGTTTCCCACTTTTTGAGAAAACAGCGAAAAACGGCCACAGTTTTTCTTAAGTGTTTTATTTTTGATCTTTTAAAAGATCAAAAAGATTTTCGGTCGTTGTTTTACTAATTTCTGGATAAATACACCATTTCAGGCGGAAACATTTAACAGTATGTTTCTACCACCACCATCTTCATACGCTGTAAGTTATACGTAAATCTGTGAACATTTCTGTTTTGGTCTCTTACCAAAGTATGGATACTACCAAACAGCTTTCTTTCTTTGTACATTTTGTTAGCAGGAAATATACGCAAACTTGTATGCGAGAAATCGGATCACTCCATCGGGTGTTCCGCCAGCGAGGCGATTGATGTCCAGTGGGCACTCTACGGACGACAAGACGGCGCCAACGACTGTATGCAAGGGTTAGGCCCGGAGACCGCACAGCCTTGCGGTAATGAGACCGAGTCGCTCTCCAAGGTACGTGGAGAATGCCAGGGGAAGCAGACCTGTAAGATCCATGTCACCAACACCTACTTCGGTGGAGATCCGTGTCCAAATATCCCAAAGTACCTTGTCGTTCTTTATGTCTGCAAATAATTATATTGCAGTTTATCTGGAGCGGATGGACAAAGCCCAAGCCGCCATTTTGAAATATTCTCGTAAAGCACTGTAATATAACTGATTATTGCAAATATTCAGGCTATTTAAAGGTAATACCAACTTTGGTTTTTATCAAAGAAATACAGATTCATGGGCAAAAATATCAAGACAGATAAAATAACAGTCATCTGTGAAAATTTCAAAAGTTTTTCGGACGTTGTTTTACTCTTTTCTGGATAAATACACCATTTCAGGCGGAAAACTTTAACGGGATGCTTCTACCACCATCACCTTAATACCCTGTAATTTATACGTAAATCTGTGAACATTTCTGTTTTGGTTTCTTACCAAAGTATGATACTACCTTTAAACAAGCATACATATCTCGTGAACATTTTGTGCCCTGTTTATGTTTCCATTTATACTAGATTCTGTAGAGAAGGCTTTGTCCAATTTGGTAGCGAATCAGCTCTGACTACAGGGTCAAAAAGAACTTCACCGGGATCGGTGATGTTTTTAAAAAGAAACTAATTACGCTGAAAAGTTAAGTATAAAAGCATTTCTTTAACAAGCATTCTCTCCTGCTTCTTAGGAAAAAACGAAACAAATTCCTAAGAGGACAAATGTATATAAGTTAGGTACCCATTTTGCAAGCTGTCCATAAAAATGTTAATGCTTGACTGAATCTAAACATTTGAATGGTATTTAAGAGCTATTTTAACTACGTACACAGCTTAAATGCGTACTTTTTGGTTTTGTTAAGTATTCCATGGACAACTTGCAAAATGAGTAGTCCTTCTTTAACTCCTCCTATACATTTGTTTCATTATTGTTTTCTAATAGGCTGCTAGAGAATGCTTGTTAAATATATGCTTCACTAAACGGTTCAGTGCCATTTGTTTCTTTTTAAAAACATCACCAATCCCGGTCAAGTTCCTTTTGACTAACCCTGTATATTCAAACTCATAATGGCATATTACGAGGCTTTGCCAATTAGTTAAGCAGCCGAGTGTAACTTACGGTGCTTTCAGGAGAAACCACTTCATTGCATTTGCGGTGCTGGATAATTAATTGGACTAACTGATAATCATGATGGGTGATGTGAACGACTTTCTCATATAGACTAGAACTATAGCATTGGTTGACATTTTGCAATGCATAATGACATAGACAAGGGGTTGCGTCATTCGTACTCGACGACTCGTGTATCCGCGCATTTAAATGTCTTAAGATAATATTGAATTGTCATCTTCAGTATACTTGTTCAGCGAATAATGCATTTCATTGCTTTTTAGTCAACCTTATTATTTAAAGGTCACAAAGCAGCACTCACACTTTGTCTGATCCAATATGTACATGAAATAATAAACCTGTGAAAAATTGAGCTCAATCGGACGTGTGAGTCACGAAAAAACATCGAAAACCCGACTCAATTTTTCTTATAAAACATGAAGAATGGTTTTGATCTTACCCCGAGATCAATTTTCGGTCTTTGTTTTACCAATTTCTGGTTAAACTCACCATTTCAGGCAGATGTATTTTAACGGTATGTTTCTACCAGCACCATCTTCATACCCTGAAAGTTATACGGATATCTGTGAACACGGTATGTTACCAATTCTGTATACTGTATCTTTAAAACAGTATTGAATTTATCATTATACTTCTATTGGTTCAGAGAATAATCCTTGCTTTTTAGGCACCCTATCATTTCATACTTTCAAAAAATTAAATTTTTAAAGTATATGGTCGTGGTTTTAGTTTTGAAAAAGATTATCGATTGACTGCGTATAAATTACTGCAAGAATGATCAGAATTGTAAATTGTATACGTTTTCATGTTCATGATTAATACAATGATGGTTTTCAATTTGAAATGAACTACTAAAATTATAATAAAGATAGCGATATCAATATTGCATTGTTCGTACATATTTGTTTTCAGCTTTTCGTCTTATTCTCCCTACAGGGTTGTTTTTTAAAGGTTAACTGTAATAAAATTTGGGAAAGTGGTGAAAGGGCTCTATTGTTTAATATATAATTCATGACAATATAAATCTATATTTCTATATAAGTGCTTAATTATGACCAACAAGTTACAAAATCAGATCAGTACATGTATGGCCCGCTCCCACAGAAGTCCCCCATCGAACCAATACACGCAACAATAACGTGTGACGTCACTAGTATAGGTTCGTACCACAGTATACTGCTGGCGTTCTGCATGTGACGTAAGAAAGGTTTTTCTTCGCGAAAAATGGGGTGCTATAAATTAGGTGTCAAAAATACCTCCTTTTTCTATTTTTATGCAATATCTTTTACCACAAACAATGATAGACAGGTTGAGTTTTATACCAATACCAATATATTGAACTTCATATGAGTTTTACTACAGTAAACCTTTGAAAAAATTGACTATTGGGGTCATCACCAACGTAGGGCTGGACATATCAGTTGGTATCGCCTGTAAGGTATTCAGGAGGTCATTTTTCAATGACTTTAAACTTTAATCAGTTCCACTTGTGGTTATTTGATGATTTAATTATTTATTGAAGTATAATAAAGTGCACGTTATGAATTATGAATGTACGAGCATTATAACGTGCAGAGACTATATAGCAAAGATGCACTGGCACGTTTTGGTTTGTAGGCATCATTACTACAGTAGTTACACCGTAACCAGACACCTCCTTTACAGTATACTGAAAAGAAATTCACTTGGAGTCATGTCAAAAACGGCGCTCCTCTGTTGTGGCTGCACATGATGGCTCTTGTGGTGGATTGAATACAAGAACGCTCAATTACTTTGTTAAAAAAAAACCTGCCCGTGTTTCTTTGTGTTTTTTTTCTCGAGTGGATGTTTTGAGCTCACAATACACGGGTTTACACCATGGCAGCCATCTTAGATTTTCATCGCAACTTCAAAACGAGGCACTTCCACTCATGCGCACTTTCCGAAGTGTAAGCCCGTCCATACACGGGTTTACACTTCTAAAAAAGCGCATGCGTAGTAGGGCTTACACTTCGGAAAGTGCGAATGAGTGGAAGTGCCTCGTTTTGAAGTTGCGATGAAAATCTAAGATGGCTGCCATGGTGTAAACCCGTGTATTGTCGAAGACAATACACGGGTTTACACTTCGGCGGTTTTGATCGCGACTTTGAAACGAGGCACTACCACGCATGCGCTTTTTTAGAAGTGTAAACCCGTCTATAGCCCACTTAACGGGTGCCGTCGCTGGAAATTCGCTGAAAGTGGTCGATCGTTGCGTAGTGACACTGTGACATTACCTCAAGTTTGGCAGGAACACGCACGTGCAGTCGCTACCACGCGGACCTCGTTGTCACGCGCGGCAATTTGTTTACGAGCAACTGGACCCAAGCGACCAAGCTCCACTGCACGTACAAGGAACGCTTCGCTGACACGAACGCCATTTTGAGACGGTTTCCTTCTAAAACGTGAAAATTGTAAGTTGATTTTTTTTTTCTTCTTGAATATAGCCGAGGACTAGTTGTCTATATATTTTGGATTGGCCCCTTATAAAAGTGCGTGCGCGTGCGTTGTTGACTCAAGACCAACTCTCCAAAAGTCTCCCATTAAAGGTTAACTGTAATTAAAACTCATGTTAAGTTAAATACATCTGTATTGTTATAAAACGCAACATGTCTATCATTTCTGCTAACAAATATTGTATATATAAAAAGGCAGTATTTTAGACCCATATTTTAGCACCCCACTTTTCGCGACGAAAAACCTTGCTTAAGTCACATGCAGAACGCCACGCAGCATACTGTGGTGCCAGCCTATAATAGTTCTGTAGGTGACGGAACACGCTTTTATCGCGTTGATCGGTTCCAAGGGGGGGGGGGGGTCAAACATTTACTGATTTTGTAACCTTTTGGTCAAAATTAAGCACTTGCATAAAAAATATAAATGTATATAGTCATTAATAATGTATTAAGCAATAATTTTAAAACACTAATTCACTCCTTTGCCAAATTTGATTACAGTTTGATTACATGTACTCAATGCAGACCAGTGTGATATTCCTATAGTTCTTCCAAACATAAAACGAGGCTCACTAAATTGGTGGTGTATTTTTTCCTACTCAATGATTAATTTTGAATATGGGCGACATTTGTTATATATTTTTATGATGTCTTTTGTATTGCATCGCCATTGTCCACAAATTTTGTATCCATCATGTATTTCCTGATTGGCACAAAATAAGACATTCAAGTGGTTTAATGAACACTTAAATGCAGCATAACAGGATTTGCAAGGCCTAAAAAACTATCAAGTTGAGTTCGAGACAGAAAATGGACTGAACAGTTCGTAAACAGTGCAAACAGTCACCATGAGAAATCTTGGTTCATCAGATGCTGGGTTTAGTGTCTTTTCCAAAAATCTTGGCATATGTATAAAAGAACGCAATCAATTTCCTAAACGGCGAAGTAACTATTCAGTTTCATGGAGATTGACACCCGTCGATCGATGTTGTCTCCATACGCAATTATACTTTACAAAACTAGAATTTCCCCCATTGACCGCCGTGTATATAGCGCACACAATACCACGAAAAAACCGCCTCGGTAAAACTAGTAAAACTACTTTTACTGTATCTACCTTGATATTGTTTGCCCACGAATCTGTATTTCTTTGACAAAAACCAAAAAATGATATTGCCTTTAAAGGTACTATCATACTTTGGTAGCATACCGAGACAGAAATCTTCACAGATTTATATAAAATTTACAGGGTTTAAAGATGGTGATTGTAGAAACTGTAGTGTTTTTTTTCAGTCAGGTTATTTTTATTGCCTTCATACAGAGACAAATATACTGACATATAATGAATGGCAAGTCTTATTTTTGTTTCAAACTAGCATTTGGTTTTCATTTTAATGGCTTTGCAAAATGGGGGATTTTCACGCATGCTCATGTGGGGAACCAACAGCAAAAGTATAATGAAAAAACATTAAACAAAAATTAAGAGCCAAACTTTACCCACAGAAATGGTTTGGCAAAATAATACACCACCAGTTGGGTGAAAGGAAGAATATATTAGGCACAATAAAACCTATATTGAGGAGGAAAAGGTCTGTCACACAACCCCAACTTTTCGTGCACAAATCAATTGGGTTACTGCTCTCAGTTACCCAGATGACATTACAGTTTTGTTCATGAATATGGAAATTCTAATTAGCATACAAACCAAAATTACTGTTGTTAACCCTGAAAAAATGTGAGGAAGTGGGTAAAATCACAGGCCCCATAAAACAGTTGGTTTTTGGCACATGTTCAAGCCATGGTATTCCTATTACAGAGGAGACACTTTAACTATGGCATCCACATGTAAAACTGACAAAAGACAGGTATATGGTAGATAGAGAAATTGTTGATTATCTGCTCAGATGTATTTTATCAGAGTTATCCCATACAGTCACTATGATCTCGGAACATACGCACTACATGGACGTTGCAATCGCCGAAGGGTCTTAGGGTTGGGTTCTTTATAACTGAAATTGACCAAAAATATTGATCCATGTTTCAAATAGCCTCTGTTTAGTGTTTTCGCGGGCTTGGCCTTGCTGGTGGTTGAGATGCATACACAATTGTTTTAAACAATAGCTTAGATAGTGTTGTACACCATTGTACACATCTCCAATACGGACACAATTATACACCAATTAAACACAACAGCAATATGCGTGCATGACGTTTTCAAAGAACAACCAATATTGCCAGTATAGAAGAACAGTTTGCAGCTCACAGTGTGTGCATTATTAATTGTTTTGTTTTTGAGGTACTGTGGCAGAGTGAAACCAATTTTGTCGTGGAATGTATGCATGGAAATTCACAGTACTCATGATAATGATAACGGACCTGGAAAAGCACTGACAGTTTCATAGTAGTAAGTGCAAATTGATGTTTGGATGGTCCCATAATGTTGATTTTAAGCAACCTTCGTTATTTTGCTAAATACAAAACCCAACACAAAAACAAAATGAGGTGCCATGAAGGATACACGCTGCGAATATCGAGCATTTTTATTTTCCATAATTATTTGTGTAACGTAACAATGTAAACATGTAAGCAAAATGGTATATTTACTTCAGCTCTTAACTGAAAGAATTTCCGTTGTGTTTATGATTATGCAAAGTTGTACAAACACTCCTGGTCACATGGGCATTAGAACAGTACAAACAATCATACCAACCAACCAAACACGGTAATTAGGATTAAGTCAAAAAGTTTCTTTGCATTTTGAAGAGCAATACTTTTTTTTACAGGGTTATGATAAAGCAAAAAATAATGGAACGCACGGTTGAAATGGAATTGATTTTTGAATACTATCTTAAAGGTAGTTTAGGGATTTGATAGGTTAGAATTATGTGTAGGATTACGCTTACCCTAATCCAGCGTCGCCGTCGGAGGGAACACAAGGAGCAGCACATGGCCTATGGACGGCCTGAGTTTCTCCACAGAGTTGCTTGGAATAGTGATTTTTAATTTTGATATCTTAAACTAAACTACATGTACCTACTTAAATTAACTTACCTAAATACTTGAGAATAAGCTAGATGAAGAATATATACACTATAACTGTAAGTTGATAAGTTGGCTTTCCACAGGGACAGTTGCTGTGTAGGAGTGTACACTGCCAAATCAGTTTCCACCCCTGTTTCTGGCCAACTATAAGTATCTATACTAAAGTATGATGAACTATTAAACTTAGGTGTTGCTCCCTTGATGAGTAGCTGAAGACTGGCTTGCAAGGCAGAAAAAGCAATGTGCTTTTTCTCCCCTCCAAGCATGTATAACAATAAGGCTATTGTGCCCTACCAGGCTAACAAAAGGAGGATTTACACAACTACTGGTGTTGCCTACTTAAGTCTCTCTCTGGCCTGGGTGGAGTGAATTAATTAGCCTATCTACTCTATAAATACTTATAACATTTAAGGAATATATACCTGTACAAAAGGAAAGGGGTTAAGCCCTACTTGCCAGCACTCCTGGCTTGGGAATAAAGCAATTCACTACATAGCCCCCTTCAAGATCACAAATTATACCTCAAAATGTGATCGCTAATAAAGGTTGAAAATTAAATCTATATACAAGGGTTCATCTATCAATGATTACTGTCTGCAAATATCTACTCGGCCAGCGCACACGCCTTCCAGAGCGAGTAACTCGATCTGGTTTATCTGTTAGGGGTGCACTGGGCGAAGGATGTGTAAGGTCAGGTTTAGATGTTGGTGTCTTGGTTATGTAATTAGTGTGGGCCACTTTTAATCGGTCAACACTGATTGAGTCTTCTTTGCCATTAATGTCCAGAACAAAAAACTTATTGTTTCTCTTTACAACGGGGTATGGGCCGTTGTAAGGGGCTTGGAGCGGTTTCTTGACTGCATCTACGCGTACAAAGACATGGGTACATGTGAAGAGATCATTATGTATTTGGCTTTTGCGTTGGTTAGGTCTTGTGGATGTTGGTGTTAATTCAGACATCTGTCGACGTAGGCGGTCGACATAACTGGCGGGATCTATGCTGTCAAAATTGTCAGCAGGGACTAATAGTTCACCCGGCAGTCTTAGCGTCGAACCAAATACTAATTCTGCCACGCTACATCCTAGGTCGACTTTGAGGGCTGAACGGATGCTAAGTAATATAAGCGGTAGTGATTCAGTCCATCGATTTGGCTCGCTTTGTGTTTTGAAGGCGGACTTGAGTTGTCGATGGAACCGTTCCACTAACCCGTTAGCAGATGGATGGTAAGCAGTAGTGTAGATGTGTTTACTACCTAGTAATAGTGAAAGTTGTTCAAACAATTTGGATTGAAATTGTCTGCCTCTGTCGGTGGTAATTACTGCAGGTACTCCAAAAGTCGAAATCCAGTGTTCGACAAATGCCTTAGCCACTGTTTCAGCCGTAATGTTAGTGATTGGTATAGCTTGAGGCCAACGTGTGAACCTGTCTATGCACGTGAGTAAATAGCAGAAACCATTGGATGGCGGTAGTGGACCAACAATATCAATATGTATGTGACTGAAGCGAGAGTCAGGGTTGGCAAAAGTACCTAATGGTGTCACTGTGTGACGGTGTACTTTGGCCCGTTGACATTGAATGCATTGTTTGGTCCAAGTTCGGACATCTTTATTGATGGATGGCCATACAAATCGTTGGGTGATCAAGCGTTGGGTGGCTCTGATTCCTGGATGTGATAAGGAATGCATTGAATCAAAAACTCTACGTCTGAATTCCGGAGTGATATAAGGTCTTGGATGTCCAGTAGAGGTGTCACAGACTATTGTATTATGAGATGTCAAAATTGGCAGTTCTTCAAAATGAAGACTAGACGATTCGCGAAGCTTGGTTAGTTCTGTGTCTGTCTTCTGCTGAAGGGCAATTTGGTCAAAATCTACACTAGAGTTAGGTAGGTTGGTAAATGCATTTACATCTTGTCTTGAGAGAGCATCTGCTTCAAGGTTTTGTTTTCCTTGGATGTAGCGTATATCAGTACTAAACTGAGAGACATAATCTAAGTGGCGAACTTCTCTAGGCGAGTATCGGTCTGGTTTAGCATTGAATGCGTAAGTGAGAGGTTTGTGGTCAGTAAGGATGTAAAAGTTACGACCTTCTAATACATACTTGAAGTGGCGTATTGCTAAGTATACAGCCAGCAACTCGCGACCAAATGTGCTGTATCTGGTCTCTGCTGGTTGTAAGCGTTTTGAGAAGAATGAAATTGGCCTCATTGTATTGTCAACGCATTGCTGTAAGACGCCGCCAACTGCTACGTCTGACGCATCTACCATTAAACTCAGTGGTGCATCTATGGTAGGGTGGACTAGTAATGTTGCTTCGGCTAGCACTGTTTTAGCTTTGTGGAATGCACAAAGTTCGTTCTCCGAGAGTTGAATTGCCTTGTTTTTCGCCTTGCAGCAAAGCAGATCTGTCAATGGTTGCAAAATGTCGGCACAGTGGGGGATAAAGCGTCGATAGAAATTAAGCATTCCCAGAAATTCTCGCAACTTGCGGAGTGAGGTTGGTGCTTGGAAATCTTGCACAGCTTTGACTTTGCTGTCTAGGGGCTTGATGCCATGACAGTCAATGTGATGTCCTAGAAACTCAAGGCTAGTTGCATTAAATTGGCACTTACTAGGGTTTATGATTACGCCAAATTCTCTGAGACGGTCAAAAAGTAACCGTAGGTGATGCTCATGTTCTTGCTCGTCAAAGCTTGCAATAAGTAAGTCGTCAATGTAAGCGTAGACGAAATCAAGACCGTGTAAAACCTGATTAATAAACCTCTGGAACGTTTGGGCAGCGTTCCTTAACCCGAAAGGCATTCGAACATATTCAAAGAGGCCAAAAGGTGTAGTAATGGCAGTTTTAGGAATATCTTGCGGTTCTACAGGTATCTGATGGTAAGCTTTCACAAGATCAATTTTGCTGAAAATCTTCTTGCCATGAACATTTGACGTAAAGTCATGAATGTGGGGGATTGGATACCTATCAGGCACGCTAATGTTGTTTAGGGCACGGTAATCACCGCACGGCCTCCAATCACCAGTCTTCTTTGGTGCCATGTGTAATGGTGATGACCAAGGGCTTTTGGATGGGCGTATTATCCCTAGTTCCAGCATATGATCGAATTCTGCTTTGGCTATTTGTAATTTCTCTGGTGAAAGTCGTCTAGGGCGTGAGCTAACTGGTGGGCCATTGGTAACAACATGGTGAGTAACAGTGTGCTTTACTGACGTTTCTTGGAAATTTGGCTTAGTTATGTCTGCATATTCCCTGAGTAAAGGACTAGTGCTGTCACATTTAGGTATGGCGAACATAGGGCTAGGTGAAACTGCAGATGAACTGCATCCTACAACTTTCAACTCAGTAACTGTATCAATTAACCTGCGGTTCTTAACATCAACTGCTAAGGAGAAATGCCTTAGAAAATCGGCACCAAGAATAGGAAATGGCACTGAAGCAATGATAAATATCCATTTGTAAGAACGTCTCAGCCCTATATTAAGAGTCATCGATTTCTCTCCATAAGTGGATATGGGAGACTTGTTAACTACTTGTAATGTATACGAGCTACTGTTAAGTTTATCTGTGTTGGAAGGTGGTAAAACACTAACTTCTGCACCTGTGTCTACTAACAATTTAGTGCCGGTGGTTTTATCGGTCACATAGAAAAGACGACTCTGGATTTTGCCAGACGAACTTGTCGTCCCCAGTTGCTGGCATTCTAGTTTTCCTGATTTGAATCAAAGGAACAAGGTTTTACACATTTTGTTGCTTGGTTTCCGAAACGCCAGTGATACCAGCATTCGGACCCAGCACGAGGTATGTCACTAGCTCTAGATTTGCTCCTATGCCTACCTTTCTGGTTGCTATAATTTCCCGGGTTACGTCTACGGTCACGGCTACGACTACGGCTATCTCTATCTCTCTGTGTGCTTGTGACTAAACCCTGGACTAAAGTAGTCAGCTGATTGACTTGGGCTTGTAATTCACCTATGCGTGTGTCAACTGCCTGATCTTTCGGTGGGGCTGCTGAGCAAGCAGCTAATGAAGGTGGTTGTGCAACTTCTACAATTTTGTCAGCAATCAGAGCTAGCTGTTCTACATCAACCGAATCGCTTGAGGAGGCAAGGATCAATTGTACATTCTGGGGTAAACGCTGTAAAAACAGTTGTCTCAAAATACTAGCTTCAAGCTGGTTTTCACCAAGCAGCTGTTTCATCCTGCGAAGAAGTTGGGAGGGTTTTTTGTCACCCAATTCTTCGGATATTAGGAGTTGGTGGAGACGTTTTTGTTCCGATAGTGATGTACGTTTGATCAGTTCGGATTTTATAACATCGTAAGGTTCTACAGCAGGTGGAGAAATGAGTAGGTCTCTGACCTCTTGGGCTATCTCAGGTTGCAGTGAGGAAACAACATAAGAGTATTTGGTTATCTGCTGTGTAATACCTCGCGTTTGGAACTGTGCTTCAACTTGTGCAAACCATATTGTGGGATCGTGGGGCCAGAAAGGAGGTAACTTAAGGCTGACAGCTGACACAGGCACTGGTGGGTCAGGAGCTTCAGATGGACCAGGTTTAGACATACTTAAACCTAGGTTAATGTGTACGCTAACCTACGCAAATATATATACACTGTATAGTAAATTAAGAGGGCTTAATTTCGGACAAAACTTTGCAGTCCTGATGAAAAGCCTTATACATCAACAAAAACCACTGTCGTTTTAGCTTGGGATCTCCGTGCAGACCGTCGTACAAATGAGCAAAGTGATTCCTAACGACGTGTTTGGTTTTGCCACGACGTGTGCGTTTTGCTGTCTTTCTGACAGAATTATGCCAAAACAATGTTGTAAATGAAATTCCTTGCTGTGGAAGTTGGTTATGTTCAATTATTTTAGCATTTACACTATCTACTATGTCGCTGAATTTCAGCTGGAATGTATTAATTTCTTCAACTGAAAGAATTGGCACCGCGAGTCTCTTGCTCGCTTGAAATTTGGAAAAAGAAACGGGTGGAATAGTAGTGAAAATTACAAAAGTAGGACTTTCAGGTCGAGCAGTCAAAATTGCCTCTTTGAAATTCAAGAGCTCGGTAAAAATGCTATCTGCCGTATGCGCAGAAGGTTTGAGAACTCTTTTCTCGTGAGTTGAATCATAAACGAAAGTAGTTAAATCATTGATTCCAGCTGCCAGTCTTATGACAACCTTGTCAGAACTACTATATTTTTTTAGTTTGTTGATGACTGGTCCAACTAAATTGTAAATTTTGGCACCACGCAATGTAATAAATTCTGCGGTAAATGAAAATTCCCCAGGCTTTGGGTATTTGTTAAAATAATGGCCACGAGAATCGGCAACGAACAAGAAATGAGTCATTCAGCTACGAAATTTGATTGTGCCTTTCCGAAAAAGAATATATCATACACACAAAAACGTACAAATCACGTCAGGGTCACCAGTTTTAGGGATTTGATAGGTTAGAATTATGTGTAGGATTACGCTTACCCTAATCCAGCGTCGCCGTCGGAGGGAACACAAGGAGCAGCACATGGCCTATGGACGGCCTGAGTTTCTCCACAGAGTTGCTTGGAATAGTGATTTTTAATTTTGATATCTTAAACTAAACTACATGTACCTACTTAAATTAACTTACCTAAATACTTGAGAATAAGCTAGATGAAGAATATATACACTATAACTGTAAGTTGATAAGTTGGCTTTCCACAGGGACAGTTGCTGTGTAGGAGTGTACACTGCCAAATCAGTTTCCACCCCTGTTTCTGGCCAACTATAAGTATCTATACTAAAGTATGATGAACTATTAAACTTAGGTGTTGCTCCCTTGATGAGTAGCTGAAGACTGGCTTGCAAGGCAGAAAAAGCAATGTGCTTTTTCTCCCCTCCAAGCATGTATAACAATAAGGCTATTGTGCCCTACCAGGCTAACAAAAGGAGGATTTACACAACTACTGGTGTTGCCTACTTAAGTCTCTCTCTGGCCTGGGTGGAGTGAATTAATTAGCCTATCTACTCTATAAATACTTATAACATTTAAGGAATATATACCTGTACAAAAGGAAAGGGGTTAAGCCCTACTTGCCAGCACTCCTGGCTTGGGAATAAAGCAATTCACTACAGTAGTACCATATTTTGGTAGCATGCATACCGAAACGGAACTTTTCACCTCAGATTTACCTATAACTTACAGGGTATAAAGTTGGTGATGGTAGAAACATACCGTTAAAATATTTCTGCGTGAAATGGTGTATTTATCCAGAAAAGAGTAAAACTAGTGACCACAATTATTTTTGATCTTTTAAAGATCAAAAATAAAAGAGAAAAGACTTAACAAAAGACTGTGGCCGTTTTCACTGTTTTCTTAAAAAGTGGGCACCGGATGGGACTGAAATTTTCGCAGATGACTGTTTTTGTATCTTCTTTGATATTTTTGCCGATAATTATGTATTTCTTCGACAAAAAACAAAGTTTGATTACTATGATATAAACTTTAAAGAAAAGGTCAGTGGAAATGCTGTCATCGTTTAAAAACATACAAACAAACCTAAAATAAAGGCCGAGGCTGGTGTACAACGCCTCGACACACTATAGCGTGGGTTGTGAAAAATGAGCACGGTTATTGAATTTAGAACACCGTCAAGATGAAAACAGTTCTCTATTAGGCCTTCTCGGGAACACAACGACCACATCACACGTTGCTGTGCAAATCAATGCAGCAGTGGCATGGAACGTCGGGGGACAAATTAGACCGAAGAGCAAACACAACGTGTATAGCAAAATGATAATTATGGCTACATGTATAATTATGCACTGGGACCATGAGTCTTTTAGGAATACCAATATCGAGTTCATATCCTGAACTTACGGCTATAGGCCTTTATCTAAAACTACAGCTACGACTGTTAATTAAGGGCAACAGCTCGCGGGCTTGTAACAAAGCATAGACGCGTCTAAAAACACCAACAGCCACAGATGTAGCAATTTTTCGGATCAGGCCTATATGAGTCTTGTAGACTGCTACACAAAGACGCTTCTCATAAGTTGCTTCGTTGTGATACAAATTGTACAAAAGTACAACAAATGAAGGTGTGATACAACTTCGTTGGGGAATTAACCAGCTGATAACTGAAATTATAAAAAAAAGTAAGACGTCCTTGTATTAAATTAAATTCTTTTTCAATTCAATTCAATTCATTCGTCCTGTATGCATGACTATCGTTACAAAATGTCTGGCAGTATGGTTTTAAAGGGTCTCTGCAATGCGAATATTATGGCCTGAACATGTGCCAATAAAAAAAAATGTACATGGGGATTGTGATTTTACCCACTTCCTCACACTGATTCAGGGTTAAAAACAGGTTTTTCAGTTTGTATGCTAATTAGCATTTCCATATTCATGAGCAAAACTGTGATGTCATCTGGGGAACTGAGAGCAGTAACTCAATTGATTTGTGCACAAAAAGTTGCGGCTGTTTTATAGGTTTTCTGACAAAATTTTCCCCCTCAATGGGTTTTTTGTGCTGAATATGTTCCTTTCACTCAACTGGTGGTGTAATTTTTTTGACAAACCATTTCTGGGGGTCATGTTTGCCTTTTTCATTATATTTTGGCTGTTGGTTCCCTACATGAGTATGCATGAAAATCCCCCATTTTGCAAAGCCGTTCAAGAGAAAACCAAATGCTGGTTTGAAACCAAAATAAGACTTGCCATTCATTATTTGTCAGTATATTCTCTGTATGAAGGCAATAAAATAACCTGACTAAAAAAAGCACTGCAGCCGCCCTTTAAAATGAAATCGGCCATAGAGACTTTGGTGTGTTGTGCTATGGTTGAAAAACTTTGTTATCATTATTATTATTACATCATGTCTTACCATAACCGAGGATTGAACTTTTAGGGAGACTTTCCTATAGGGTCGTGCACAAACTTTACTTACCTATTTTTAAACATCCTAGTCCAAACCAATGAACTTGAAATTGACATTATGTTCATATTGAGAGCATTCCCTGTCTTCCATTAAAATATGGACAGTAAAACAAATCTCTAAAGGTAGCTGGTACCTTAAAGAGACATCGAAAAGTCTCCCTAAGTTCCGATGTCTCATAATGCCCACTATAAACGCTAACGTGACCCTCTAATACCCCATTTGTGATTATTATAGCGTTCCCATATCGTTACTTTGAGTTGAGCGATATGGCAGAGGTTAAGCAGAGTTCATTTTCTCCTTCTGCAAAGCTTCATTCAAAAATCTCCTCGCGAATTGGTTTCGAGTTGTATCGCGTGTGAGGAAATTCAAAAAAGAAAAGTTTGCGTACATGGCTGGAAACGCAGTTGATGTATTCTGTAGTGTATTCGTGTATTACACAGGTGCGGATATGATGCGGACGATTCGCAAGATTCTCTACGGGGATCGGAGCAGGAAAGAAGGTCTGCACGTCTTATACACATTGATACACATGTGGATCTTACAGTGTGTTCAATGTGAACTCACAGGTAGGCTGCATGCTTAAAATGACAAACAATGGTCTAATATGTTAGCTCGTTTAGAGCAAAGGCTTAATATTAAGCTAATGGACGAATTAACTCCTTTGAAGGAAATGTAACTATTCCAAGAGGTGTTTCGTAATGAAAAGTCATGCGTTGACATTGTCCATGATTTCATAAAAATGTGTTAGTTTAGCAAAACAATTATTATTCCATTTTTACGTGTGCATGTACATCTCATATGCAAAACGGTTGTTGTATTTCATATGCAAAACGATTGTTGTATTTCAAATGCATTTGTATACAAACAACAATGGTTGACCGATATGCATAACTGAACCAGGGTATAATTTTTTCACGTGCACTCAAAAAGCACTTAAGTGCTGATCTACGTCGGTGAAGGTTAATAAATTATTTGCATATTCTATCTCCCTGACCCCAAATCACTAATAACAAAGATTAATTATGGCACCCGCGGAAAAAGGGATTCGATTCCCTCTGCTGACCCCAGCAAGCTTGGTGGCCCACTATATGACATCTGGGGTTGATTTCACGAAGCCCTGCGATCGATCGTAACTCGAGTTACGAAGGATAGGGCTGCAATGCATTATGAGTCCTATGATTGATAGTAAGTTACGATGAGTTTTGTGAAATCGACCCCTGCACTAGTAAGTTGCAGGTCATGGGTTCGAATCCCATCTGAGCCAGCGCATTATTTTTTCATGTGCACTCGATCAAAAGCATTTTGAGTTTGTTCAGTTTTTGCGAGTATAATGTTACAATAAGGAACACTTCTTTATTTGTGCTGAAATAGCACTGCTGCTATTATTTTCGTCAACCTTATTGAAACATTTCGATTTTTGTATGGAACTCACTCTACAGCTGTGTCTGTCAGTGGTAAACCAGCATCACAAAGCTCCTATGCTTTCATTGCACAACGCATGGTGGACAGCAACGCAGAAACATACATAAGCACAGGTAAGCCCTCACTGTTATAGTTTCTCATTTTGGTCATTTCCATGAAAAGATCGCGTGAACTTTGAACACCCAATCTGTGAAATATTGACCTGTGTGGAGAACATTTATACAATTGTTTATATGTAGCCACCATGCTAATTGTTCAGGGAGACAAGTTTTAACAGAATGTTTCTACTATACCATGACCATCTTTATACCATACGTCATAGGTAAATCTGTAAAGATTTCTGTGTTGGTATGCTACCAAAGTATGAAATCATCTTTAAGTCAATCCTTCGTATAAAACCTGGAAGCCACCACTAACAATGCATTGCTTCTTATAAATGGAAACGAATATCAATACTGAAACCTCACATTTCTCTGTACTTTGCAGGCTATGGGGATGGCCACCCATGGATACAAATAGACCTGGAGACAAAACACTGCTTAGGAAGAGTCACCGTCTTGCTTCGGACACAATGCTGCGGTACGTATGTAATTCACAAATAGTGGATTGTTCATGGGTTATTTTTTATCTAGTTGTGGTACTATTTGCAACATGTTCTCTGCTCTGCAAATACGTTTCACTTGCTTCCTTTGTTTCCTTGTCGGGGAGCACAATTGAATTTATGCCCAAATAAATTGAAATCGTCAAAGTTAGAAGGATGAACAGAGTTTGGAGGGCATGACGTTTCGAACCTAACAGCATCTTTATCAACGGTTATGGCTTTTGAATCTTCGAGGGAGATCCTAATAGTATCGATATGTCGGGCCGTCCTAACTCTGAGTATTCTAGATTCCAGAGCAATTTAAAATAGATCTGGAACCCAAATGATAATATAAAAGTACATAAAGGTATAATACATGATTGGTAAAGGTAACAGAACACGTACCACTCACTCTTTGTCTAATCTAATGTACATACAATAAAATACCTGTGACAATTTGTGCCCAATCGGACATCAGAGTCACAAGAAAATAGCGAAAAACCGACTAAGTATTTCTTATGAAATATAATTAATGGTTGTGATCTTACCTCGAGATAAAAAACTATTTTCGGTCATTGTTTTACTTATTTATGGATAAAAACACCATAATGTGCATGAAATAATAAAACTGTGAAAAATTGAGCTCAATCGGACTTCTGAGTTACGATAACTTAGCGAAAACCCGACTGAGTAAAAAAACATAAAGAATGGTTTTGATCTTACCCGAGATCAAATCTGTTTTCGGTCATTGTTTTACTAATTTGTGGATAAATACACCATTTCAGGTGCAAATAGTTTAAAGGTCGGTATTTTTCTTCCATCACCATCTTCATACCATGAAAGTTTTACGTAAATCTGTCAACATTTCTGTTTGGGTATGTTACCGCTCCCTTTAATTGTTATTTAGCAAATCGTTTCACCGGTGCGTCAGCCCGAGCTGGTGTAAACTCAACCTACGCTGAAAACCAACCATGCGGGGTACCAGCAACCGAAGCACAGTCCTTCGAAGGAGCAACAATCATATTTCAGTGTGATCCACCAAGGATGGCCAGATTTATCTCATTCAACATTGATCCCAACATGCCCGGTGTTACCAAAGCAATGGTGCAGATTGCTGAGCTTACTGTGGACGAGTACGTTGGAAACTGTACTGCAAATGACACAGGTACCCAAGGTAAGCCAACGTCGGCGCTTGAATTAATGACATCAACAGAAACAGTAGCAACGACGACAGAGGTGACAACGACAATGACGAAAATGACAACGGATGTGAAAGACGACCGTTGACAGCGGTGACAATGCAACAACGGTCTTTTCACAGCGAACAAGAAAACAAACAATCAATATACTGATATCTTTAAGGTACAATGACAATAAACTACCTTTTGGTTTAGGACTTAAAGGTTTACCACATTTGAAAAAGGGATGAAAGTGTTTTAAGATTATTGCTTAATAATTATTCAAATAATAATTGCTCAAATTTATATTTGTATGTAAGTGCTTAATTTTGACCAAAAAGTTACAAAATCGGTACATGTATGCCCCTGAACCCCCCCCCCCCCTCCCCTGGAAGCGACACAGTATACTGCGTGGTGTTCTGCATATGACGTAAACAACGTTTTTCGTCGGGAAAAGTGGGGTGCTAAATTATGGGTCTACAATACCTCCCTTTTTTTATTTACACATTTTTTTTTAGCACAAACAATGATAGACAGGTTGAGGTTTATAACAATACAGATGTATTTAACTTCATATGATTTTTGATTACTGCCAACCTATGTAAGTTAAATGCTTTCGGTGACTAAATACCACAAAAAGTGTGCGTCCTCAGAAGTGGTTTCTTTTAGCTACTGTCACCTCGAGAGCATTGCAAGATGGTCCGCTTGAAGTAAAGTAACTATACGAAATTAGATAATTTACCTAATAAAAAAATGCATTTCTCCACATCAAATTTGCTTGGTTTTTCGAATTGTCATTGATTGACACATCTTTTTGTTAATAAGGCAGTTGTTTTTCTCATTTTTTGTACCGTCTGTAGCTCTGATACCGTTGGCTGTCAGTGGAAAAGAAATATCACAGAGCAGTGTGTACGGCCATCCAAGTCACTCGCTGGATGGGAATTTGAATACGTTCTCTTTCACAAGTAAGCATTATTAAAGTACCGTTCATATCTCATGCAAATGCTTCGTGTGAAGCAAATTGTGTCTCCTAATTCCTAAAAGCTGAACGCGTTTTAACATTGGAAGATTGATTGCTACTTTGCTTTGCTTTTTAAATTACATGAAATATGAAACAGGCTTGATATCATCAGGAACATCACCATTACCACCAGCAACAAAGCCGCAATTGTTACAATCATAATTTTCCCCCACAATCATTAAACTAGAATCTAATTGACACACTCAGAGCATCAGAGAAGCCGTAGAGACACACAAGCATGATACAGTCCCACAGGACATTGATCTTTTTCTGAGCAACATTTGGCACCCTATCCTCCCACACAGCCAAAGCCGTGTCCAGCCTATTATTGACACACCTGACCGAACAGGCAATCCTCACTCCCACTATACGCCCCAGCGAGGCTGCAACTGGATCCACACATACTACACTGAGCACCAAAAGCCCTTCCACACATCCCATCCTTTCACACCTCAGTGAGCACCAATCACAAGGGTCCTCCAGGGAACAGGATCCCAAGCAATCATATAAAAGGACCTCACATCCTTACGAGAAGTGCGAACGAAACAAGTGCGAAAGTACGAAGGATTCTTACATGGTGTTTCCGCAAACCGATCCACAATCCTTAAACTATCAACTTCTGGATTACAATCACTATAGTCTCAATCATCCTTTCATTGAAATTGTAATGCCGCGCAATCTCTTTAAGTGATCCCCATGTACCGTAGGTTGCAGTGTTGCTGGGAGTATCGATCGATATAATGATCAGTGGTTTCACGGCTTATGACTGCCAAACGAAAAATTACGGACACCACCAACGTAGGGCTGGATAGCTCAGTTGGTAGAGCACCTGCACAGTATTCTTGATGTCGCCGGTTCGAATCACGCTCCAGTAAATTTTTCTTTGTTCACCTTCAATGAAATTATTCTGCAAAATATTAGAACCAAAATAAACATCGATAACCTATAAGAATAACCATCGCATTCGTAATGACCTACGTTTCCATTTGTAGATTCGTTACCCAAGTTTTGGCGAAAGGGTTAAAACGTATTTTTAGTAGCGAACATATAGAACAAAAACGGGCTGAAAAGATTTCTGATAAAGTTGATGGCATGATAATAAAGCTCAAACATTTTCCATGCAAGATACTAAATTGAGGCTTCCAAGCTTCATGCAGAATAATGAGCAATTTTAAAATTAAAATGTTTTACTTCTTTACTCTTAGGTCAGATTAGAATCGGGAAATCCTGGGACCTTCACGTGGTGGCCTTGATATCGCTAACCTTACCAGGATGATATTGTTTACATGATTTGTCACAATTTGCAATTTCGATATGATAATTTTTATGCCTGAATTTTGAAATTGGAATGTTCCTTCAGAGCAAGAGTCGCATCCCTGGTGGCAAGTTGACTTGGAAACTGAACACTGTTTGGGAAGAGTCAACGTTACTCTTCGTCTCGGCTGCTGTGGTGAGACATACTTTGTTGAAATGCTTTAAAACCTTTCAATCTTCTTATTTCGTATGAAATACAAACAGCACCAAGTTGTAATTTTTCAATATTCTGATGAGTCAGATATTAAATCAGAATGACCAACTGTGCATCAGAAGTACGGCTCCGTGTCGAAAATGTGTCTGACAAAATGTTTTTGACGAACAGACCCAGAAATATTGCTAGATGTTCTCTGGTGGTGCTTCATTATCTAGTCCCATCCAACATTATGGTATAGGGGACCAAGGTCCTCTTGCAAAATCAAAATCGTTTGAATTACGTTCATTTTCATCTGAAATAACAGGTGATCGTGTTTTCACGGATGCAGTAGCTCGAGCTGGTCTCAGTTCAAACTACGCCGACAACCAACCATGCGGAGTACCAGCAACCAGAGAACAGTCCTTTGAAGGAGCAACAATCATATTTACGTGCGATCCACCAAGGATGGCCAGATATGTGACTTTGGATATTGATCGCACCAATCCTAATGTCAGTGGAAAACAGTTAGCGCTTGCTGAGGTTACAGTAGACGAGTATACAGGTGGTGAATGCAACATCAGTTATCTCACTACCCAAGGTAATTATAATAATATTAAAAAAAAAAAAACTTCACCCAGTATGTAGTCTGTGTACCAGACGCACTCACCGTCCAGCGAGCGTAAGTATAGTGTTGCACGGAGAAAAAACACGTGATACTCAGACTCAGTCCATGTTTTCATCTTCGATCCTTGTATACCCATTGGAAAAGACTACACCATTTCTAAAAAAGGAAACGGGTAGGCCTATCAGACTATTTTGAATCCAAGCTTCGGTTTGATTCCACTGCTTCGAATGTAGGATGGATGCACCGTGATCAAGGCTATATAGGGTGTTTAAGACGCAACACACAACGTTTCGAAACAAAAAGATTGCAAACATGTTGGATTATGTCTATCAGTATGTGTATAAGCGTGCTAGGGTATCTATTGCTCGAATGTTTTCGATCTTATCTGACATCGTTTCCGATGAAGCTCGTAGACAATGCATAAATCTTCATCTTGGCTTTCGAATTCCCGTTCATCTCTTTTCATTGAATTTCACAGCTCCATCTGTCAGTGACAAAGCAAACACACAAACTACACGGGATCTTTCAACATGGAACTCTATTGATTCCCCCATAAGCACACAAGGTGCACAAGGTTATAGTTCCGGTGTAGTTTGATTCCTATTCATTGTTTGACGGTTCGTTCTTTTGGTGAACTTCATGCTTCTTTGACCGTTTAGTTCATGTTCATGTCTTAATAACTCCTTTCAAGACTACGTCGGTAAGTGAAGGCTATATACAAGACCTTTCTACACAAAGACCGCCTTTGTCAATCTTTTTCAATCTGAATACGTGTTTTTTTTTTTATTTCAGGTCAAGGCCCTTGTTTTGCCAAATTTAGGAATAGCCACCTGAGCTTCAAACTCGAATACAAGGGAGGGCAGATTGGAAACAACCAGCCTCTGAAGACCGAGATGACCACATCTCCCCTGCTCTGTGCTCAGCTCTGCATCCTGTATGCTGAATGTTTCTCCTTTGACTTTGCACTGGGTACCGGACAGTGTCATCTTCACAACGTCACCTCAGCAGACATAGAGTTGACTCCGAGTAGTGGTGTCCTGATATATACTATTCAGTAATTATTTTCACATACATGTATCGCCCTGATGTGATAATCATACTGATAATGTATCCATGCACGTGAATATCAAGATTTATAGCCTTATACATTTTGAATGAACGTCAGATAATAATATAAAATTATGTGAAATGATTATTACAGTTAAATGGCAGATTTAAAGTGGTTATACATTTTTCAGTTTGCCCTTTGCTTTATTTCGAATCTTGTAATTTCCACCAGTCACACGGGCAATTTGGATCTGTCATTTGCATTTCATTTGCATGGGGTTCTTGTGCATTGTTTTAGTAATTGTACCGTTCGCAAATGTCCATTTCGAAACATTTATTAAATATTTGAAACTTGCTCATGTATTTATACAATTTACATTCACTGTTTGATATTTGCTATTTTCAACTGATTTACTTCTCATTTTCGCCAGTAATTTTAAATTCTATTTAAGCATTTGGAAATTGCTACTTTGCTTGATGTAATGACTGCACTGAGTAGCTGCACATTGAAATATTGTATTTTGAAACTGTTAAATGAGTGAAATTAGGTAATTAGGTAAATATTTTACATTTAATATATTTGATTTGGTATAGTACCATGTCATTTTCCGCCAGTAATTTGCAATTTTGAATTATATTTAATCATTTCGAAATGGCAACTTTGCATGAGGTAATTATTACATTTAGTAACTGCACAGTTTTTTTATTTGAGCATTTTGAAACTGTTACTTTGTTGACTATTTGAAACTAGCTAAATGTATTTGCATCTTACATTTACTGTTTTTGGATTTGATTCAGAGCCTTGTCATTTCTGCCAGTAACTGGCAATTTTGAATTCTGTTCAAAATGGCAACTTGTGCACGAGGTAATTATTACATTAAGTAAGTCCATAGTTTAATAGGTGCATATTGAAATTGCTTTTTATTAAATGTTTGAAACTAACTAGTGTATTTATATAGTAAATTTAACGTTTTCGTTTTGCTTTCATAGAACCTTGTCATTTCTGCCATTAAATAGGAATTTTGAATACTGTTGAAGCATTTGGAAATGAAAATTTTTGCATGAGGTAAGCAGTTTATACATTAAGTAACTGCAGAAAAAAAATGTTATTTTGTTAAATCTTTGAAACTCGGTAATGTATTCATATCTTACTGTTTTGGATTCGATTTTCAACTTTTTCATTTCCTTCAGTAACTGTCAATTTTGAATTCTGTTTTTGAATTTGCAGATAACAACTTTGCATTAGGCAATTTTGAATTTTGAAACTTTCAATTTGTTACACGTTATGACACTTTAAGATAAGTCTGTTGAATAAATATCGAAATTCAGAACCGAGAGGAGAATGATACACAAACAATTATTAAGATGTACAGTAAAGGAAATCTCACAAAGAAAGTTATATGCTGCGTAATATTGATGAAGGGGACAAAGCAGCATGCACCAATCAGGAAAATTTCATAGTGCACAACAAAACTTCAATGGAATCTTGTAAAGGAATTCTGCTTTATTAAGCAGATGTTGTTTCGTGAAATTTCGGAATGACATTTTTTGTGTGTGTAAAACATGTCAACGGTCAAAGGCCATGTGTTTAACCACTTTATGATTTTTATTTCAGGGTTGTATCCCTTACGTAGAACATCTGATTTGGATCATTTTGATACCTAATTTGTATATGTTTGTAGTAATATGAGACCGAGATATAGTTTACTTCTTTGAAAAGATAAACATGAACGTGTCCATATCTGTTGGATATTAGTACCGGCCACATGGTGTTCCACTTACATTTGGCATGCATTCATTACTCATTTTTGCTTTACTTAATTGCATACCATTTTTTTTAAATCGGAAAAAAATAAGGTCAGGTAGTATGTTGGTCTGACATGGAATGACCCACTTGCGTTTCACAAAGTATAAGACTTATGTCAAAATACATGCCTTGTGACAGAACCTAGTCGCATTATACACAATGTTCAAATTCAAATAAATCCACAATGATTTATTTATTTTTTTTTTGTAGATAGTAAAGGTACAGTATTACAAATGTGAAACTATCATTAATTAATGTTGCATAAATACATGTCGATGAGTTAATGGAATTCCATACTATTATAAAGGCATATAGCCCATTTTTACCCAATCATATACCTAAATTTTGAGTTAGATACATGCGTATATTGCATGTAGTCTGAATGGCTATGATATCAGCTTGTAGTGACCAAGTAAAATATTTGTTGTTGTTGTTTTTTTGTACGTATGATAATCATCACTGAGTTAGACATCCAAACAATTTTTTCGTAACTTAATGGATATTTATAACTTGCGTGCAAGCCGCACCTAAGTACTCACCACATTGTTGTAAATACCTTTCCCAACCTCGACCAGAATTTTTACATCTCATTTATCTTGCGGAGGTATTTGTTCCTTTCACTACAACCACACCCTTTTTTTTGTTAAGTGTTACTGCAACGGTTTTGCTGGACACATGAGTTCGTCCGACCGTGGCGACTGGCATTCTCTTTTGTCGCCTGTGTAAGTTCTCCAGAACTTGTTGCTGCAACGCGCCATTACATCAGCACGACTCGTCTAGCGCAGTTCGGCGCTATCCAGGCGCAAACACCAAGCCACACCTCACCCCCCACCGTTTTTTCCACTCTGGTTGTTACCGGGCCAAGATCCAGTCTGCAGTGGCTCCATCAACCTCCATTCGGTCAAGTCTGTGCCGACACCCCGATAACACTGCGGGCCCAGAAGTTCGGCAGGACCAGAGGAGCTAAGGATTCATCACCCTCGCCGTTGAGCAGTTTGACTCTCACCATTTCGGAGCTGTTTCGCACGAACGGCAATTCACCCGATTCGCCGAGACTGAACTTCACAAGTCTCGTGAGTTCTTCTGAGAAGTACTTCGTCTGAACACCGGTGAGCTCCCAGCGTTCGTCCTTTCGCACTCCGGTTTCCCAGTGAACTCTGGATCATGAACAATGAACAGTCGCTGATTGCGACAACTCGCCTCGCCCTGACAGGCGAGTAAGAACGGTTGGACACTTTTATGTTTAAACTTATGATATTCCTGTGCTTTTGGTTGATTTGAAGTTCTTTGGGTTATCACCGACTTTAGACATACATTTATTGTCCATTAAATCCTGGTTATCTCTTTTGTACCGCAATTTTGTCTGATCGTGTGAAAACTCGTGTTATAGTCACATTACTCTAAAATTGTAGTGGAATCTTCTGAAATTCAGCCTAGTTTTCTTTTTTGTTTTGTGTCGTTTAATAATTCAAGTCCATAACTTGTTCTTGAGCACTCGCTCCCCTACAAGCTTTACAATTTAACCAAAACTGTTTTATTCCTTTTGTCGAATCCTTAGTTATATCGCATTATGGAGTGTACATTTGCATGTACGTTGCTATAGGTTTCACGTTCTCGTTTCATTCATAGAGCATTTTCAATTCTAATGTTGTGAATGAATACTGTTTCAAGTTCATTTAAAGACTAAAAAGGTGTATTGCATCCAAGCCTAAAATGCATATTGGCGTATTATTTCTTTGTCTGATCTCTGTTGAGTTTCTAATGGAATTTAATGTGTTCATGGTAATCAACACGAAGACAAATTTCATTTTTATTAAAGGTAGTATCATACTTTTTTCTTTTAGAAATACAGATTCATGGGCAAAAAACCAACATACCAAGACAGATACAGTAACAGTCATCAGTGAAAATCTCATTTCCATACGAAGAGTTCATTTGCAAAAACAAACTCCTTTGTTGAAAAATTTACATTTTCATCACGGATGCTTATTTTTGTATTGAAGGATACACCAATACATGGCAACTTTGTATTAGGTAATTTTACTTTTTGAAACTTTCACTTTGCTACACTTTATGACACGTTTAGGTCGGTTGAATCAATATCAAAATCTGTCAGAAACATTTTAGCGGTATGTTTTTACCACTACCATCTTTATTCCCTGTAAGTTGTACGTAAATCTGTGAACATTTCTGTTTTGCTTTCTTACCAAAGTATGATACTACTTTTAAGAAGTGTCAGACAGACTTTATTCCAAATCCTTTCATGGAACAATGTGCATAGGTTTTGCCTGTAGAATGCCTGAAGAATGTCTTAACAGACATTTCGTCTATAGTAGTAAATGCTATGCAAAAAAGGCTATGAAAATGAAGAGTCACTGTGGAGAAACCAATACTGTTCGTGAATTCCATTAGTAACGGGGGCGTTCGTGGTGCATGCAGCGTCGCACGAGGTTTTCAAGGTCTAGTGATGGACCAAACGTTTGCCTGCGTACGTGCAGTATGGTCATTCTGAGTCAATCGATAAAGCGGGTAGGCAGAAACCGCCATGTAACCCTTTTGACCGAAACCACGTACTCACCACGTTTTTTTGATACCTTCCAAGCAAGCAGAACTTGTGTGATCCAAATAAGACACGAAAGCTGTCCGTGACGTTCTAACGGGTCAGCCAATAATATTCGCGGGACAGGAGTTTGCAGTTCGGCAGGCATGCCTAATTGTTTGCTTCGTTCTGGTGACGGAATTCTGCCTTCACTCAGCGACGGTGTTGTATTTATTTGCTGCTGCCATAGTTAACTGCAAGGCACTGTTTCACTTCAGTTAATACATTAGTGGTCGGGCCGATACTTGACTCTGTTACTCATACCGCTGGAAACCTCTTGCATCCTGTCTTATAGTTACCTGATAACAGTTGAAATTGAAAGGTAAGCAATTATATGTTCGGCATGGGACCTTGTTAGATTGCATCTGGCCTACTCGTTTATATTGTGTTATTTCACAGGATTAAATGGAGAAATCATTTAAGCAGTGTGTACACTGTGAACATTTTCAGCATCTTGGTAACATGTTGTTCAAGTACGTTGTTCCTGAAAATCTTGTCAGTGTATACAATGCAAAACGAGTTGGATAACATGTCCCAGCAACATCTCTGTAACTGAAAATGTTGCTAGTGTACACTCTGCTTTACTGTGCTCATTCGTATTACAGGTACGGCGGGTACAGAATGGTTCGCATTTGGAACACCTTGGCTTGGGGACTTGAATGGAAAGATGGCGTTTATGCCGTATACCTGGCAATACAGATGTGGATCTTACATTGTGGTCAATGTGAACTTACGGGTGAGTTAATTACAATTAATAACAATAGTCATCCATTGTTCAAACGACGGTCTACACCTATTTTGTGATACGTGCTATATAGTCTTTACCAGAAGCGGTTCTTGAGATAATTTGTATTATTATATGCTGTTTTTTTTTTGCGGGAGGGGGAAGCTAGACCATTTGCCCGTGACGTCATCTTGTAACATTCGCTATAAGCTATTTCTATTTTGTAGGAGTCGAAAAGCAACCTATAAGGTCTTCACATCAGTGCGTATTTTCAAGTAATTGGCACGTAATAACTGAAACTATCGTATTTGCGAGCATTCTTTAAATTGCATATTGTTGCGGCCGGGAGAGGGAGGTGTGCTAGACAAAGTATTGGAGGTAGGTAACCTCCACGCCCTCCCTTTTTAAGACGTTAATTATTCAGCATATAATACAATCTTAATATGAATGAATAGTTGTAGGCCTAATGTGCAAATATTGATTAAGATTGGAATCGATGGCATTTTAACAAGTCCGGACTGTGTACATTTAGCGCTATTTCACCAATATGCATAATTTCAATCATGGAGCTATTAAATCGGAAGTAAAATAACATAAAAATTGTCCCTATCTGTCGTCACACGACGTGGTCAACAGTAGCATTCGCGACGTTTCGAATGCAAACTGCAATACTTCAACAGGCGATGGCAGTAGTCACGCTCGTGCTCTTTATTCGGATTCGGGGATCCTGGGTGCGTGGCGATATACCGTGATTGGGCAGTACAGCCGGGCGTGCTATACGAGCTGATTGGCCCGTGCCGTGGCCGGTGTAGTCTTGGACCAAGACTATGGCCGGTGCTGCATGCTTTCTCACTGTACGTGTCCACGCCTCAGGGATTTCGAAGCCGTTGTCTCTGTTGATGTTGCTGGGTGAAGATGGATCTGGATGGCCTCCTTGACCCGTCGGGTGAACCAGTGATGCTTTCTATCCACACACGTGACCCTGTCCCAGTCCGGGGTAAGACCTTTCCCCCAGACGTGCTCCCCAACCGCCGAGAGCTTGAAATCCCTCAGGTGTTCCTTGATCCGCTCGCCGATGGGCCTGCCTGTCTACCCGATGTACATGCTGTTGCAGTCGTTGCAGAGGATCCTGTGAACGATTCCACCGCATCTATCCGAGGGGACCGGGTCTTTCGGATGGACCGAGTTGTTCATCAGGGTCGTTGCAGACTTGAAGACTGAGCGGACTCCATGCTGGTTGAGACAGCGCCGGAGTTCCTGTGAGACGCCATCAACGAACGGGACCGCAGTGAACTTGAACTCTCTCGTCTGCTTCGGTGATCCTGGCCGCGTTTTCGTGGTTCTCTGTAGGAAGGAAAGAGGATAATTATTCGTGGTGAGGGCAGACCGCAAATGTCGCTTCTCCTCCGTGCCGCCTGGTTTGGTCACAATGCGTGAAGCTCTGTCAAAAAGGCACTTGACAACTTCAAGCTTGATCACCTTTGGGTGGTGGGGATCGAAGGTGAGGTAATGGTCCGTGTGGGTGGGTTTCCTGTAGACGGTGGTGGTGAATATATAGTCCCTCCTCTCCGCGGTGCACCAGAGTATCCAAGAAGGCCAGGGTGTTGCTCGCCTCGGACTCCATGGTGAAGTGGATGGAAGAATGCTCTCCGTTAAGATGATGCAGGAGATGACTCACCTCGGCCCGGGAGCGATGAAAACGATGTCGTCTACGTATCGCTTCCAAATCCTGGTGGCGCACTCCGGGGGCCCCTTGCAGGGCTTGTTCCTCGAAGATCTCCATGTTTAGGTTGGCGATGACGGCTGACACCGGGACTGCCCATGGCGGCGTCCTCCTTTTGTTCATAGAAAGAAGTATGTGGATCTCAATCCCCGGAACCGAATGTAAGGAGAACGAGCGTGACACTTGCCATTGCCTGAGGAAGTATTGCAGTTTGCATACGAAACGTCGCTTATCTCTAGGCCTACCGCTTGCCGCATCGTGTGCCATCAGATAAGTACAATTTTTATTGGTGAGCTGCGAAGCGAAGCGAAGCCTATGTAGTAGTCCGTCCGTCCGTCCGACCGTCCACGTGAAATGTTAAGGTTTTAAGTATGTGCTTGAACCCCAATATTTTTTTGATGGGTGCGTTGTCCAAAATGATGTTTTTATTGAAAATGAAAAATGTTGAAATTTTTTCTATTGTTTCAAAATGTTGAAGTTTTTTGTATTGTTTCAAAATGTTAAAGTTTTTTCTATTGTTTCAAAATGTTGATTTTTTTTGGGGGAATGGGTGTGTTGTCCAAAATAATGTTGTCATTATTGTAAATGAAAAATGTTGAAGTTTTTCTATTGTTATAAAATGTTTTAGTTTTTGCTATTGTTTCAAAATATTGACTTTTTTTGATGGGTGTGTGTGTGATGGAATGGTGTTTGCTATCATGTTTGTAACTGCAGGTAAGGCTGCAAATCGTAAATCGGAAGTATCTCCTTAGTTGAAAGTGGAAACTTTTAAATTCGGATTTTCATCATTGTGAAACCCAATCAGATTGACTTTAAACAATGAATGTACTAAGTCCATATAATGAAAAAATGGGAGCATTGGTCAAAACAGATATATTTGAATTTGCTGTTGACAACTCTTAAGTACTCAGCGTAGATGAATACTGTATAGACAAACATTCTCTGACGTCATCATGATATAATAAAAAAAGCTACTTCTTATAACACATACAAAGCGCAGGCCGATCGCATCAAAATTTGGTGGGAAATCAAAATATTTATTGGTTCGTATTTTTTCATCCAAACCACATTGACTTTATTAGTTAGGTTGCTTAGTGAAATTACCGTTACTCGGCGGATAAAAGCACCATTTTTGGCACAGGGGTCCCTTAGGGCCTACTAATTAATATTAGCATAGGAGCCCTCCGGATTTTTTTTTTTAATTATGTTGAACACCAAATATCCAAACACCCCCAAAAGTGGGCGGGGCTTATTGTGAGTTTACCGTTACTCGGTGGGTAAAAGCACCATTTTTGGCACGGGGGAACCCACTTAGGGCCTACTAAATTATGTTAGCATAGGAGCACTAAAGAATTTGTTTTCTTAATCATGTAAACTTCCAAAAATATTCCAAACACCCCCCCCAAAAAAAAAAATGGGCGGGGCTTGATGGAAATAGGCCATTCCGACACTGCATTACACTTTAGGCGAGGTCTATTGTGTCGCAACCTGAAAATGCGTGGAACACAGGTAATGCTCGTGATCATGGTTCTACCTAGGCTTGCACAGATGGCGTTGATGTGGTAAAACCTGTAATTCTTGCCCATGCCAAATGCCACCCAGATGTCGGCTAAAAGTTCAGTCTTAATCGGATTATGGAATGTACCAACAAGGATGACCATAACGTCCGTGTCTACAGTTCGCACTTCGATATATATAAATCTTTCTCCCTTGTTTCAATGCATGTAACACATGAACTAATCCTGGTGTCCGCCTCCTCATGGTTCCAGTTTTCCATGGGAATGCAAGTACAAATGTACCAATGGATGCCACAACTTGCCATGATGCGACATACAAATTATACAGCTTTGGCTGGTGGCCAGTTGAACCTTTCAATCTTGGAAGTCAATAAGGCCAATAGCTCTTCCGTGTTGATTGGGTCACGGAGGAAATCCATCCAATTGTCTGGCAGTTTGGTTTCGCCTGACACTTTTCTGTGTATACCCTTGCCTTTTTTTTCCCGAGTAGACTCCTTCAAACTGTCTGGAATGTAAGTATCCCACACAATATCCCACCTCACCGCAGCCGCAGCTGCTTCTCCAGGTATAAGGGATGGAAGGTGCTGACATTGGTAGTGGGCAGGAGTGTACGATGACAACACCATGATCTAGGATTTTGCAGTCAAACATGTAGGTTGGAGGTGGTTCTACTTCACCAGGCTGCTCAAGACATTTAAGCAGGTCAGACTTAGCAGTTGGCAAATGAAGATTGTCAAAATCCAAGATGGAAAGGAGGGAAGGACTGTATCCGTATGGGTTAAACATTCATCTGATGGTATTGGAGAGGCTGACAACCTGTCTCTTGAAGGTCTTCTGTGTTGAGAGACCCTGCTTGTAATGCTGGAAGTGTTGGATCTGTTTCTTCATCGGGAAGATATTGTTTTTTTAAATACCTTCAACAGCCTTGTCATTTCTGGTCCTGAAAGCATCCAACGTCGGAAAGCAACAGGGTTTTCTGTGAGCCCAACATCACCACCTGGACCTTTCACCATCTTGTTCTCCTGCTCATGAGCTAGATCAAAATGGTATCGCCGAGACTTTCTTTGTGGTCATGGATATGGCCCAGTGAGAACACTTCTCAAACTCATCCTTGATAGTGTCAGGCAAGGACTTCATATCCATGATGTGCACAGGCATCCACGTCCGGTGATCCACCGTGAATAGTTTACATGATCCAGGGCAAAGAACAGAGGTGTGAGTTTCTCTAAGACTTCTACATACAGAGCAAAATTTTTCTCTCTGTGACCCCTGATGAAGATGAGTATGAGGGTTTCATATCTCATGATCAGGTCCCAGTACATAAAAGTAGGACTCTTCTTCTTCATGTCATTTCTCCAAGCTGTGGCAGAATCTTCATCTTTGGGTCCTTCGCTGAGCATGAAAGCTTCCCTCTAGTATCTTAAGATTGTGCATGGGTCAAGAGAGTGACTTGATGGGCATGCCTTGTTCGCGTTAGGTGTGCTGCCTTCAGATACGAGTGATAGCAGTGCCATAAGATGCTACTTCTGCCTCTGTGAGGGCTGTAGTCCAGCCAGAACCTTCCAAGATATCCCCAAGTGTATTCCAGAGTGCCATTTCGGAGTACAGACCACCTAGCATATAACCACATGCACTTTCTCACCATGCGTGTTTGACCATTTCCATTGCACAAACTTCACCAAGGAAAACAGAGGCTGGTCAAAATTTAATGTAGTGACTGGGATTTACCCTGGTTTCAACATTAATTGTCGCTTTCATTCCAACCCTATCCGTAGTTATAACCTCGGCCCCAGTCAATACAACCAGACAAGATCTATCCACATGTTTCCATCGAATAGATGGCACCTATACGAGTAAAGGTAGTCTTAAAAATGGCCCTTTCCAACAAGCCCCGCCCATTTTGGGGGTGTTTGGAATTGTTTTGGTTGTTTTACATTATTCAGGAAACAAATTCTGGAGTGCTCCTATGATGCTAACGTGATTAAGTAGGTCCTAAGGGGCACCCCCCGTGCCAAAAATGGTGCTTTTACCCACCAAGTACCGGTAAAGTTACAATAAGCCCCGCCTATTTATTTATTTATTTTTTTTTTTTTGGAGGGGGGTGTTTGCAAATTTGGTGTTTTACATAATAAAAAAAAAAGAAAATTCCGGAGGGTTCATATGCTAACATTAATTATTAGGTCCTAAGGGGTACCCCTGTGCCAAAAATGGTGCTTTTACCCACCAAGTAGCGGTAAACTAACAATAAGCCCCGCCCATTGTGGGGGTGTTTGGAAATTTGGTGTTTAACATAATTTAAAAAAAAAAAAATTCCGGAGGGCTACTAGGCTAATATTAATTAGTAGGCCCTAAGGGACCCCTGTGCCAAAAATGGTGCTTTTATCCGCCGAGTAACGGTAAACTCACAATATGACGCTAAGCAACCTGACTATAAGAGTTTTGTACCTGGCAATAATTATGTTCACTTATACAACGTACAATATCATGTTTGACTGACACAAAACTTGGTATGCTTCTAAGCCCGGGAGGTATGACTTCATCATGACATCACTACGGGACATTTTTCATTTGTCATTTGTCATTTCCCTTGCCTACCTTTTTAAAAATAATTTTGCAGCTCTGTCCGTCACTGGTAAAGCAGCATTTCAAAGCTCGAATGCAAACATTGCGCAAGAAATGTTTGACGGCAACCCGAATACTTTTGTAAGCACAGGTAAGCCATAGATTGTAAATATATATCATTATATATATGTTTGTTATGCTAACATTTCAATGGATTTTGTAAAAGAAATAAATACCTCATTTGGTAAAACGTAAAATGATGTTTAACAACGTCTTTTTAGTTCATGTTATTGATCGCAGTCGTTATTATATTGCCCATCACTACGAAACTGTTCTGCTTTACTTTTAACGGTACAAAACAATAAACCCTTTTCCCTACAGATTTGATATGTGAATTTAGCCATCTCCTTTGGGATGTGAGTAAATCCGGGAAGATTCAACTTGAATCCATTCTCGAAACCATCTGACCAAAAAATCATGTTGAGAAACAGGTAAAACAACCCATCTGACGTATTAGACAATGCTAACAGTTAGTAGGGCCTGATCCTAGCAGGATTGATTTGAAACAATAGTCTCAAGTGAGAACACAAACCTTGTCATTTTCCCCTTAACATTCAGGGTATGTAGACAGTCATCCATGGATACAAATAGACCTGGGAACCGAACACTGTTTGGGAAAAGTCACCGCCAGGCCACGAGGAGGATGCTGTGGTAAGGCCATTTATTGACACGGCGGATATTGTACATGTGTCATGTTTATACTAGAATGGTGGAATGCTCGGAGATGTACAATATAATCTTTCATTATGAATGTACATTTGTTTGCTAGCATATTGAAATAATCATAGTTTTTGTACAGATACGATTTTTTCAAGTCATAACTATGTTGAGTTTAATGCTAACTGATGGGAACGACTTATTTTTTTTATATATTATATTCAAAACCTAGGGTTTTATTTTACCGGTGCGGTAGCTCGAGCTGGTCTCAACTTTAAATACACCGACAACCAGCCATGCGGGGTACCAGTAACCAGGGCACAGGCTAACAACGAAGCAACAATCATATTTCAGTGTGATCCACCAAGAATGGCCAGATATGTGACATTCGACATAGAGCCCAACATGCCTGATGTTACCATAGCAATATTGCAGATTGCTGAGCTGACAGTGGACGAATACATTGGAAACTGTATTGTAAATAACAAAGATTCCCAAAGTAAGTCAATTAACATGGACGTGACTACTGCCATAGCCAGATGAAGTAGTGCAGTTTGCACATTAAAGGTGATATCATACTTTGCTTTTTATCAAAGAAATACAGATTCATGGGCAAAAATATCAAGATAGATTCAATAACAGAGTACCCAAGGTAAGCCAACTTCGACGCTTGAAGTAATGACATAAACAGAAACAGTAGCAAGGACGACAGAGGTGACAACGACAATGACGAAAATAACGAAAATATTGCCACAGCAGTGGCAATATGCAACATCGGTCGATCTTTTCATAACGAACAAAAAACAATACTGATATCAATAGGCAAACGTAACAATTTAGGATAAAACAAGTTTAAATCGCTATTTCTGTAAGTAAATCCGACAAATGTGTTCGTCTTCGGAAACAGATTATTTTGGCCACTGTCATCTCGCGAGGATTGCAAGATGATCCGCTTGAAGTAAAGTAAATGTAGCCATGCAATTAGCTAATTTACCTGAAAGAAATACATTTCTCCACATCAAATTTGCTTGTCATAGATTGACACATCTTTTTGTTAATACGGCGGTTGTTTTCCCACATTTTTTGTACCGTCTGTAGCTCTGATACCTCTGTCTGTCAGTGGAAAAGAAATATCACAGAGCAGTGTGTATGGCCATCCAAGGGACTCGCTGGATGGGAATTTGAATACGTTCTCTTTCACAAGTAAGCCTTATTAAAGTTCCGTTCATATCTCATGCGAATGCTTCGTGTGAAGCAAATTGTGTCTCCTAATTCCTAACAGCTGAACGCGTTTTAACATTGAAAAATTGATTGCTACTTGGCTTTGATTTTTAAATTACATGAACTTTGAAACAGGCTTGACGAGGTGGCCTTGATTTTGCTAACCTTACGAGGATGATATTGTTTGCATTATACAGTGTGTATCAATAAAAACGCAACAGGATTTATATTCAAATTTGTGAAGATTGTGTTAGCTGTACAGCAAAGTGAGTAGTATCATGTTAAAGCCACATTTCTCCTCTTTCCAATGATATGGATTTTTATTCATACACGGTCACGGATGGCTGAGCAATCATTCTTTTTCTACAATGGGTCAGAATGGACTTGGGACCAAGTTTTACACACGGCTTAATTAGAGCATCAAACACAAAAGTCATCAATGATTCTTTGTCGGAGAGTTGCAAAATCAGGTGGAGGGGTAATAAACACTTTGCCAAAGAAAACAGTTACAAGTCAGATACGGAAATGGATACTTACAGATTTTAAATGAAAATGTGATTGGGATTCCTGAATTAATGGAAAACTTTCCTATGCAACAAAGGGATGTGTTCAGACGCCTATGGAGGGCACAGGATGGTGCACCAGCCCATCGACTAGATGCAGTAAGAAACAGATTGGCTGAGGTTTTTGGACATGATTGCTTGTATCATGATATGGAGTGGCCATCGCGATCTCCGGATCTGACTTGTGACTTTTTCCTCTGGGGGTTATCTCAAGAGCAAAGTGTTTAATACCCCTCCACCTGATATTGCAACTCTCCAACAAAGAATCATTGATGTGTTTGATGCTCTAAGCCGTGTGGAAAACTTGGTCCCAAGTCCATTCTGACCCATTGTAGAAAAAGAATGATTACTCAGCCATCCGTGACCGTGTATGAATAAAAAAATATATCATTGGAAAGAGGAGAAATGTGGCTTTAACATGATACTACTCACTTTGCTGTACAGCTAACACAACCTTCACAAATATGAATTTAAATCCTGTTGCGTTTTTTTTTATACACACTGTATGTCACAATTTGCAATTTTGATGTAATAATTTTCATGCCTGAATTTTTGAACTTGGAACGTTCTTTCAGAGCAAGACATGCATCCCTGGTGGCGAGTTGACTTGGAAACTGAACACTGTGTGGGAAGAATCAACGTTACTCTCCGTCTCGACTGCTGCGGTGAGACATACTTTAGAGAAATTTGAGAAATGCTTTAGAACCTTTCAAACTTCTTGTTTCGTATGAAGTATATACAGCACCAAGTTGTCCTTTTTTTTTTTAATTTTTTATGAGTCAGATATTAAATCAGAAAATGTGTCGGACATTTTGTTTTTGTCGAACGGACCCAGAAATATTGCTGGATGTTCTCTGGTGGTGCCTTCATTTTCTAATCTCATCCAACATTATGGGTTACGAGACCGAGGTCCTCCTGCAAAATCAAAATCGTTTAAATTACGTTCATTTTCATCTGAAATAACAGGTGGTCGCACTTTCACGGATGCAGTAGCTCGAGCTGGTCTCAGTTCAAACTACGCCGACAACCAAGCATGCGGGGTACCAGCAACCAATGAACAGTCCACCAACGGAGCAACAATCATATTCCCGTGCGATCCACCAAGGATGGCCAGATATGTGACTTTGGATATTGATCGCACCAATCCCGATGTCAGTGGAAAACAGTTAGCGCTTGCTGAGGTTACAGTAGACGAGTATACAGATGATGAAAGCAATACCAGTTATCTCACTACCCAAGGTAATTATAATGATATTAATGAAAGCTTATAATGCTCCAACTTCACCCAACTGCACCCAATACTTAGTCTATGTGATCGACGCATTCGCTGCACAGCGAGCTTAAGTATAGCGTGGCACGGAGATTGAACGGGTGATACTCAGACCACGGAGGAAGGAAGAGATGCTCAGACTACCCATTACGCCATATTCACAGCGCGTCCATCTTGTCACCTTCCTTGTATACCCGTTGAAAAAGATAACACCAATTCTTAAAAGTAAACGGGTATCAGACTATTTTGAATCCAAGCCTCGGTTTTATTGCACTGCTATAGGGCGAAATCGACACACAATTCTTGGAAACATAACCAATCAAAATAGATTGCATAAATTTGTTCAGTATGTGGTTAAGTGTTCTGGGTTTCTAATGCTAGAATGTTTTCATTAGTTTTCGAGTCTTATCTGATATCGTTTCCGATGATGCTCGTAAACATTGCATAAAGCTTCACATTTGCTTTCGTATTTTCGTTCATCATTTTAAGTTTATTTTCACAGCTACGTCGGTCAGTGGCAAAGCTACCATACAGACTACACAGGATCTTTCAACATGGAGCTCTATGGATTCCCCTATAAGCACACAAGGTAAGTCTGGAAATGTTAAGCCATTCTGTTTGTTTATGGATATGTTGTTTCTTTTAAACGTATTATTTGACCCTTTTTTCCAAAGAAATACAGATTCATGGGCAAAAGTAGCAAGAACGATACAGTAACAGTCATCTGTGTAATTCCAAGTCCCATACGGTGCAGACCTTTAAACAAAAAGTGAAAAACGTCCACTGTATAAATTGACCATTATTTGTTTTATCTTCAAACCGTCATTGTTTTTGGTCATTTGTTTTACTCTTTTCTGGCTAAAGTTATATATTTATCTGTACTGGAGATTTCTGTTTCGGTATGCTACTATATTATGATATGTTCGATGTCTTTTGACGAATGAGCTATAAGCCTCAAATTCTTATTTCATTCCAAAAGTGTCGGTTCTTTTATGTATTATTCGCTTTCTATACGGTGTTTGATAGTTTTGGTGAACTTCATACATCTGTAAACCTTTTGCTGCATGTTCTTTTCTTCCAATAACTCCTTTCAAGACTTCGTTGGTATAAAGAAAAGGCTACCGTCACAAAGCTCACAAGACCTTTGTACACAAAGCGCACTTAGGCAAATATGGATACATCCATATTGTCTTTTGCAATCTGATATTTGTTTTTTATTTCAGGTCAAGGCCCTTGTTTTGGCAAGTTTAGGAATAGCCGCCTGAGCTTCAAACTCGTATACAAGGGAGGACTGATTGGAAACAACCAACCTCTGAAGACCGAGATGACCAAATCTCCCCTGCTCTGTGCTCAGCTCTGCATCCTGTATGCTGAATGTTTCTCCTTTGACTTTGCACTGGGTACCGGACAGTGTCATCTTCACAACGTCACCTCATTAGACATAGTGGTGACCCCAAGCAGTGGTGTAACGATCAACACAATGGAGTAATTGTTTTCATATATCGCCCTGACTTGATATCATATACCAATAATTTATTCATGTACATGAATACCGAGATGTGAAGCCTTTACTTTAGAATGAACGTCAGATAATTATATAAAATTTGCATGAAGTTCTTGTGCATTGTTAAGTAATTGCACCGTTCACAAATACATTAACTGTTTGAGATTTGCAACTGAATTTTTCAACTGATTGGCTTCTCATATCCGCCAGTAAATGGCAATTTTGAATTCTATTTAAGCATTTGGAAATGGCAACTTCTGCATAAGGTAATTACTACATTTAGTTACTGCACAGTTACATTTGTGCATTTTGAAACTGCAATTATGTTTGAAACTAGTTAATGTGTTTATATCCTACATGTACTGTTCTATTTTGAATCTTTTCTTTTCCGCCCGTAACTGGCAATTTAGAATTCTGTTAGAAATTGGAAATTGTATCTTTCCATTAGGAAATTTTGCAATTTGAAACTTTCACTTTGGTACAAATTATTAATTCTTTTTAAAATGGCAACTTGTGCATGAGGTAATGATTACATTAGGTAAGTGCACAGTTAAATAGTTAAACTTTGAAACTGTTATGTTCTTAAGTGATTGGAACTAGCTAGTGTATATATATCTTAAACTTACTGTTTATGATTGGCTTTTAAAGAGCATTTTCATTTCTACTACTAATTGGCAATTTTGAGTTCTGTTTAAGCATTTGGAAAGGGCAATTTTTGCATGTGGTAATGATTACGTTTAGTTACTGCATAGTTATATTTGTGCATTTTGACACTGTTTCTTTTTTTTGTAAATAGTTTCAAACTTGATAATATCTTAAATTTACTGTTTTGTGACTTGCTTTAAAGAGCTTTTTCGGGTCTGTCCGTGACTGACTTTTTTTGTTATTCTGTTGAAGCATTTTGAATGGTAATTATTTTGTGCATGAGGTAATTTCTACATTTAGGAGCTGCATTGTTAAATTGTTGCATTTTGAAACTGCAATTTTGTTGAATGTTTGAAACTTGCTCATTTATCATTTATATCTTACCTTTTATGTATTTATTACCTTTTATTTCCGCCAGTAACTAGCAATTTGGAATTTCGTTTTGAATTTTGGAATTGCAACTTTGCATTAGGTAATTTTGTAATTTGGAACTTTAACTTTAGTACAAGTTATAATTCATTAAGATAAGCTAGGTCAATGTTACAATTCAAAACTGAGAGAGTAGAATGAGACACTTAGGAAAAAATAAGATTACAGTAAAGGAAATCACATAGAGAAAGTTATGTACTGTATATTTTTATTAAAGGGGACAGAATTGCACATGCACCAATGATGAAAAACGCCATAACATCATATATTTTAAAGTGCCATACAAAATTCTAATGGAATATATTGAAGAGGAAAATCTGCCTTATCAAGAAGATGATGTTTCGGGAAATTTCGGAATGACATTTTTTTGCAAAACAGCGCCGAAGGTCAAAGACCATGTGTATATAGCCACTTGTTGTTTTTAATTTGTGTCCCCAAGAGCATCTGATCATTTTGATACCAAATTTGCATATTTTTTGTGAAAATGTGGTTTAATCCTTTGTGTCAGAACATGAAATGTCAATATTTTATTGACATGCGTACTGGCCACATGGGTGGAGGGATTCCACTAAAAATTGGCATGCCTTCACTATTTGCATGCAATTGTTTGTAAAAATCGAAAAAAAAAAACTAAGGTCAGAAATGTGTGTTGGTCTGACATGGAATGACCCGATTGCGTTTCGCCAAGTATATAAGACTACTGTCATAATACATACCTTGTGACTGATCCTAATCGCATTATAAGCTCAAATAAATCCGCACTGATCTTTTCATCTTTTTCTAATTATGTAATTTTGTAATTAGTAAATGTACAGTCTAATACAAGTATTGTATTTTTAAATGATAATGCAATTATTCAATGCTGCATTTTAATGATGCATTTAGATACGTTGATGGAACCTCATAAGAAAGCATGGTCCATTTGAGTGCGATACATGTGTACATTTAATGTAGTATTTATGGCTTTATGATGCCAGCTTTATAATTCAACCCAAAAGGTAGTATCATACCTTGATATCATAGTATTCATAATCTCAACAGATTTATCTTTAATTTACAGGGTATAAAGATGTTGATGGTAGAAACATACCATTAAAATGTTTCTGCCTGAAATGCTGTATTTTTAGCATTTGTTATTATTATTATTTTTTTTTTTAAAGATCAAAAATAAAAGAGAGAATTCCTTAATAAGAAATACCGTGGCCGTTTTTCACTGTGGGCACCGTATGGGACTGAAACTTTCACAGATGACTGGTAGGCCCTACTATATCTTCCTTGATATTTTTGGCCATGTATCTGTACTTCTTTGACAAAAACCAAAGTATGATATTACCTTTAAATCCCGTAATAAGTCTATCGCATTATAGGGTCTACATTTGCATGTACGTTGCTACAGGTTTCAAGTTCTCGTTTCATTCGTAGAGCATTTTAATTCTAATGTTTTGAATGTTTTGCAATTTCAAAATTAAAACAATCATATATATTGCATCCATGCCTAAAATGCATATTGGCGTACGTAATATTTATTTGTCTGATCTCTGTTGAGTTTGTAACGGTTGACTTAAATGTTTGCATGATTATCAGCACGAAGACAAATTCCATTTTTTGTTTAAGAGGCATACAGGCTTTATTCCAAATCCGTTCATGAAACAATATGCAGAAAGTGATATACATGTATGTAACCTTGTACAGGTTTTGCCTGTATGCTATAGCATGTCTGAACACATTTTCTCCTATAGCATAAATGCTATGCAAAAAAGGCTCCGGAGAGTCGCTCTGGAGAAATCAACACTGTTCGTGAATTCCATTAGTTACGGGGGCGTTCGTGGTGCATGCTGCGTCGCGCTACGTTTTCAAGGTCTTCTGATGATGAACCAAACTTTTGTCTGAGGACGTGCAGTAATGGCCATTCAGCGACAATCGATAAAACCGGTAGGCAGAAACCGCCATGTAACCACGGTAACTGAAACCACGTACTCTTTTTGTTATATACCTTCCAAGCAAGCAGCACTTGCGTGGTCCAAATTAAACACGAAAGCTTTGTGCATTCGTGAGGTTCTTATGGGACGGCCATTGATATTCCGTGAACAACAGTTTGCAGTTCGCCAGGTACGCCTAATTACTTGCTTTGTTCTCGTATACAGCGCGAGGACAAAGACCAATTTGAAACGAGAATGTGACGAAATTCTGCCATAACTCAGCGATGGTGTTGTTTTTCTTTGTCAAATCCTTAGTTTTATCGCATTATGGAGTGTACATTTGCATGTACGTTGCTATAGGTTTCACGTTCTCGTTTCAATCATAGAGCATTTTCAGTTCTAATGTTGTGAATGAATACTGTTTCAAGTTCATTTAAAGATTAAAAAGTGTATTGCATCCATGCCTTAAATGTACATTGGCGTACCTTATATTTCTTTGTCTGATCTCTGTTGAATTTCTAATGGTATTTCTAAAATATTTGCACGATTATCAGCAATAAGACAAAATCAATTTTTTTTTAAAGAGGCATACAAACTTTATTCCAAATTTCCTAATCCGTTCATGAAACAATATGCAGAAAGTGATATACATGTATGTAACCTTGTACAGGTTTAGCATGTCTGAAGACATTTTCTCCTTTGGCATAAATGCTATGCAAAAAGGCTCTGGAGAGTCACTCTGGAGAAACCAACACCGTTCGTGAATTCCATTAGTTACGGGGGCGTTCGTGGTTCATGCTGCGTCGCGCTAGGTTTTCAAGGTCTGCTGATGATGAACCAAACTTTTGTCTGAGGACGTGCAGTAATGGCCATTCCGCGACAATCGATAAAACCGGTAGGCAGAAACCGCCATGTAACCACGGTAACTGAAACCACGTACTCTTTTTGTTATATACCTTCCAAGCAAGCAGCACTTGCGTGGTCCAAATTAAACACGAGAGAGCTGTATGCATTTCGTGAGGTTCTTATGGGACGGCCATTGATATTCCGTGGACAACAGTTTGCAGTTCGCCAGGCATGCCTAATTACTTGCTTCGTTCTCGTATACAACGCGAGGACAAAGACCAATATGAAACATTAATGTGACGAAATTGCCATAACTCAGCGGTGGTGTTGTAAATTTATTTCTTTGCCGCTGCAATAACAAACAGCAAGGCACTGTTTCAGCACAGTTAGTGTATTGGTGGTGTAACCCATAGTTAACTCTGCTACTAATATACCACTTGAACTAACTTGCATTGTATTGCACCCGATAACAGTGGAAATTGAAAGGTAAGTGAGCCATTGATGTTCTACATTGAACCGATTGTTTGATTGCATCTAGTACTCCTTGTTTCACAGGAATGGGGAAATTATTTAAGCATTTAAGTGTACACTGTCAACATTTGCACTCTGCACTGTCGCCATATTCGGTAACAATCTCTGTAACATGTTGCCCAAGTACATTGTTGCTGAAAATGTTGTCAGTGTATAATACACATAGCAAAATGAGTTGGGTAACATGTTACAGCAACATCGCTGTACTACATGTTGGCCAAATGTTGCTAGTGTACACAGGGACCAAAGTCGTGTTAGCCAGGGGCCAATTTCTTAGAGATGCTTAAGAGTAAGGGACTGTAAATATCACTCATAGGTTGGACACGGCCAAAAATTGATTTTCTTCAAACTTCCATGTTTGATGGAACTTTGCCCCAAACTAATAACTATGGACAAAAATCTTGAAAAAAAAAAACCTTTGTTGCCATGGCAACAGCCAAATTACCACATAAAGCAGTTTTCGTAATTTTTCCAACTTTTTATTGGTGAAAGTTTGCAATTTTCAAAGCCGAGTTACTACTACACAATATACAACAAATTAATTTTGTTAAAGGATGTGGAAAGGTTGATCCTTAAAGTTTACATTTAATGTGTAAAAATTATAACTATGTATGTGACTGGGTTATACCATTTATTCGAAATAGGGGTGTTTTTTCACTTTTTCAAAGTGCGGAAAAATACCCTTTTATTTAACAGCTCATAACCTATATGGTAGTGCTCCAATTTTCACAAATACCACATATTGTTGAGATGAGACATTGGTCTTTTAGAAAATAAAAAAAAAAAATTCCTGGGGGAAAATTATTCCTTCTTCGCAATATCGCTGTACATTTGACCATTTTTTCACAATTTGCCTTAAGGCCGTCCTTAACTTGTTTGCTAAGAAAATAGATATTAAATTCTGTAAATAATTTTTTAATACATTAGAAAGGAATTCATACCAAACTGGATCATCTATAATGGTCAGAGTAAAAAAAAAAAAACCCTGGAGTGTGCACTTTTTAGGGGGGGGGGGGCAAAAGTGCACATTACATGATTTTTAACCGTCATTTTAAATCCTGTGTTTTCTTGCCAGGATACTTGCTGAATTTGTATTGTTTTATCATTATTTAAGTTCCCATTGGTAAACGTGTTATAGAAGCAGTTTTTAAAAATACTGTTGCCATGGAAACGGTTGACTATAGTAACCAATTATACACGTTTTAAGTTTATTCGTTGTGACTTCTTGAATTTTCCTTTTAAAAATATGTTGTGAAAGGTAGTGTGATGTTGTGGATGGAAATTGGGTTGATCCACAGAAATGCAACCTTCTTTTTCGAAATCATATGCCGTACACGTCAAGTTAACAATAAAACTAATTCCGACTTCAGGTGATCTTATTGTGCAAAGAACATGCACTCCGCTGGTGAGTAGTTACCTACAGATCAAGTGGTCAGTCCAAATTCTTAGACTGCTAACATGTGGTTTGTAAGAAGGAGTAGAATGCCTCATTCAAACCAAGTATATGGTCTGTTTCTATTTTCTCCCCTCCCCCTTTATTGGGCAAACTTCACCTCAAAGCTAGGACCACACACACACATTGTGGTTCAAGAACAAGGTTTACTGCTAGATATGATCGTTGGTAAAAACTTGGCACTCCTCGTGGAGTAAACCTTAGAATAAAACAAAAGTTGTCTCTTCCCATGCCGCATACTATAAAATTGCGGGCAACCAAAAAGAAGTGGAACTTATTTTGGCAAGATATAAACAAATATCAGTGAAGCAGCTCGGAGGGGAATGAGGTGTATATGACTGCTGAATATCACGATGGAATTGTTAGGCCCTATAGATTCACTTAAATTCAAGCATCATCTTTGTGTATTGACGATGTAATTTTTTGCAAGAAGGGGCAACAACTAAGCAAAATAAAACGGTACTGACTTGGGACATTTCAATTGAATCAGACATGGAAGAAAATTAACGTTTGAAGCCGTGCCGCTCTTCTGCTGTTATAAAAGCGGCTAGACGTGTAGTCTTGTTCAAGACGGTTTAACGTAGTTGTACCTGGCCAACAGATCGCACGTACGTGTACGTGTTAACACAACAAACGACCCGAAATAACGTCTTGTAGTGAGCACGGATGGACGCAAGTGTATCAACAACCAATACTAATTTAATCAAAACAACATGGCGGAGCCTTACCACCACAGCCCCAAGAGGGCGCTATAACGACACAACATCTCCCCCATCTTAAATGAGTGCATAGTAGAAAATTTCTCACAACAAAAGTTATTATGCTTTAAAATAAAACCTTGTTCGGATGTGGTGAGACCTTGTAACTTGGATAATTGTAATACGATGTATAATGCAGAAATTGTATGGGGGAAGCAAAACTACTACAATCATAAGCAAAAAAAAAATACTGATCGCTTTATAAGAAAATAATGTTCAAAGCAAAATAAAGTTCTCTCAGTCCAGGAAAGTTTTAAGAGTCCGTTGTGCAAAATGCCTGAAGTTGTATAAATTAAAGTGAATAATTGGAAGCCAAAATACGGTTTGATGCAAAATGAATAATCTTAGCCAATGTGATAGTCCTTAGTCCAAACTGGTGGAATACGTGTCCTGGTTGAATGGCGTGTGGTAGCAGACTGACTCACAACTGGAGATTGTGGTTTGTGAGCAGCTGCAGTCTGAGCAGTAGGAGTCATGAGTGTAGCTGGACATGCACTCAACTTGGATGCATTCCACACCCGACCATCCTGGAGCATGTATGTGAACCGTCCCTTAGTTTTCACAATGAGCTGAGGATCAGAGAATTTCCTGGTACACTTGGACTGGAGATTTGGTGTTTTGACGCGAACGTAATCACCAACGCGGAAGCTTGGCTTTTGAGCTCCACGTCGACGATCAGTGGCTTTTCGTGACAGTTCCTGTTTGTGAGCAACACGTTCGCGAACTGAAGAATCATCAGCGCATTTAGGGGTGTCATTGCGAATGTTCATCCGAGTCACCATTTTGCGATTGTGAAGCAACTCTGATGGAGATTTTCCAGTAGTTTGGTGAGGCGTAGCACGGTAGGCAGTCAGTAGGTCAATGGTGGCTTGTTTCCATGAAGCGTGTTCCAGCATGGCAATTTGAAGTGTCTGCTTCAAAACCCTGTTCCAACGTTCCACTTCACCATTTGCTCTAGGATAATAGAGTGAAGATTTCCTGTGTTGAATTCCCAAATTGTGAAGGAAGTTTTCAAACTCAGCGGAAACAAACTGAGATCCATTATCGGAAACCAGTTCTTGGGGCAAACCTTCACGAGCAAAGACTGAGGAGAGCATATTGATGACTGTACGCGAGGTAACCTGAGATGCGAACGCGACCTCAGGCCACTTACTGTAGTAGTCAATTAAGACAATTGCGTAACGACACTCGCGAGGTGCATCAACAAAAGGCCCCGTTATGTCAATTGCGACCTTCTGCCATGGACCTTCAGGAAGAGGAACCGGCTGGAGTGGAGTATTTCGAGTGCGAGCTGTTTTGTCACAGGTTTGGCATGGTAGGCAATGACGGATTGTCTCTTCAACCATGCGATCCATCGCTGGCCACCAGTAACTATCGCGTAATCGCTGTTTGCACCGAACAATCCCTTGATGGGCCTCATGAGCTAGGTTGAGTAAGCTGCGTTGCAAGCTGGCTGGGATGACAAAACGGTCACCACGCATTAAGCAATCGTCAATGACCGACAGTTCATCCTTGATCATGAAGTATGGTCGCAGAGCCGTATCAATGCGTGACTTATGTGGCCAGCCCTTGACCACATGTGAGATTACTTGTTGAATGGTTGAATCCATACGACTCTCAGTCTGCAAATCAGTTTTGCTGATGGTGCTGTTTATCAGCAGAACATTCAAGGATTGGATGATTACCTCCTCATCACTATCCTCAAATATGTCCGTTGCAGCAATGGGAAGGCGGGACATGGCATCAGCTGCTGAATTATTGACACCCGCGCAGTACTCAACGGTGTAGTTGAAACGCATAAGACGTGTAGACCAACGGGCAATGCGCATGGATTGACGTCCAGACCCTCGAGCAGACAGCAGTGTAGTGAGAGCCTGGTGATCAGTTTTGAGGGTGAAATGGCGTCCCCACAGGTACTGGAACCATTTCTCGCATGCCCACACGCAAGCAAGAGCCTCCTTCTCCCCCACTGAGTAGTTTCGCTCCGCCGACGACAAAGTGCGAGATGCGAATGCAACAGGATACTCGCGACCGTTCTCTACCTGAATGAGAACAGCACCAAGTCCGTAGGACGATGCGTCGGTGGACACAATCACTGGCAGTTGTGGGTCAAACAACCGTAAGGTAGCACAGCGTGCAATCAGTTGCTTGATTGACTCGAAGCTTTGAAGCGCTGCAGGAGACCATGTGAATTCTGCTCCTTTACGAATCATGGCACGCAAAGGCTCAACTACTGAAGAGAAATTGGGCACGAAACGAGCATAATATGATGCCAGTCCGAGGAAGGAACGCATTGTGGCTGTATCGGTAGGGCGTGGCACATGCTTGATTGCATCCACATGGGCTGGATCAGGGTTCAACCCTTGTGCGGATACAGTATGTCCGAGGAAGCGCAGTGATGACAAATTGAACTGACACTTGGAAGTGTTAAGGGTCAATCCAACATCCTGTATGCGTTTGAGGACTGCAGAAAGATGCTTGTCATGTTCCGCCTGGTCTCGGCCGTACACAACCACATCATCTAAGTAGGCCTGTACACCTGGAAGCCCACTTAGTACAGATGACATCAATTTCTGAAATGCTGAAGGTGCTGACGCGAGACCGAAACAAACGCGTCGGAATCGAAACAGTCCCTCGTGCGTGATGAATGCAGTGTAATCACGTGACTCTTCAGCCAGCTCCAATTGATGATAAGCCGAATTGAGGTCAAGTGTACTGAAAACAGTGGCATGTCTGAGTTCTGCAAACAGTTCCTGCATGTCTGGAAGTGGGAAGCTATCGACAACTACCGCACGATTGACTTGTCGAAGGTCCACGCAAAGACGAATATCCCCAGATTTCTTGTAGGCAACGATGATTGGGGAAACCCATTCGCTAGCATCAATGCGTTCTATGATGCCTGCATTCTCAAGTCGTTTCAGTTCAGCGGAAACTTTATCGCGAACGGCGAATGGTAGCCTACGCAACCGTGGTTGTACCGGTGGAACATCAGGCCTGATTTTGACACAGTGAGCGAATCCATGAGCTGTGCCAATTTTGTCCTGGAAAAGTTCGGGGAACTCAGCGCGGAGGGATTCCTCGTATTTCGTAGTATCTGCAGGTGTAGTAGGCGCTGTAGGAACCGGCGATTCAGGGAACAGCTGGCGAACTGGAATGATCTTGTCACCGTCCAGGGTGAGCTGAAGTGACTGGATTAGATCCAAACCAAGAATTGGATCACCCTTGTCCACAATGTAGAAATTGCCATTCACCACGGCATCAGCTCTATCCGCATGACGAACCGTAGTGCTGATGTATCCGAGGACTGTGATAGGCTCATGCAGGTATGTAGTAAGTTTTATGGGTGAAGGCTGCAGAGCCTCGCGAACAAAGTACTTGTCAAACACTGACGCAGGCAAGATTGAAACTGGAGATCCTGTATCAAAGACAAGTGAAATGCGAGCATCATGGCCAAGTATGATGTCACAAGTAAGATTACGAGCCTTGGGGGACCCTATAGTTAGGATCTGAACTTCATCCTCTGAATCAGATTCAAAGTGTTCAACCGCAACAGTGTTAACCTTGGCCGAAGACTTGCAAACCCGAGCAAAATGTCCCTTCTTGGAACAAGCAGAACAAGTAGCATCAATGGCCTGGCAAAGTGGAGAGTTTGCCTTGTGATCAGGAGAACCACAACGATAGCATTGGATCTTGCGAGAAGTCGGTTGTGAAAGTTTGGGTTTGCTGGAAGACTGTGGCTTTGACTTACGTGCACTGGACTTGGCCGATGACTTCGAATTGCGAGCATATGTAGCGTTGACCGACGGGTTTGGCTGCAAAAGTCCAACTCCTTGTGCAATAGACTTGGACTCGCGGAGTGCTGCCTCCATTTGACGGCTGAGGGTCAAAGCAGATGTCAGCGTGAGAGTTGGTTCCAAGAGCAGTCTCTCACGAATTCGGTCGGTTGAAGTCTTCTCCACGAGTTGATCGCGGATCATTTCATCAGTCAAGGCACCGAAGTTACACGAAACAGCAAGTGCACGAAGAGCAGAGACATACTCGTCCACAGATTCGCCCTGATGCTGAGCTCTCTGGCGAAAGCGATAGCGTTCGGCAACAATATTGACACTGGGCTGAAAATGTGCCTCCAGTCGTGCCAAAGTTTCATCATAAGATGGGGTAGAATCATCGTCGGGCGGCTTTGCATCCGCTCCACCCGACCCCGCAATGCAAGCAGGCGGCAATGTGGCGTATATGCGTTGCCCCTCTGGCCCCAAGCAATGTAACAGTATAGCGCGACGACGCTCATCGGAGTAAGAATCAGCTCCTGAAGCAACAATAAAAGTCTCAAAAAGACTTCTCCACTGTCTCCAGAGTATTTTAGGATTACCTGGAGTTGCAAGGTATGGTGGAGGTGGTGTAAGGTGGGCCATTACGAATCCTCGTCGCCAATATGTAGTGAGCACGGATGGACGCAAGTGTATCAACAACCAATACTAATTTAATCAAAACAACATGGCGGAGCCTTACCACCACAGCCCCAAGAGGGCGCTATAACGACACAATACGTCTACGCCACACACACAAGCATGTAATACCGTCTTGTCCATTTACTCCAAACTGCCCGGAAAATTCCGGGCAATAACCCCCCGCGTAGTCGGCGCATCATGACGTAGCCTTATTTGCATTAATATATTTAGAAAATTTGCATAGGGTTGAAGTCTAGTACCGCAACGACGTCGCAAGCATTATATGCAGTACGAATACACACGTGCATTTACAGTACTTGTAAATTACATGTGCCGTACATGTAGGCCTACATTGATATCGTACCATGGCTGCTGACGGACGGATCGTATTGAATTTGGAGGCCTTGGATTTTGCAACACAAATGTCGGGGATTCGAGAGTTTTCCGGAGAACAACAAGGCTCTTAGACGACTTGGGAATGGAATAAATTTACTAACCGTGCCCCTCGAAATCATTCCGTGTCTTCATGGAGCCCGGGAACAGACTCCATGGTATCTTAATTCAGTGAAATTATTTCATTTAACCCTTCATTCATTCATTTTTTTTGGCAACATACAAAAGTACTGTACACATGAAATACACAATAAATATACGAATGACAAAAGCCCGAGGATAACCCAAAAAGCTGAAAAATACGGCTTATTCATATCCTACAATTTCTCGAAATCTTTTTGTGCCGCATGACAGTTGATCGAAGTATTTATAATCAAGCCCATGGCTTTGGTAATGACCATGGAGCTATCTGTTGTTATTGCTCCATGGCAATAACGGTTGCTACTGACTTTCAAACGACCGTCATTACGTGATTATGCACACGGTATCACGCCATACCACGTGCGTGGATTGGACGCTGACCAAAACAGCGCATTGCACCCCGTTGTTGACCCCAATGAATATGCATTTTTTGCCCACAGAGGTCACGCTCAGTCTTTGTCAAGTGACACCAGAGCAAATAGACAAGACGTTGATATTTCGTAGGGCGGTGGAATGGTCCACTTTGTTCACGTGGGGTGGGTAATTGTTTGTGGAATGGTCCACTTTGTTCACGTGGGTCGGGTAATTGTTTGGAGGGACTAGCGCATAATCAACGTCTTGAACAAGACTACTAGACGTGTCGTGCTTTGGACAGAAAGCCGGCATGTTGCTTCAAACGTCGAATTTCTGCCGTGTCTAATTTAAATCTTGGGCCAATGTTTGAATTAGACACAGCAGAAGTTTGACGCTAAGCAATCATCAAGTTTTGGTTACTACTCCAGTGGTTCTGATCGAGTTGAGTTTGGCATAAATTAAATTCAAATGAAAAAATACATAAATAAATGTAAAGAGCAACATTTAAAATGAATTTCCATACATTTTTTCAGACTTCAACGGAATTTAGAAGGAGAAAGGTAAACATTAATGAATGATAAATGAAAAAAAAAAATTACCAAAGCTACTCCTATGACACAAAGATCCTTGGGAACTTAATCAAGTCAGGAAGTTTCATGGCAGAGAAAAGTAGGATTTAAAATTGATGGGAAAAATAATGGAGGCATAATATTGGTGTGCTCCTCTTCCACCCGAGAGACCAGTTAACAACATGATAGTTTATGTGATGTAATGATCATTGTGTATTAAGCCCATACTCGCTGTCAATGGGCAAGGCCTTGTTTGGTATGTATTTGAATAGGCTAATGCCATTATTATCAAAATGAGATTGATGAATTGGCTTTGAGGTGAAGTTTGCCTAATAAAAGGGGAGAGGGAGAAAATAGAAACAGACCATATACTTGGTTTGAATTACCAGGAGGCATTCTATTCCTTCTTATTGTCCACTTGATTTATAGGTAACTACTCACCATCGGAGTAGTCTCTTTGAACGGTAAGATCACCTGAAGTCAGAATCAGTTTTTGAAAAAAAGAAGAATTTCTGAGGACAAATTGTTATTTCCACCCTCAACATCACATTCCTATTTGTAAAAGGAAAGTTCAAGAAGTCAAAAAGAATACGCATAATAGACGTATAATACATGGTTACTATGATCAACCGTTTCCATGGCAACAGTAATTTTTTTAAAACTGTTTTTTTAACACATTGACCCTTAGGAACGTAAGTAACAATAAAACAATACAAATTCAGCAAGTATCCTGGCAATGTGTATATACATACTGCTTTGCCCCCCCCCCCCCCCAAATAAAGTGTAAAAGCCCTACAAATACAAACTCCACGGGTTCATTTTTAACTCTGACCAGTATAGATGATCCAGTTTGGTTTGAATTCCATTCAAATGTATTAAAAAAATAATTTACAGAATTAATATCTATTTTCTTAGTATATAACTCAAGGACGGAAAATTGTGAAAAAATGGTCAAATGTACAGCGATATTGCGAAAAAGGAATAATTTCCCCCAGCTATTTTTTTTTCTTTTCTAGAAGACCAATGTTTCATCTCAACAATATGTGGTATTTGTGAAAATTAGAGCACTACCATATGGGTTATGAGCTGTTAAAAAGGGGTATTTTTTCACACATTGAAAAAGTAAACAAAAAAACACCCCTATTCCAAATAAATGGTATAACCCAGTCACATACTTAGTTATAATTTTTACACATTAAATGTAAGCTTTAAGGACCAACCTGTCCACATCCTTTAACATAATTTATTTGGTATATATTGTGTAGTTGTAACCCAACCTTAAAAATTGCTAAATTTCACCTAAAAAAAAGTTGGAAAAATGATGGAAAATGCTTTAAATGGTAATTTGGCTGTTGCTTTGGCAACGAAGTAATTTTCCAAAAATATATCCATATTTGTTTGTTTGGGGCTAAGGTCAATCAAATATAAGAGTTTATAGAAAATCAATTTTTTGGCCATCGCCAACATTTTCAAGATTTCTTTGATATTTACAGTCCCTTACTCTTAAACCCCAAATGTGCTTAAGCATGAAAAGTCTTCCTTGATCAATTAGGATTGCCAACCAAATTGTCATATGATGTTGACCGCTTTTGACTTGTGTTCGGCCATTGTTGATCGACTGAGCATAACATTCACAAGGAGTTTTGGCTGTAATACTAATTTTATTTACCAAGGTGCTTAAGCAATTGGCCCATGGTGTGTTGCCCTAACTGGGAAACATGTTACCGAAAATGTTACCGAAATTGTTGACAGTGTACACTCTGCTTGACTGTGTTCCTTCGTGTTACAGGTACGACAGACAGAATGGTTTGCATCAGCAACACCCTGGCTTTGGTTGGTGAATGGAAAGATGGCGTTTATTTCTTCTACCTGGCAATACAGATGTGGATCTTACATTGTGCTCAATGTGAACTTACGGGTAAGTTGATTATGCAATGACAATAGTCATCCATCGTTCAAACGATGGTCCATACCTATTGTATATTTTTGTGAGACGTGCTAGCTATAGTCTTTACCAGGCGCGGTTCTAGAGCTGTTTTTGTTGGGGGTGGGGGGGGGGGGGCTAGACCATTCGCACGTGACGACATCTTGTAACATTCGCTTCATGTTATTTATATTTAGGAGTCGAAAAGCAACCTATAGAAACATTGAAACGATCGTATTTTCCAGCATTTTTGTCAATTGCATTTTGTTAGGGGGTGTGGGTTAGACACACAATTTTGGAGGGGGCAGTCCCCCCCCCAAGCCTTCGTTGAACTTAAATGTTCACAGATTTACATATAACTTTCAGGGTATGAAGATGGTGCTGGTAGAATCCTACCGTTAAAATTGTTTCGCCTGTAATGGTGTATTTATCCAGGTATTAGTAAAACAACGACCGAAAATCTTGTTGATCTTTTAGAAGATCAAAAATAAAAGAGAAAAGACTTAAGAAATACTTTGGCCGTTTTTCACGATTTTCTCAAAAAGTGGCCACCGTATGTGACTGAAATGTTCACAGATGACTGTGACTGTATCTTCCTTGATATTTCTGCCCATGAATCTGTACTCCTTTGACTAAAACCAAAGTATGATATTACCTTTAATTTACTCTGCATATAATACAGCCTTGTGAAACAATACTGGATCGTTAGACCTGACGTGCATATTTTGATTAAGATATGAATCGATTGTAGATTTAGCGCTAACGGACCAATATGCATAATTTATGTCTCATGCCAGAATTCAACCGTCGTAACTGTACCTATTTTTGTTTAATCATGACATTATCTGACCTATATGCTTCAAATGATCATAGGCAATTCCGCTAGTTCTGATTTTTGGCTTTTTCGCATAGTCATGGAAGATTCTTCTTTGTAACAAATTATTTGTCCACTGCAAGCTGTACTTTCAATCAAATCGGAAGAAGCTCCTTATTTGAAAGTGGTAACTTTTTAAATTCGGACTTCGGAAACCCAACCAGATTGACTTTAAACTAGGAACGTACAAAGACCAATGTAAAGTGGGCGCATTGGTCAAAAACAGATATAGGTCGATTTGATTTTGATAATTCTTAAACACGCAACGTAGAATACTGTATAAACTAAAATATACTCCGACGTGATGAAACCATCAAAAATGCTTATTTTAAGAAGCAAAGGCCGATCGTTTCAAAATTTGGTGGGAAATCGAAATATTTATTGGTTCGAGATATAATTTATGAAGTAATGCCATGATGACGTCATCACTTGGATTTTTATGAATATTTGAACCGTATTGTGCCATCCAAACCACATTGACTTTGTACAGAGTTTTGTATGTGACAGTATTTTACAACATACAATGTCATGTTCGATTGACACAAAATTAGGTATACGTCGAAGCCCGGAAAGTGTGACATCATCATGACATCACCAAGGGTCATTTCTTATTATGTCATTTCCCTTACCTACTTGAACTGGTTCTTTTCCATCATTTGCAGCTTTGTCCGTCACTAGTAAAGTAGCATTTCAAAGCTCGAGTATAAACATTGCGCAAGACATGTTGGACGGCAAAACAAATACTTTTGTAAGCACAGGTAGGCTATAAATTGTAAATATATATAATTATATATAATTTATCATGCTGAAATTTTATTAAGAAAAATATGTAAAAAACAACTCAAATACGTTATTTGTTAAAATGAAAACGATGTTTAACAATGTATTTTTGTTCATGTAATTGATCGCAGCTCTCATTATATGGCCCATCACTACAAAACCCATCTGCTTTACTTTTGAGATTAAAAACAATAAAACCCCTTTTCCTAGGCAGATTTGATATATGAATTTAGCCATCTCTTTTGTGATTTGCGTAGATCCGTGAAGATTCATCTTGAATCCACTCTCGAAATGATATAAAAAAAATTAACAGTTTATAAACTGTAAAACAGACAAAATAGCTCATCAGTCCAAATATTGACCTGACGCATTATGCAACGCTAACAGGTAGTAGGGCCAGGGACCAATTTCCCGGCCCTGCTTAGCACAAATATTTGCTTAGCATGAAATTTCTATCTTGATCAAAACAACATAATTTTGTATGGTTGTTTGTTTTATTGGGCAAGACATTAATTGTGCTTAGCGTTTTTGTATGTGCTTAGCAGCTTCATGAAACTGGCTTATGATCCTAGCTAGTCTATAGTGTAATTAGACGCACACGCCGTACAGCGCGTGAGCGTCTATCACATGCGTGTAGATTTTATGATTAATTATGAAAGCCAACCCATCACTGACCTCTAGGTTTTGACCAATCAACATACTCGGCCTCCGTCACAATCCAGACTGAAATATTCTCAATACAGATCTGATTGGCTGATGTGCTGCGTTGCATTAAAGTTGCAGCACGCATGTATCATACGGTCACGTTGCGTGGCATAGAGTAGAATGGGTGATACTCAGAATCGATCCTAGCAGGATTGATTTGAAACACTAATCTCAACATCAGTGACAACAAAAAAAATATCAAATTCTCATTAACATTCATCAGGGTATGGAGACAGTCACCCATGGATACGAATAGACTTGGGAACCGAACACTGTTTGGGAATAGTCACCGCCTGGCCACGAGGACAATGTTGTGGTAAGGTCATTAATCTATTAGACAATGCGGATTGTGTACATGTGTCATGCTACTAGATGGGTGGAATACACGGAGATGTATGCGTGCTGTGGCCTAGTGGTATGGCGTGTCGTACTCAAGATCTTGTGATCAATCTACAGATTGTGGGCTCGAACTCAGTCATGGGCTAGTGGTGCTTGCATCCTTAAGCAAAACGCTGTATCACATATTGCTCCTCTTCCCCAACGGGTGTAAATGGGTACCAGTGAGGGTAGAGATAGCTTTGCGGTTTGATTAGCCTCTGTGCACCTTATGGTAGCACGAGGCTGTATACTCCCCAGGGAGCTGAGATTGTTTCAGGAATGTAAATTGGCCCGATGACCAGGGTTATAATAGATACCCTGTGATACCCTTTTTGTGTGTAAGAACGCTATATAAATGCTAATATTATTATTTTTATTATTATTAATGTTATCTTTCATTTATGAATGTATCTTAATTTTAGTAGCATATTGAAATAATCATTGTTTTTGTACAGACAAGATTTTAACAATTTTATTGAAGTCAAGAAAGATTTGAGGCTTTGCATGGTGACAATTGGTATGTGGATCGGTGTTTGCAGAAACACCATGTAGGAATATTTTGTACATTTGCACTTCTATTTCGATCGCACTTTTCGTAAGGTCTCAACGTTTCGACTAGCCTGCTCTAGTCATCATCAGGAGACTGATGTTCATAAATTGAAGTCATCACTATGTTGAGTTTAATCATAACAGACTCAAAGAAATCCCTTGTCTTATTATATTCAAAACCCAGGGCATTATTTTATCGGTGCGGTAGCTCGAGCCGGTCTCAACGAAAACTACACCGACAACCAGCCATGCGGGGTACCAGTAACCAGGGCACAGGCCAACAACGAAGCAACAATCATATTCCAGTGTGACCCACCAAGGATGGCCAGATATGTGACATTCGACATTGATCTTAGCCTGCCTGATGTTGTCAAAGCAATTTTACAGATTACTGAGGTGAAAGTGGACGAGTACGTTGGGAACTGTACTGCAAATAACACAGGTACCCAAGGTAAATCAAATTAACATGGGTGTGACTACTGCCATCGCCTGATGAAGTATTGCTAGACATGGACCATGACAAAATTTGAGTTCTCAACCAAGACTACATCTAAGGTCAGATTAAAGAAATTGATGGAATAGACCTCAGGGAACATTTATAGGAATTATGTGGCCTCAAATTGTGGTAGTACTTTTGCGTATTATCTCAAAAATTATTGCAATATTTCACCAACAAATTAAGAAAAACAAAAGAAAATTCAACAAATGGGTTTAAGTTCTTGCTTCTGACTGATTTATTTTTAATGTTATTTCTCTTTGAATGGATTATTAATATATAATTAATTATAATAATTACATAATCATTCACCAAAATACATATCAAGGACTTGGGGGCAGAGAAAACGACCACGCCCCTTTTTTCAGTTGCATTGTGGGAAAGTGAATCTCGTTTTTTGTTGATCCTCAAATGATACCACATTTTCTTAAAAGTTATACCACAATTTGAAGCCACAAACGACCTAGCAAAGCTGTTAATGGTATAAACTTCCATTTTATAAAATCAGACCTTAGATGTAGTGGGTGTTGAGCTAACACATGAATAAGAGGGTTTTCAGAACTTTGCTCCTTGACTATGCAGTTTGCACATAGAAACATCGCGATCTCCACATCGTGTGGCAACAGATAAGTGCAATTATTTAGTTTTGTATTTCTTTTTATCTTGTATATTTTGTAGCTTCAATTCCTTTGGCGTTCAACGACCATCTCATCTCTGTAAGCAGTGCTTTTGGTGATCCAAAGTACTCGCTGGATGGGGATTTGTATACGTTCTCGCATACAGGTCAGCCTAAAATACTAATGCTATTACTTTCACCGACTTTCCTTACAGAAAATTACTTGTTGTAGTTGAGGGTGTGGTAAATAACAGAGTCTTGCACTCAAACTGTACTGTACTGCACTGGGTCTATACGGGAAGTGGCCCTTTATTGTACCTGCACACTTTAAATACACTCAACTATCGTGCCTCTTCATACAGTGTAGTAGGAAACTAATGACGTGGAACCAATAGAAATTGGAACATAAGCCACATATCTTGTTCAGTACATGTGCTAGAGCGCGCTCCAAATCGCACTAATTGTCGCGATTATTTGGTGTGTGAGAACGTGCCTATTTTGAACACAACATTCCAACTTAGGATTGACATTCTCAAGATTGACATTTCCTTCGGTCATACCACAGCCAGTGTCACTTTATAGCTATACAACTAATTATATCTTTAGCTAGAGACTCGCATCCATGGTGGAGAGTAGACTTGGGAACTGAACACTGCTTGGGAAGAGTCAACGTTACCCTCCGTCAAGGCTGTTGTGGTAAGACATGTAGAACTACGGTAGAGTTGCAAGACGTGAAATGAGAAACACACCCCTGATAATTACCTGATGAGGTACAGATTCGTATAAGCCTACACGTAGGACCACACATTGTATAGGGCCTTTAAACCTAGACTTGAGGCTACTCTTGGGACTATTATTTACCACCATTTGGATTGAGGTGACTGGACTAAATGACGACGCCGAAGAAATGACTCCAGCAGCTTCGTCATGTATCTCAAGACCTTCACGTTAGGATACAAAATGGTGGTGGCTGAATAAATCCCCAAAATTAGTCTATACCACCAAGTCTCATTTAGTACAGGACTTGTATAATTTTCTTATGATTATAAAGGCATAATGTGCTTTTATTCTCCGCCCAAGATGTGCTTCATACAGTGTATAGCCCACTAAGACCTTCTTGCCTTGACAAACTCAAATTCATGTTCGTTTTTATGTGACATTTGCAGGAAAATATGGTTTCACGGATGCAGTAGCACGAGCTGGTCTCAGTTCAAACTACGCCGACAACCAGCCATGCGGGGTACCAGCAACCAAAGCGCAGTCCACCAACGGAGCAACAATCATATTCCTGTGCGATCCACCAAGGATGGCCAGATATGTGACATTGGACATTGATCGTACCAATCCTAATGTCAGTATAAAAGAGTTAGGGCTTGCTGAGGTTACAGTGGACCAATACACGGATGACGAATGCGACTCCAATGACCCTACCACTCCAGGTAATTGTGCCCTTCAAATGGAGTTTGTTATGACAGCTTGCAATTCTTTGCTTCCGCGCAAATAGCTAAGTCTCCAGGGGTCGATTTCACCAAACTCATCGTAACGTAATATAAATCGTAGGACTTATGATGCATTGCAGCCGATGGGATGCGGTAGGTTATCCTTCGTAACTCGAATACGATCAATTGTAGGGCATCGTAAATTCGACTCCAGGTAGCATTGATTTATTGGCTGACTTCGAATTTGAAACTGTTATCATTGTTTTTTTGGCGTCAGTGAAAAGCCTTTATTTTTGTTCTGATTTTTGTTTAGTTTTTTTTCCCTCTTCTTCTTCTTCTTGTCGTCACGGCCCATAGACTTTTGTTTTGTTCGGACACCCACTTTGGTCACTTTTAAGCAGTCAATCTAAACAAAACTTGGTCCATGTAAAGTCCCTATAGGGTAGATGCGTTCCCAACATTTACGTCATCACGACGCCATCAGGTGTTAAATTACAAGTAATTCAGATTTAATAATTACAATCTTTAAAAATCAACCGTTTGAGTTATCAAGTTGATTCTTTCGACAAATGTCAATGTTAGGGAAGGTCTTTCTTTGTGACACATTTCTTGACCTCTGGGACATCTACTTCAGGTCAAACAGGAAGTATGTAGCTCCTCATTCAAAAGTGGTAAGAGCTAGAATCATGATTCTTTCATCAAATGACAATGTTAGGCAAGGTCTTTCTTTGTGACACATTGCTTGATCTCTATGACCTCTACTTCCGGTCAAACAGGAAGTAGCTCCTCATTAAAAAATGGTAAGAGCTAGGATCACGATTGTTTCGCCAAATATCAATATAAGGGAAGTTTTTTTGTTGTGACACATTAGTATTAATACGTTGAGAAGCAATTTATATCGTATGCGGAAAAGCCTTATGTGCTGTTTACACCAGCCATAAATGTGTAGTTTTCAATACATTTCTGTCATTTTCTTTTCCCGTGTTTATCTTGATGACTAAGGGCCTACTGCTTGGTCCGTCAGTGAGAAGCTGACAACACACAGCTCTGAAGACAATTCCGCATCACCCTACACTATTGATGACAATATGGAATCGTCCACAAGCTCACCGGGTAAGCCTCAAAATATGAGATATCACCAGTGATACTAATACAATATCAACACAATATCAGTACAATATCAGTACAACATCAGCACAATATCAAAGCAATATCAATCAAATATCAATACAATATTAATTCAATATCAGTACAATATCAATACATTCAATAGCAATACATTATCAATACAAATATACAATACAAAAAACACAACACAAATACACAATACAAATATACAATATTGATACAATATTATAGCCATATTTCTGTATTCGTGTGCCTGGACGCGATTTTATTATAGGAATTAAATTTGATGTCTTTAGTAGAAAACACTCGTAAGCCTCGACACTTATTTATAGAAAAACTAATGGGCCTATTTTGTCTGCTAAATAATTAATAATCATCAAATTGCCACAACTTGGGAAACTGATGACTGGATTAATTTAACGTCATTGAAAAGTGATCAAAGAGAAAGTTAGACGATGCTTTCAACTTGAGGGACTAGATAAGTTTGTCATTTTTCAATTTCATCTAATTACTGGATAACACTTTTAACAGATTCACAGGAACTCTCCACACGAGGGTCGTCTGAGGCAAATGTGTATACGTCTACCTTATCAGGAAAGCCAGAAAAAACGTTAATGTGTTGATGTGATGGCAAGTCTGTTTGACGAGATAAGTTTCTCAGCTTCTTATTTCCTTTTATTACTTGATGTCTTATTTAACAGTTTCGACGGTCAGCGAATGGCTTACGTCTCAGAACTTGCAACTCTTGACACTAGGCTCGTCTGAGCCCAATATGGATACGTCTACATCAGGTAAGCCAGACAAAATGTGTTGTGATGGCAAGGCTATTTGACTAGATACGTTTCTCAGCTTCTTATTTCCTTTTATTACTTGATGTCTTATTTAACAGTTTCGACGGTCAGCGAATGGCTTACGTCTCAGAACTCGCAACTCTTCACACTAGGCTCGTCTGAGCCCAATATGGATACGTCTACATCAGGTAAGCCAGACATAATGTGTTGTGATGGCAAGGCTGTTTTACTAGATACGTTTCTCAGCTTCTTATTTCCTTTTATTACTGGATGTCTTATTTAACAGTTTCGACGGCCAGTGGAAAGCTTACATCCGAGAACCCACAGCAACTCTCCACAATAGGCTCGACTGAGGCCAATATGGATACGTCATCAACAGGTAAGCCAGAAAAATGCGCTTATGTGTTGATGTGATGTAATAGCAAGCCGGTTCATGTTTGATTACATTCCACTTAATTCAGGATGCACATGATGAGGCTTTAGTTCCCGTTCCTATTCTTAAAGGGTCTGTGCAATAGGAACATTATGACTTGAACGAGTGCAACAAAGCAGCTGTCTTTTGTTTTTGTTCTCCATATTCATGAGCAAAACGGTGATGTCATCTAGTTATTAACTAAGAGCAGTAACCCAATTGAATGGTGCACAAAAAGTTGGGGTTGTTTTATAGGTTTTTGGACGGACCTCTTCCTCCTCAATAGATTTTGTTTTGCCGAATATGTTCCTTTCGCTCATCTGGTGGTGTAATTTGTTTTGCCAAACCATTTCTGTGGGTCAAGTTTGCCTTTGGTTCCCTACAAGAGCATGCATGAAAATCCCCCATTTTGTAAAGCCATTTAAAGGAAAACCAAATTCTGGTTTGAAACCAAACTAAGACTTGCCATTCATTATCTGCCAGTAAATTCTCTGTATGAAGCCAATAGAATAACATGACTGTAAAAAGCACTGCAGGAACCCTTTAATCATGTTTATTTTTTCGATCACTCCTTTGAACAGCTTCGTCTGTCACTCAGAAACTGGTGACCTCTGAAAGTCCACAGGACCATACCACACGAAGCCCTAATTCCACGCATCAAGTCGCAGGTTCGTATCCCGTCCGTGTTCCCACTACCCACGTTTTAGACTCTCAATTTGAATAGATTTTGAGCACACAGTTCTTGCCATACACTTACATCGGAATTGTCCTTGGTATTAAAGATAAATCATAATGTATTTATATGGAGTTAGTCCTTATCCATTTAAAATTGGTAAAATATTCAGTTACTCCTTCAAGGATAGATCTGTGCATAGATCTGTTCAATTAAGTATCAAAGATATAACTGGTGATTAGCCCTTCATGAATTATGCATGATTTCGATGAGCTTAGTTTTCAACTCGACTGCCATCGATACGGAGTGTTTTAATATTTATGTTGCAATGCAAACATTATGGAGCTGTGCTTGATGTTAGTGCGTTAGTAAGTGCGTTAGGCACTCACCTCCCACCAATGTGGCCCAGGTTTGATCCCAGCTTGGGTCATATGTGAGTAGAGTTGTGCGTTGGTTCTTTCCTATGCTTCGAGGGTTTTTCTCCGGGTTCTCCGGTTTTCCTCCCTCAACGAAAATCAAACACTTTCGATCTCAGACTGTACTCAGTGATCTTATATGGGTTGATGTGGCTGGCAGCCAAGGGCGCCCATGAGAGCCTGCTAGTCGCATCCTTCGCAATTCAGCACCCCAGCTGCGAGTAAGGATAATTAGCCTCCCAAGTTGTTATTATTAGTAGCTAAATTTATAATTAATCTCTAAAATTTCCTACACCGGCTGCATTTGTTTTGTTTTTGTATCAGGTCAAGGCCCTTGCTTTGGCAAGTTTATTAATAGCCGCCTGAGTTTCAAACTCGTGTACAAGGGAGGGCATATTGGAAACAACCAGCCTCTGAAGACCAAGATGACCAAATCTTCCCTGCTCTGTGCTCAGCTCTGCATCCTGTATGCTGAATGTTTCTCCTTTGACTTTGCACTGGGTACCGGACAGTGTCATCTTCACAACGTCACCTCAGCAGACATAGAGGTGACTCCGAGCAGTGGTGTCCTAATCTATACTATGAACTAATTTTTTTCCCTGACGTGATGCATGTATCATACCAACAATTTTGTGATACGATTTTTTTGATGGGTGATCAAATTGAAGAATAGCCTTTAAAGGTAGTATCATACTTTGGTAGCATACCGAAACATAAATCTTCGTAGATTTACCTATAACGCAGGGTATAAAGATGGTGATGGTAGAAATATACTTATCCAGAAAAGAGTAAAACCAGTGACCAACATTATTTTTGATCTTTTAAAGACATACGAAATACTGTGGCCGTTTTCACTGTTTTCTCAAAAAGTGGGCACCGTATGGGACTGAAATGTTCACAGATGACTGTTCCTGTATTTTCCTTGATATTTTTGCCCATGAATCTGCATTTCTTTGGCAAAATCCAAAGGATGATTCTACCTTAAATAGACCTCTTAGGTTGATACATATTCACGTTTAGTATAAGTATTGTTGTGTCGAGTCATTATTAGTTGGATGTTTGAAGACGTTTTTCCCCTTAAATCAGACAATGTTTTTAATTTCGCAAGCTGTCATAGCATACAATTGTAAGCATTCATACTTTATATGTCATTGTTATAAAATATAACTTGGAGTTAAGAGGGCCCGACGCGGTTCCGATACAAGCAGGATATTTATCTTTATCTTTAGCCTTCGATGAAGATCCTTCTAGTATCGACGATATTATTGTAGCTGAGAGCAGTATATAACTTGCATTGTCGTTTCATTTTGGTATAAAAAGCAAGCTTTGTTCCTAATATGTATACAGCTGCCTTGAAAATCTTCTCCAGAATTAGTTTGTTCATTTGATTATTTCTTTGTGAATGCGAAGAAAAACGTAAAAGGCAGAGATGTACATATTTAAGAGGTACCAATAAAAAGGCATATAGAATAAACATTGCAGGAATGAATCATAGAAAGACAAATTTTAAAATCTAATTGTTAAAAAGGCAAACTTTAAAGTAATGAAAGCTGCTCAAAGGCAAATGAAAAAGACTAAAATCAACATACCACATCCAATTTACTTATAAGAAGCCGGTGATATTTCTATAACATTGTGCATAATGAATATCATGAGATAATGAATATAACATTTTCGATGACACGTAACCTTCATTATTGCTCCTATTCGAAATTAATTATTCCTTTTTATTGAGGTTTTGCATAACCTGCTTGAGGTAATGTGAGGCAATGTGAGGATATTTCAAACAGTTTGAAATATCTTGGTATCTTGAAAATGAAACGAATAACTCACAGTTATAATAATTGCGTAGTCAAACGCGTGTTAATTTTCAGATCAATTTTTCTAATATCTTATTTAAAGAGTCTACACAGTTATATTTTTGCAAATATGTACGCTAGCTAGCCTTAATAAACCTGTAAGAACCATGTCACGTTATTTCAAAAATAACTTGAAACTAGTTATAAGAGTTAGCAGGGCCTGACGCGTATCGTTCCTAGCAGGATCTTTATCAAAGGCTGAATGACAAGACAAAAATAGTATAGTCAAATATATACGTCAATATACAAAATGTATGAGAAGGCACGGGACAAAGAAGGGTGAAGGTAGGTATGATTAGAGGTGAACAATGGAGAGGGGAAGAATGGGATAGGTGAGCTGTGATTAACAATGAAGGTAATTAGGGGCTCACCAATGACAGCCATCACATCCTCCATACCTCGGATCGTCTCCTTAAGGCCATCCCACAAAGCCCTATCTTGGCCTACATACGTCCCCGCCACTACCGAGATTTGATTGTCAGGGCTGAGTTCCGACTCACTAAGGATGTACAGGTCAAGTTCAAGGAGCGTAGTCTGCCAAGACCATATCCATGAGTCTGATTCTTTCACAGGCAAAGGCTCCACCCGTAAGACCAAAGGGAATGTCACCCGCACTACATCTAATGCATTTATTTGATTTCTTGCAGGGTATGCAACATCCAGTTTGTGTGTGAAACAAAGAACTCCCTTAAAAAGTTTCTTTGGTCACAGGTCCACAGTCCAAACTGATTTGATGATCTTGCAGGGCGTCAGGCCCTCCTAACTGCAAGCATTTTATAAATGTCATGTCATTTTTTTGGCTGATGAACAGTTTTCAGCAGTTTATTACTTGTGTTAGTCAAAAGGTTGTCAATTTTTAGATTGATTTTGAGCTGTTCCGACATTCCGATGTCGGAACAGGTATTGTTTTCTTTCTGATTTTTCACTATTATTAGATTTTGTTTATTGCTTATCTCTTCTTACCTTCTTCTGATCAGATAAAGATGATGCATCGTAAGAAAGCTTATAATCTAAAGATCATTCTGACACTGAGCTGTAACAATTCTTAATGTATTAAGCACGTGACGGTTATTTGAATATTTAATTAGCAAATTTTGTGACAAGCATATCTTGAGAACGGTACGTGCTACAGTAATGATTCTTTTTGTAAAAGCTTTGTTATACCATGTAATTGTCTATGCTTTTACGAACATTACCATGACGTCATCAAGACGTCATCAAAAAGGCTGATTTTTGTTTGCAGCATATCTCAAGAACTACAAATGCTATGGTAATTACTCTTTTTGTAAAAGCTTTGTTACATCATGTACATGCGTATGAAATTGACCGTGACGTCATCATGACGTCATCAGAGCTTATAAAGCTGATTAAATAAGTCGAAACAGCTCCGTGTTCGTCCACGAACAATTAATTTATCAGTTTTGTTTAGATTCTGCACAGTTGTTTTGCAAACATGTAAGCTGGCGTTACTAAATATCAATTTAATGAGCAAGAGTGACCAGCTAAAGAAAGCGAGACTACTTTTCCAATTTTGAATTTTACCGTTATCAATTTTGCTGTTTTGATATCTGAAAATGTCTAATATCTCAATTTATGTATAATGTATAATTTTTGCATTTTACTTTTTTTTCTTACAGCCTCAGTAGGCTGACATTTGGTTGAATGGTTTTTGCCTCTTTATTCTGAGGATCGCTTGAGCATATACAAAGACATCGAGACTACCTTTAACATTTGAAATTGTACTCTTATACAAATCTCATTTAAGCTATTGTATTTTACTCCTTTTTTCTGATCAGTACATTTTGTTGAATATCTTTATGTATTTACATAAAGCCATGCTGTAGTAGAATCATTATGCATGGGTGTCGACCCCGGGAGATATATCCCCCCCCTAATATTTGAGGTGGGGGTGGCGTGTATTATCATCCCCCCAATATTTCGAGGTTGAATGTAATTTAATACCGACAAAATATCTGAAGTACCAACAAAATAATGAAAAAATAGCCTGCTTGGAATGTGGAAAGTCAATAAATTTTACTTGTTCGCACTTCTCGTTCTTTCTTTTTTTACGTTGATTATCTCTATGTGGGTAGTTTGTGTGAGGCATGAGAGAGAATTATGCGAGTCATGCGAGAAAGCGAAGAGATGTGCCACATTTTTAATAAGCAGAAGTGAATTTATACTATGTTTAATTCTTCTGAATATTGGTATGCAAATTAGGCTTGCCCTTCACCGACGTGGATGAGCACTGTATACTCAGTGCTTGCCCTCTGTGAAGGGCAAGCCTAATTTGCATATTATCTATTTCACGACCAAAATCATTTGATATTCATGATTTACTGCGGTACCCGCCGCGATATTGGATTCGATTCACGCTGCAGACCCCAGCTAGCTCGGTGGCCTAGCAGGTAAGGCATCTGCACTAGTAAGCAGGAGGTCGTGGGTTCGAATCCCACCTGAGAAAGCATGGGAATTTTTCTCACATGCTATCACAAGCACTGAGTATACAGTGCTCATCCACGTCGGTGAAGGGCAAGCCTAATTTGCATATTATCCATTTCCCGACCAAAATCATTTGATATTCATGATCATCTGAATATTGTTTGCAAATGCTGTAAAATGCGACTTTTCGACTCTTAGTTTTTGTTTAAGTCCCTTGTGTGGGAAGCCAGAGGGTATCCTCCCCTTCCCACAACCTTACACCCTCCCCCAAATCACCAATCATCCCCCCAATCATGAAAAGACATCGACATCTGTGTCAACATGTAAGTACTGACTTGTTGCTTGGTGTGTATATGCATTGCCATATTGGTCTCATGACAAATACTAGAAACAAGACCGAAGACGTCAACAATGTTAAGAAAGATTCTGGTACAATAGCGCACAAGGTGTCTTATACCTGCTTGTGCCAAATTCCGAATGAGAACGTGTCCAATTACTCTCTCAGTGTTCGCCGAGCCGAGGCATTACAAAGCATGGTTACAGAACCGAATTTATAATTTAGAACACCAAATGGCACTGCATACATGCATGATTAATGTGCACTCGTGAGGTCTGCCAAGGACATAGATTATTTAGGAAGGACAGCAGTCTGCGAGACGCCAGTCGTGTGTCTAATTACTTATCGTTGAGGTATTTTAGACCTCGTGTAAAAGCAAAGAAAAGACCTTGCAAGAAGCACTGGAACAGTTTGTTATGGAACATTGTCATGAAAACCTTAAATCAACCGAAGATACTGCAACGGGAAGAAAATCATTATTCTGTTACCATCAGCCAGTCCACCAGTACAGTCGCCATTGCAGTATCCTTGTCATCTGTGGTAATTGTCATACTGCTGCAACCTGTTGCGTCTTCGTGTCAGCCTTCAGACGAGTGCAAAACAAGGTGAGATTTCACTCTACGTACTACGTATGCTTCTTAATTACATCACATCTACATTAGACAAGGCGTCATAGGCGTTTACGAAACGGAGGCTCAGGCTCCATTTCAGGCTTCGGCTCCAATTCGTGAATCAATTTTTATATAACAAGCATCAAAATAGAGACTTTTGACTGCGGTTCGGAGGTAGATTCTCTGATTTGAAAAGGAAAACAGAGCTCCAGCTTCAATGAAAAACCACAACCCATATTTTCAGCATAGGATGTCAGAGCTGGAGCCTGAGCCTGAGCCACAGCTTCCGTTTCGTACCCCCCCCCCCCAGTTTTTTATGAAGGCATTGTGTCTGGATTTTGTTTTTAGGATAAGTCGATTTTGACGACTAAACAAGTCAACTTGGGGTCGATTTCACGAAGCCCTACGATCTATCATAACTCGAGTTACGAAGGATACCCCAATCCTTATACGTATCCTTTGTAGGGCTGCAGTGCATCACAAGTCCTACGATTGATAGTAAATTACGATAAGTTTGGTGAAATGGACCCCATGCCAGATAAAGTATGCTGTCATGCGTAGACACAGTCATCAGTATGGCATTTGTAGATTACATTGGGCTGTTTACTTGGTATTCAACTCTCTGTGAATTATATTGTCAAGCAAAGGTGGTGCATGGCTAAAGTAGACATTTAAGTGTTCGTGTCCGAACACAGAGCTGTTCCGACTTTATTTAATTAGCTTGAAGTATTGTTCCTAAACGTTCAATCAAATTGTCATCACAGAAACAACTAAGGCTTGGAGTAGCACTAGAACAGACATCACACCGAAAAGGTATCATGTCAATCAGACACTGATTACTATATGGAATACAATTAATTAAGAAATCAATTAAGACACTTTACAAACTTATAATGAGCTTTTAAGCTTTCATAAGTTACCTCATATACGTTGATAAGAAGAAGATCAGAAACGATTAGGAACAAACTTACTACACTTAAAGGTGATATCATACTGTGGTTTTTATCAAAGAAATACAGAATCATGGGCAAAAATATAAAGAAAGATACAGTTGCAGTCATCTGTGGAAATTTCAGTCCCATACGGTGCCCACTTTTAGAGAAAACAGTGAAAAACGGCCACAGCATTTCTTAATTCTTTTCTCTTTAATTTGTTATCCTTTCACAGATCAGAAAGATTTTCGTTCGTTGTTTTACTAATTTCTGGATAAATACACCATTTCGGGCGAAAAAAAATTTAACGGTATGTTTCTACCAGCACCATCTTCATATCCTGAAAGTTATATGTAAATCTATGAAAATTTCTGTTTTGGTTTCTTACCAAAGTATGATACAACCTTTAAGCTATGGAAGGAAACCTGTTCCGACATCTCTGATGTCGGGGAAGCTAAAAGACTGCAAAGGTATGCTTTTTAGAGTGATGTATTAAAACAAAAATATGTTTTACAAAGGGTTTCCTTTTTTTTGTACGATACAGGTACGGATATAGGAAGGCACAATGGCCCGTATTAGTAGCATCTGTGAACGGAGCCGCCGAGTTTATTTCTGTATCCTTGTGATTCTGACGTGGTTTTTGCAATGTGCTCAATGTGAACTAAGAGGTAGGTTGTTTGAATAACAGAAACTCATTAGCGTTTAGAATATGAAACTCAATACCAATACCACTCAATTTCCATACAATTTTTCGACTTGATTTTGATTTTATTTTTTCGGATATATTGTTCCTTTTCCCATTCCCGTTGTGACTGTGGTTCGAGTTCCAGAGTCCACCAAAATAGTTTTATATCTGTCGTTATTTGTATCATACAATTTAAATCTTGAATACACGGGTTTACACTTCTAAAAGTACGCATGCGTGTTAGTGCCTGGTTTCGAAGTCGCGATCAAAACCGCCGAAGTGTAAACCCGTGTATTGTCTTCGACAATGGACGGTTTTACACATCGCAAAGTGCGCATGCGTGGAAGTGCCTCGTTTTGAAGTTGCGATCAAAATCTAAGATGGCCGCCATGGTGTAAACCCGTGCATTCTTCAGGCTCAGTATTTCTTAGCGTAGCCGTTCAGTTTTCATGTGTTTTCGTTCGTACGAACGATACTTTTGGTGGGCGTACATCACTCAATGCCCAGTAATTAACATGTGCAGGAAGCAAGAGCCCAACAATCATTATTGCTCAATTGGTTTCGCACAGTAGGATGGACTGCAACTTGTTGCCTGTTTACCCGTTTGAAATTACCAATGCAGAATTTAATTGTTCATATAATCGTAAGCACAGACAAAGGCACGTTACATGTAGATTGGTGGTCTGTGTCACACCTTCTGCGTAGATGCGTCAATGATGATTTCTCCAAGTGAACAAATTCCCATATGAATGTCATTTTCTATAACAAACACCAAAAAGACTCCGCTCCTATTAAAAGTGACGATAGGCACGTTCTCACACACCAAAAAGCGCGACTATTTTGGTTGCACTCCAAATTGCGACCCAAATAGTTGCGCTTTTTGTTGTGTTACCACAGCCAAAAAAGCGCGACCCAAATCGTACCAGTACGAGTTCTATCAAACTGCCCGTGGGCAGTGAAACGTGAAGTTGGCATACACCCTGTGCTGAACACACGGGCCCGCCTTGCATGATGGGATATAATAAACCGGTATTTTTTTGGCGCACCGTTCACACAGCAAACTAATCTCGACTTTTTGCAAAAAGACGCACTATTAGTGCGATTTGGAGTGCGCTCCAAATCGCACTAATAGTCGCGCTTATTTGTGTTCCCACACAAATAAGCGTGACTATTTGGCAAATCGCGACCCAAATAGTCGCGCTTTTTGGTGTGTGAGAACGTGCCTATTGAAACACGCCTTACATTTCTGTTGCCGAGTAAAGAGCTGCCTTTTTGGAATCTTAACAATGGTTCATGATTGATTTGGGCATTGAAATGCTTGCTGCGGTTCACAAATCGGAGATGCTCATAAATTTACTGAATCTGGGTTTTAATACCAAACAGCGCTTTTGTCGAAAGAACAATCAATTTGGGTGGTACTCGTATGAAGCTTGTGATATGACTAATGAACTATTACGAATGAATAGAGGCCCGAAGGCAGACATTGCAGAAACTGCAATGTAAGCAAACGCAGGAAACTTCAATTCTGGTCCCAACAATTTAATATGACTACTGAAGACTAAATGAACACTACATCGTGACGAGCCAACTGCACTGAACAATAGCAGTGGCCTTACTTATAGCCTTACTTATAAAAGGAATTTGGGGCTAATTCGGGCGTGACACCTGGAATTACAAAAGTGTCCGTGGTGTTAAATAAGAGCGCCACAACAGTATTAGCCATAAACACTTCGTCAAACGTTTTTCACAAGCAACAACTAAAAAGCAAACAAACAAACACCCCAACACCCCCACTAAGAAACACCCCAACAAACATTGCCTCCATGATCTACTGAGCTGAAAAGCCGAGTTTCACTACCAGGGTTTTGACCAAGTTACAACATTGCATTTTAATCATACATTGTATTACTCTTCTCTTTTTTAATGAACAGTCCTTTCTGTCATTGGTAAACCAGTCTCTCAAAGCGGACAGACCCATGAACTGATAAATATGTTTCGTCCAAGTTTGAATTCATACTTCAGCACACGTAAGCACAATCTTGTCGATTGTATAATGTGTTGGGTTGGGGTTTTTTTTATAGTGCGAGTAGTTGTGTAGTCTTATTATGAACAACTTCATTTTATCTTGCTTAAATGTGCAATACAGGATTGGTAACAAAGTAAAACTTTAATGTTCACAGACTTACCCTTTAACTTACAAGGTATAAAGATGGACAAGATAGAACCCCTTCTAAAACATTTTGCCTTAAAGGTTTACTTTATTCAAAATTTGGAAAGGTGTGAAAGTGCTTTAAAATTATTGCTTAATACATGATTAATGACTATATAAATTTATATGTTTATGTAAGCGCTTACTGTTGACCAAATGTATGCAGGGCCCCCCCCCCCCCCCCAAAAAAAAAGGCCCCCTTGGAACCGATCCACAAAACAATAGCGAGTTACTTCACCTTCAGAACTAGTATAGGCTTGCACCATAGTGTACTGCGTGGCGTTTTTCATGTGACGTAAGCAAGGTTTTTTCGTCGCGAAAAATGGAGTTTTAAATTATGGGTCTAAAATACATTCTTTTTCTATATAAATTTTTTTTAGCACAAACAATGTTGACTTGTTGAGTGTTATAACAATACAGATGTATTGAAGTTCATGTGAGTTTTGATTACAGTAAACCTTTAAAAACCATACCTGTTTAGAAAAGTGTAAAAACAAATAATTTACGTCTCGGTGAGATCGCAAAAGTCTTTTTCGCTATTTTCTCGGGACTTACATGTCCGATTGAGCTCACATTATAACACTTTTGATTCCTTCTTTTTTGAATCAGATACCGGTTTTGCATGCTAAATCACTTATATAGTGAAAAGGACCTGACGTTTCAGTCCTAGCATGATCTGTCACTAAAGCCAGGCTGACCTGGTTTTGTCGTGGCAAGTCGTGCCATTTGTTGGCACGAACTGGGAGGCTCCCGCACTGTTCACGACTAGTTCACGCATAGTTCACGAATGCGTTCCCATCAGTGTTCACATTGACACGAACTGGCACGACGAGTTTACGAACAGTCTGCGCATAGTTTTAGCGACCCGGTCGCTAAATATTGTCGTGACCAAAATTTTGAACATTTCAAAATTCTCGTCCCCACATGGCACGCAGTCACGACGGGTTTACGCACACTTCACACTAGTTTACGACTGGTTTTCGCACTGACAAGACTCGAGTCGTGCCAATGCGTGCCACAGAATCGTGCAAGTGTCAGTCTTGCTTAAGTCTATATCATTTAAATCTTTGAGAAATATACCGTTCTAGGATCGAAACATCAGGCCCTCCAAACTCCCAGTACTTAATACTTAATATATAATACTTGCAATTTTCCCCTCAACGTTTAATACATCTGTACTGTTATAAAACTCAACCTGTCTATCTTTGTTTATGCTAAACAATATTGTATATAGAAAAAGGAGGTATTTTATACCCATAATTGAGCACCCCACTTTTCGAGACGAAAAACCTTGCTTACGTCACATGCAGAACGCCACACAGTATACTGCGGTGCGAGCCTATACTAGTTCTGTAGGTGACGTCACAAGCTATTGTTCCGTGGGTCGGTTCCAAGAGGGACTTTTTTGAGGGGCGGGGCATACATATATCGATTTTGTAACTGTTTCGCCAAAAAGAAGTATTACATACAAATATAAATTTATATTTTCATTAATTATGTATTAAGCAATAATTTTAAAGCACTTTCATCCCTTTCCCACATTTTATTACAGTGAACCTTTAAGTCTATATCATTTAAATCTTTGAGAAATATACCGTTCTAGGATCGAAACATCAGGCCCTCCAAACTCCCAGTACTTAATACTTAATATATAATACTTGCAATTTTCCCCTCAACGTTCAGAGTATGGAGACAACCACCCATGGATACAAATACACCTAGAAACCGAACACTGTTTGGGAAAAGTCACCGTCGTGACCCGACAAAACTGCTGCGGTAAGGTTATTATTTAAAATGATCCTGTCTAATTTTTTTGTTTACCCGGAATGGGTCATTATGGAGACTTTCCCATTGGGTTGTGCACAAACTTTACTTACCTATTTCTAAACATCATCCTAACCAATGATCTTGAAATTGACATATGTTAATACTGAGATCATTCTCTGTCTTCTATTAAAATATGGACAGTACTGTCTTTAAAAGGTAGCTGGTATAATAGGGAGACACCGAAGAGTTTTTTAGACGCTAAAGTGACTACCTAATATGCAATTTAGATAAATATCTCGTTGCACTGAAATTATCCTGTTTATGGTGTTATTTATCATCTGAATCATTCCCTATATTCTCATCAGGTGATTATTTCACTGGTGCACTGGTCCGAAGTGGTCTCAGCTCAGACCTCACCAACAACCAGCCATGCGGGGTACCAATCAACAGTTCCCAGGCCATCACTGGAGCAACTTATGTATTCCTCTGCGATTCACCAAGGATGGCCAGATATGTGACATTGGACATTGATCCTGCTAGGCCTGTTGGATCTTTGACAGTGTTGCAGATTGCCTTGCTCACGGTAGACGAATACGCTGGAAATTGCAGCACATTTAATTCGAGCACACAAGGTGAGGATGTATAGTAGTCAAGTATACCGTTCAATGTTGACTCCTTGAATTGACAAAATAATAAGATCTCAATAGTTTTAACCTTCGTCTTCGATCCCCTTTAAATAAAGCAGCTGAGAAAACTAAAAGTTAATCAACATTGTTTCAAGAAAGATTTGAGGCTTTGTGTGGTGACAATTGGTAAACACCATGTATAATGAGTAAGACTTGCGGTGAACACATGTATAATACTCTTTTAGGAAGATGTGTGGTCCTGAAAAGGACCGATGAGAGTGGATTTTCGACGTTTCGTCATGTGTGCTCTAGTCGTCCTCGGAAGGGAGAGTGGTCGGCGATGTGGGCGTGTTTCACGAGTGGCAGACTTGTCGAAATCCCTCGTCATGTGCGCGATGTTTTTTGATGCAGGTGGGGAGGTTCGCCGATGTACACTTTCCCGCATTCCATGGGCATAGATCCCGGGGGGGGGGGGGGGGGGGGTGGGGGCTAGGGGTTTGCACCCCACTCCCAGGTTTTCACTTTTTGTATATATATAAAAAAAAAAAAACATTTTGTGCACAAACGTATATGGGAGTACGACCCAGCTACACTAGTCTACACTACTGCCGCAATCGCACGGAATGAAGTACACTCCTGGTTGACTGTCTGGTGCAGGTTTGTCCTTGTGGGTGTGTAGGAAGCCCTGTAGTTTTCTAGGAGCAGAGTGGCGAACTTGAATGGACTCTAGGATGCAACGGAGCTGGTGAGAGGCTGGACCGATGAAAGGGAGACAAACTAAAGGGTTGGGGAGGCCCTAGGAGACCCTACAACATTGAGAGATGGTTTGGTGAGGGAAATCTGGCTGGGATGGTAACCGTTGAGCTTGAGGGCGGCCTTGATGTGCTTGAGTTCTTGGTGGAGAGAGTTCTTGTCACAGATCTGATGGGCTCGGCGAACAAGGGTCCGGTTGACGGGAGGACTTGACAGCTGGATGATGGAAGGATCTCTTGTGTAGGTATCTGTCGGTGTGGGTGGCTTTCCTGTATACCCGGTGGTGGAGAGTCCCATCTTCATTCCTCGTGAGAAGACGTAGTTTCCCTGTTCTCCAATGTACCCACCAACGTAGCCTGCTTCATCGACAAAAACAACGACTGGAACACGATACCAGCCTACCGGACCGCACCGCTCTAGCTTCAACCCAGATTGCTGATCTCCTCCACCTTTGCGTCACATCCAGGTACTCCAGATTCCAAGACAAGTTCTACAAGCAGACTACCGGTTCCCCCATGGGCTTACCCATACCTCCAGCTCTGACCAATCTCTTCATGGAAGAATTCAAGACTTCATCCCTCCTGACGGCAGATCATAAGCCCAGTCTCTGACTGAGATCTGGATGATACAATCGTGATCTGGCCTCAACGACACGACCTCCTCCATGACTTTCTCAACTACCTCAACCAGCAGCATCCTTATATCACCTTCACCATGGAACAAGAACAAGCGGCCAACTCCCCTTCCTCGACGTTCAAGAGTATTATATATGGTGTCACCGCAAGTCTTACTCATTCTAGTCTCTCCACCATGCAAAACTTCAGACCTCAGGACCTTTTCGTACCTCTCCAAGTATAAAAATAGATTACGTCGTCTTAGCCAATAATTTTGTACTCACTCTTTTAACCTTGTACAGGTTTCATAAGTTTGCCAGTCGGCCAGGAACAAACATCGACGAGCTCATATTATGGACTACCCGAAGATTCTGTGGATGGGAATTTAGCTACATTTTCAGCCACAGGTAAGACTTCAACATTTCCGCCCCCTTTTAAAAAATTCACAGCACTTTGGAACTGGGTCTTTAACTTTATAGTGCACGCGCACGCACGCGCACAACAACGCGCGCATTGTCACAATTGCGCGCGCGCATGCTCAGAGGTAGCAAAAAAGGAGACTTCAGTCTGCTGCCGCCAACGTCTCAAAAGTCTCCCTTTTGATCATTCTTCTCTTCCAGATAGAGACGCGCATCCCTGGTGGAGAGTTGACTTGGAAACTGAACACTGTGTGGGAAGAATCAACGTTACTCTCCGCGTCGACTGCTGTAGTAAGAGCTACTTGTTTTACAATTCTTTAGAACCTCCTGTTTTGTTTGTTAAATCAATGGAAGACTTTTGGAGGGTCGGTCTTAAGTCAACAGCGCACGCGCGCGTTGTATTGCGCGTGCGCGCGCGCCTCAAGACCGACCCTCCAAAAAGTCTCCCATTTTCCAAAATGGAAGCTATTTTATATATGTGGATCGGTTTGCGGAAACTCCATGTTCGTTCGTACTTTCACACTTCTATTTCGTTCGCACTTTTCGTATGGTCTCAACGTTTCGAGTAGCCTGCTCTAGTCCCGATCCACATTCCAATCACCATACTGATCACCATGCAAAGCCTCAAATCATTGGATTTTATATGGTTTGTGTATTACAGAGATTTAAAGTGAATTTATGTGTCTATATGTCTGAATAATTTCCTGCTGCAGCGAACGGCTTTAGGTATATATTCTAAAAGCATCATTTAAATGCTTTCAGGTATAAAATTAAAGGTGACAAAGTTAAATATTTTAAGTCAAATTCTAAATGCATTGTTGTCAGCAACTTTTCCCGGTCACCCAAATCAAACGTTAAAAAAGTAATTACGGCAAATAATAATTTCTTTCATTTTTGTTTTAATCTTGTCCCTATGCACAGAAAACTATCATTTCACTGATACAGTAGCTAGAGTTGGTTTAAGCCCTAACTACACCGACAACCAGCCATGCGGGGTACCAGCACCCAGGGAACAGTCCATAACAGGAGCAACTATTATATTCCCGTGTGATACACCAAGGAAGGCCAGATATGTGTCATTGGACGTCGATCGCGCCAATCCTGAGGTTGAAGATGTCCACTTAGCGCTTGCTGAGGTGACAGTAGACGAGTATACAGATGGCGAATGCAACGCCAGTCATCCTACCCGGGAAAGTAATTGTCCAGTGAACCGTTTATTTATTTTCATTGAAAAGTGAATAAAGAGAAATTGACTGGAGCGGGATTCGAACCGGCGACCTCCTGAATGCCGTACGGTATGCAGGAGGTCGCCGGTTCGAATCCCGATCCAGTCAATTTTTCTTTGTTCACTTTTCAATTACTTTAAAATTCAGTCAGTTTCTCTTGTGGTTATTTGATGATTTTATTTCTTTTCCACTTGCTTTGTAAACAAGTCTTCATCGAAACGAGCATGAGAGTGTCATCTTCTTAGTCATGTCTATGTTCAAATTTCCCCTGCTCTGTGCTCAAATCTGCATCCTGTATGCTGAATGTTTCTCATTTGACAGTGTCATCTTCTTAACGTCGCCTGAGAGGAATAGTTCCAATTCCTGGGGTGGATTGCAATTAAAATGGTCTTAAATGGTGGGCTTAAAGATGCAGACTAAGCTGACCTTCTCTCTTAGCCGGCCTTGAGTAAGACTACGAAGTAAGCCCATTGCAATAAGCCAGTCTTTGTAAGCCTCTTTTGTAGTTAATGATTCGTCAACTAGAAAGTTACTAGAAACAGTTCTACTCTGTGATTTAAATAACATGTACAGTATGAACAATGTGTGCACATAATCTCATATATTAACCTAGCTGCTCCAAGCAGGTTAACCCTTTTAAGACTGGCTAAGCAGTAAAACTGCTTCATTGCAATGGTCTAATTAACTGATAGAACAACTAGCTCCAAGCCCTCTAAGACAGAGACTAAAGCCCACCGCACACTATACGATCCGACATTCGACTAGGACCCGACTGGTTTTTGGAAGGATCGCAAAGCATTCTGGGTGTCTAAACCGTGATTGTTCCCAGTCGCAGACCCACTCTGATGGCCAGACGGCAAGATTCGACTGTCGAATCACGGTTAAGACTCCCAGAATGCTTTTCGATCCTTCCAAAAACCAGTCGGGTCCTAGTCGGAATGTCGGATCGTATAGTGTGCGGTGGGCTTAAGGCATGTAGACAGCTTTAAGACCGCTTATTGCAATCCAACCCTGGTCTTAATCGTGTTAATTTCTAGTTCTTTGGTCATTCATTTGAACAGCTTCGTCCGTCAGTCAAAATGTACTGACTTCTGAAAGTCCACAGGACCATACCACACGAAGCCCTAGCACGCATCATGTTACAGGTTCGTATTTGTATCCAGTCTGTGCACGGAGTTTCACGTTTACTTTTTCCAACTGCAGTAGCGTATACACGGTCTCAGACCTGGGCGGTATGATCCTGTAGCTGGGTCGTACTTATTTGTGCACAAATACATGCATACTTCCGTTGATTTTGAAGCCCCAACCCATTAAATATAATCGGTTTGGAGTGATACGAGTAGTATGAGTGTTTAGGGCACATCTTAAGCTGCAGTTGAATACCCTCCTTGATACTATAGAAGGACTCAACACTGTTCAATACACACACCATTGCTTGTCAAAAGGTACAAAACCAAAAGTTGCGCTTTTAGGTATACAGTGTGTAGCTAGCTGTGAGTAACCCATTGTCGACCCGAAAAATATCGCTCTATGCAATGTAGCGCATGGTAAGTTCAACCTGTATACCTAAAAGTTAAACTTTTGATTTTGTACCTTTTGACAAACGATGGTGTGTGTATTGAATAGTGTATTGAACACTGTTCTTGTCACATCGGAAATGTCTTTGTGAAGATGGCACTTCAATATCTTCAAAACATGACCTCAGAGGCCATAGTTCCCATTCCTGGGGTCGATTTTACCATCGTAACTTACTATCAATCGTAGGATTTTTGGTGCATTGAAGCCCTATGTGGGATAGGCCCCCTACGATGGGAATTATCCTTCATAACTCAAGTTACGATCGATCGCAGGGCTTTGTGAAATCGACCCCTAGTCTAAATCACATTCATTTCGTCGGTCATTCACTTCAACAGCTTCGTTTGTCAGTCAGAATCTACTCACTTCTGAAAGTCAACAGGACCATACCACACGAAGCCCTAGCACGCATCAAGTCACAGGTTTGTATTTGTATCCCGTCCGTGCACACAGTTTCACGTGAACTGTTCCCAACAGACACTGAGTTGAGCAGATTTTGTGCACACTGTTCTTGAATGTTACATAATAACCGAGGATGGTACATTAGGGAGACTTTCCCCTAGGGTCAAACTTTACTTACCTATTTCAAACCAATTAACTTGAAATTGACACATTTTCATATTGAGAGCATTATCTGTCTACTATTAAAGTATGGACAGCAAAAAAACGTGTCTTTAAGAGGTAGCTTAGGGAGACTTTTCGATGTCTCCCTAACGTCCACTTTTAGACGCTTATGTGTCTCCCTAATACATTAATTATTAAAATTTTGCAAAATCAAGCAATGTATTCATCGAGCGGTCCTCATTCATTTGAAATTGGCAAAGTTTTAAATTTCGTCTTGAAATTATTTATGAGTAAACAAATATTGAATGTCAATAAGATAATTGGTCATTATGCATGATCTGAGCTTAGTTTAAAACTATGTTGCAGTGCAAGATGTCCAAAGCTGTTTGTAATGTTAAAGGTAGTATCATACTTCGGTATAGGAAACCAAAACAGAAATGTTCACAGATTTACGTATAACTTACAGGGTATAAAAATGGTGCTGGTAGAAACATACCGTTGAAATAGTTCCGCCTGAAATGCTGTATTCATCCAGAATTTGGTAAAGCCAACGACCGAAAATATTTCTGATCTTTAAAAGTTTAAGTAACGGTGAAAAGAAATTAATGAAGAAATTCCGTGGGAATTGTTTGCTGTTTTCTCAAAAGGTTGGCACCGTATGGGATTGGGAATTTCACAGATGACTGTTACTGTATCTTTCTTGATTTCTGTGCCCATAAATCTGCATTTCTTTGGCAAAAACCAAAGTATGATATTACCTTAAAGTGAAATAAGTACATTTCCTAATCATCTATTGAATAAACTCCTAAATAAGCTGCATTTGTTTTCTGGTTTTTTTTTTTTATATCAGGTCAATGCCCTTGCTTTGGCAAGTTTAGGAATACCCGCCTGAGCTTCAAGCTCATGCACGTAGGAGGGCAGATTGGAAACAACCAGCCTCTGAAGACCGAGATGACCAAATCTCCCCTGCTCTGTGCTCAGCTCTGCATCCTGTATGCTGAATGTTTCTCCTTTGACTTTGCACTGGGTACCGGACAGTGCCATCTTCACAACGTCACCTCAGCAGACATAGAGGTGACTCCAAGCAGTGGTGTCCTGATATATACTCTGGAGTAACGATTCCGGACACTACCCTGGCATAAAAACAATCCAAACATAAATTTCATTGAACGTTTTCATCATAAATCTGCTACGGATCATACAGTCAAGTTTATGATTATCATGGTTAGATCGTACTTTCAGTACTTGCACTAAATCCATTTAAGCTTGTGATATATTTCAATGCGCATAGACATCGTAGATGTTAATTTTTCACATTCTTGTGTAAGTATTTATTGGCCACTTTTAATAATGTTCTGCCTTGTAGGTCTTGCCTTTTGCATGGTCTTTGCCTTTTTGGTTGTAGCCTTTGCGATTTGGAGAATTTTGTCATTTAAATTTGAGGTTTGGATGTTTCAGGATTTGTCTGCGCTATACCTTTTTGTCCTATATTTGCAGTTTGCAAGGTTTTTGCCCTCACATATTTATCTTTTGCAGTTTTGGATGGTTTCTCCCATTCGACCTAGCTTTAGTTCAGTTGTAGGTTTAATGTCTATTTACTTTTGGATCTTGCAGTTTCCAGGTTTGTTTGCCTTTAACCTTTTAGATCTTGCAACTTGCATATATTTCGCCTTTTACCATTTACTTCTTGCAATTTGCATTTTGAAGAGTTCGTTTGCAAAAACAGATAACTCCATTGATGAAAAATTAACTTAATCATGCTTTACATTTTAGTATCCATGGAAACCGCGTACATTTGAACATATAAAACTTATTATCTTGTTGCAAATTTATCAAAATATAGAAAACGAAGAAAAAGAATGTATTGGTGTATCCTTCAATAAAAAAAATTGAAGCATCCGTGATGATAATGTACATTTTTCAACAAAGGAGTTTATCTGTTTTTGCAAATGAACTCTTCAAATATGTTTGCCTTTTAACATTTTAAATCTAACAATTTGCATATATTTTGCCTTTTACCATTTACATCTTGCAATTTGCATATATTTTTGCCTTTTACCATTTTGGATCTTGCAATTTGTATATATTTTGCCTTTTACCATTTACATCTTGCAATGTGCATATATTTTGCCTTTTACCATTTACATCTTGCAATTTGCATATATTTTTGCCTTTTACCATTTTAGATCTTGCCGGTTCTATGTTTTTTTCCTTTTCGCTTTTAAACCTTGCAGTTGGGAGGGTTTTTGCTAGTCGCTTTTTAGATCTTGCAGTTTGCAGGTTATTGCCTATTTGCTTTTACACTTTGCAGTTGGGAGGGTTTTTGCAATAGTCGCCCTTTAGATCTTGCACTTTGCAGGTTTTTCTGCCCATTTGCTTTTACACTTTGCAGTTGGGAGGGTTTTTGCAAAAGTCGCCCTTTAGATCTTGCAGTTTGCAGGTTTTTGCCCATTTGCTTTTAAACTTTGCAGTTGGGAGGGTTTTTGCTAGTCGCCCTTTAGATCTTGGAGTTTGCAGGTTTTTGCCCATTTGCTTTTACACTTTGCAGTTGGGAGGGTTTTTGCAATAGTCGCCCTTTAGATCTTGCAGTTTGCAGGTTTTTGCCCATTTGCTTTTAAACTTTGCAGTTGGGAGGGTTTTTGCTAGTCGCCCTTTAGATCTTCCAGTTTGCAGGTTTTTGCCCATTTGCTTTTACACTTTGCAGTTGGGAGGGTTTTTGCAATAGTCGCCCTTTAGATCTTGCAGTTTGCAGGTTTTTGCCCATTTGCTTTTACACTTTGCAGTTGGGGGGGGGTGGCTAGTCGTCCTTTAGATCTTGCAGTTTGCATGTTTTTCTGCCCGTTTGCTTTTACACTTTGCAGTTGGGGGGTTTTTGCTTGTCTCCCTTTAGATCTTGCAGTTTGCAGGTTTTTGCCCATTTGCTTTTACACTTTGCAGTTGGGGGGGGGGGGGGGGTGGCTAGTCGCCCTTTAGATCTTGCACTTTGCAGGTTTTTCTGCCCATTTGCTTTTACACTTTGCAGTTGGGAGGGTTTTTGCAAAAGTCGCCCTTTAGATCTTGCAGTTTGCAGGTTTTTGCCCATTTGCTTTTAAACTTTGCAGTTGGGAGGGTTTTTGCTAGTCGCCCTTTAGATCTTGGAGTTTGCAGGTTTTTGCCCATTTGCTTTTACACTTTGCAGTTGGGAGGGTTTTTGCAATAGTCGCCCTTTAGATCTTGCAGTTTGCAGGTTTTTGCCCATTTGCTTTTAAACTTTGCAGTTGGGAGGGTTTTTGCTAGTCGCCCTTTAGATCTTCCAGTTTGCAGGTTTTTGCCCATTTGCTTTTACACTTTGCAGTTGGGAGGGTTTTTGCAATAGTCGCCCTTTAGATCTTGCAGTTTGCAGGTTTTTGCCCATTTGCTTTTACACTTTGCAGTTGGGGGGGGGTGGCTAGTCGTCCTTTAGATCTTGCAGTTTGCATGTTTTTCTGCCCGTTTGCTTTTACACTTTGCAGTTGGGGGGTTTTTGCTTGTCTCCCTTTAGATCTTGCAGTTTGCAGGTTTTTGCCCATTTGCTTTTACACTTTGCAGTTGGGGGGGGGGGGGGGGGGGGTGGCTAGTCGTCCTTTAGATCTTGCAGTTTGCATGTTTTTCTGCCCGTTTGCTTTTACACTTTGCAGTTGGGAGGGTTTTTGCTTCTCTCCCTTTAGATCTTGCAGTTTGCAGGTTTTTGCCCATTTGCTTTTACACTTTGCAGTTGGGAGGGTTTTTGCAAGTCGCCCTTTAGATCTTGCAGTTTGCAGGTTTCATGTATTTTGCCCTTTAATCCTTACATTTTAGGAGATAAAATTACATGTTTCTTTACCTTAAGAATTTTTGCATTTCACCTTTTAGGTCTTGCAGCCCCATGTAATTTCGTATATAAATTCGCTTTAGGTATAAGCTATTTTGTTCATCGCCATTTGGCAGTCGTACAATTATAGATGTTTAAAAAAAATTGCAATTTATTCGGATCTGTTTTGATAAGTGATTTTTCTTAAAATTATATAAAGACAAATGGAAACTTTATAAAAATGCCAAACTCACTGGTTGTTTTGCCCCATTGTATTTACGTGTGCATTGCCTTCAATCTTTTATTATACATTGAAGGATAACAATTAGCGCTTGTACAATACCTCTCCCTACAATTCAACCCCTTTTGATGGCTTGCCATACCACCAGCTCATTTTTACCAAACTCAAAATCTTTATAGTTAGGGGGGCCTGACGCATTTCGATCCTAGCCTAGATCTTTCTCAAATGCTAAACATAATGTTTGCCTTTGAGAAAGATCCTTCTAGGATCGAAACGCGTCAGGCCCTCCTATAAAATCTAAACATTTGATGTATTTCAGATAATTTTGCCTGATGAGCGGTTTGCAGCAGTTTATAACTTGTATTGATTTTATTCAAAATTAAATTCTATTCAAACTGGATCTTGCTTTTTTATTGACGTTACGTTTACTTTGAATGGGAACACCAATGTGTAGGGCCTACCTGTAATTCCAAAGTATGTCAAAAAGTGATGAACATTGCGTTCATATAATTTTGTTAATTTTGGCTTTTAAGAAATAAAACGAAATAACATCGTTAGTGGGAATTGCACAATACTGTCACCAGGTGTCAATTTATTTTGGTCGTGTGTTTTGTGCGTTCCATACAGTAGGCCTATCTTTCTTGTTTTGCTGTTAGCCCGGGCCCTCAATGTGGAGGACTTATAGCGAAATACTGACTCATTTCTTTTTTATAAAACGTAAATAATGGTTTTTGATCTTGCGAAGATAAACAATATTGTTGGTGTTTGGTTTGACTGTTTCTTGATAAATACACCGTTTCAGTAGGAAATTATTCTAACGATGTTTCTACCAGCACTATCTTCAAAACCTAACAGTTATATGTATTAAATCTGTTAACATTTCTGTTTTGGTTTGTTACCAATGGTGTACGCGCCCTTTTAATGAACGGATCGTGAAAATGAAATCAGTCACATTAAAAAAACAAAATACATACGGTACTGAAGAAATGCATTGAAATCGAAGAACATGTAAGGGTTTTGGAAATCCATTCGTTTCGTTGCAATGTTGACCAATTGGAATCGTGGGATGGAAAAAAAGCAAAATTTATGCAAAGTGAATTTTAGTTTTTACCTGGACTGATAAGACAATCTACCATTCATTGGTCCGTTGTACTCTGAAAGAATAGGATAACTTATTTGTCCTGTGTTTTGTCTGTATTTTTCTCTTATTTTTTTTTTTTTAGGAATCAGTTTAATGACGAAGTTCCAGTGTTTGGACACTCGCGTAATGCACAATAAAAGAGGGCGTGCTTCGGTTGCGGGCTGTCTGCAGCGTACCGCTAGAGGGGGTGTTTTTTGTGGGAACTCAAACGTGTTTGTTTTGCCATACAGTCACGACGGTCGGAATCATTGTACTTTTACTATCCAGTTTTCGAACTTCGAACCATGTTCTTGGTGAGTTAAATCTGTTTTATTCTTTATGAAGTATCAAGGAATAACACAGAGGGATGGCTGGGTTTAAAACAACGGACGTTTAAATGGATACAATTATCAGTACAAAGTAGTTTGTTGGGAAAACTGGTGTGCTTGTATGATGTAGGCCTACTGTATGCCCAGTGTTGGCTTACGGCCACGACCGTTAAGTGTGCATTCTGTGTTCCGGGGAGGGATGGGGGGGGGGGGGGGGGGGTTGTGTGGGGCTAGAAATAAATATCGTGATTCAAGCCGTATGATTATTGCTTGACGGTTTATCATCCAATACTGTTTCAAGTTCATTTAAAGATTACAAAGTGTATTGCATCCATGCCTTAAATGTACATTGGCGCACCTTATATTTCTTTGTCTGATCTTTGTTGAATTTCTAATGGTATTTCTAAAATGTTTGCTTGATTATCAGCAAGAAGACAAATTCCATTTTTTTAAGAGGCATACAAACTTAATTCCAAATTTCCAAATCCGTTCATGAAACAATATGCAGAATGTGATATACATGTATGTAACCTTGTAAAGGTTTTGCCCATAGCACGTAACATTTTCTCCTATAGCATAAATGCTATGCAAAAAGGCTAGGGGCCCAATTTCATGGAATCCGTTACCGTTAGCAAAAAATCTTCGCTTACGGTAGCAGAATTTTTTTGGTAACGGTTAGCGTATTTCACGGAAGAGTTTCCTTTTTGGTAACGGTAAGCAAGGAATTTGTGCAGAATGCATACGACAGCGCGTTAGCAGAAAATTATCACGGTAAGCCAAGAAATTCTTCGCTAACCAAGAGTCTTGCTTACGGATTCCATGAAATAGATCTCACGCGTAGCAGTGCACGTAAGCACAAAAATAGGCCGTAACAGATTCCATGAAATTGGGCCCTGGAGAGTCGCTCTGAAGAAACCAACACTGTTCGTGAATTCCATTAGTAACGGGGCGTTTGTGGTGCATGCAGCGTCGCGCTAGGTTTTCGAAGTATATAGATGAACCAAACGTTTGTCTGAGGACGTGCAGTAATGGTCTTCCCAAACAATCGATATAACCGGTAGGCAGAAACCGCTATGTAACCACGGTAACTGAAACCACGTACTCTTTTTGTTATACACCTTCCAAGCAAGCAGCACTTGCGTGGTCCAAATTAAACACGAGAGCTGTATGCATTTCGTGAGGTTGTTATGGGACGGCTAATGATATTCCGCGGACAACACTTTGTTTTTCGCCAGGCATGCCTAATTATTTGCTTCACTGGTGTACAGCGTGATGACAACGACCAATTGAAACAAGAATGTGACGAAATTTTGCCATAACGAACAACTCAGCGATGGTGTTGCTTTTCTTTGCTAATGCCATAGCAAACAGCAAGGCACTGTTTCAGTACAGTTAGTGTATAAGTGGTGTAACCCATAGTTGACTCTGTTATACTGCTGGAGATAACTTGCATTGTGTTGCACCCGATAACAGTGGAAATTGAAAGGTAAGTAAGCCATTGATTTTCTACATTGAACCAATTGTTTGATTGCATCTGGTACTTCTTGTTTCACAGGAATGGGGAAATCATTTAAGCATTTAAGTGTACACTGTCAACATTTTCACTCTGCACTGTCAACATATTTGAACATGTTGTCAGTGTATAATACACAGAGCAAAATGAGTTGGGTAACATGTCACAGCAACATCTCGGTAACATGTTGGCCAAATGTTGCTAGTGTACACAGGCTCCAAAGTCGTGTTACCCAGGGGCCAGTTTCGTAGAGCTGCTTACACCCATGTGCTTAAGCATGAAAAGTCTTCCTTGATTAAACAGGATTGCCAACCAAATTTTCATATGATGTTGACCGCTTTTGACTTGTGTTCGGCCATTGTTGACTGAGCATAACATTCACAAGAAGTTTTGGCTGTAATACTGATTTTATTTACCAAGGTGCTTATAAGCAAATTCGGTTGCTTAAGCAGCTGTATAAAATTGGCCCATGGTGTGTTGCGCTAACTTGGCAACATGTTACCGAAAATGATACCGAAATTGTTGACAGTGTACACTCTGCTTGACTGTGTTCCTTCGTGTTACAGGTACGACAGACAGAATGGTTTGCATCAGCAACACCCTGGCTTTTGTTGGTGAATGGAAAGATGGCGTTTATTTGTTATATCTGGCAATACAGATGTGGATCTTACATTTTGCTCAATGTGAACTTACGGGTAAGTTGATTATGCAATGACAATAGTCATCCATCGTTCAAACGATGGTCCATACCTATTGTATATTTTTGTGAGACTTGCTAGCTATAGTCTTTACCAGGCGCGGTTCTAGAGCCATTTTTTGTTTGGGGGGGGAGGCTAGACCATTCACACGTGACGACATCTTGTAACATTCGCTTCATGTTATTTATATTTAGGAGTCGAAAGCAACCTATAGAAACATTGAAACGATCGTATTTCCCAGCATTTTTTCAATTGCATTTTGTTAGGGGGTGTGGGCTAGACACACAATTTTGGAGGGGGCAACCCCCCCCCCCCCAAGCCTTCGTTGAACTTAAATGTTCACAGATTTACATATAACTTTCAGGGTATGAAGATGGTGCTGGTAGAATCCTACCGTTAAAATTGTTTCGCCTCTAATGGTGTATTTATCCAGATATTAGTAAAACAACGACCGAAAATCTTGTTGATCTTTTAAAAGATCAAAAATAAAAGAGGAAAGACTTAAGAAATACTGTGGCCGTTTTTCACGATTTTCTCAAAAAGTTGCCACCGTATTGGACTGAAATGTTTACAGATGACTGTGACTGTATCTTCCTTGATATTTTTGCCCATGAATCTGTACTTCTTTGACAAAAACCAAAGTATGATATTACCTTTAATTTACTGTGCATATAATACAGCCTTGTGAAACAATACTGGATTGTTAGACCTGACGTGCATATTTTGATTTAGATATGAATCGATTGTACATTTAGCGCTAACGGACCAATATGCAAAATTTATGTCACATGCCAGAATTCAACCGTCGTAACTGTACCTATTTTTGTTTAATCCTGAAATTATCTGACCTATGCTTCAAATGATCATAGGCAGTTCCGCTTGTTCTGATTTTTGGCTTTTTCGCATAGTCATGGAAGATTCTTCTTTGTAACAAATTATTTGTTCACTGCGAACTGTACTTTCAATCAAATCGGAAGTAGCTCCTTATTTGAAAGTGGTAACTTTTAAATTCGGACTTCGGAAACCCAACCAGATTGACTTTAAACTAGGAACGTACTAAGACCATATAATGTAAAGTGGGCACATTGGTCACAAACAGATATAGACCTATTTCTTTTTTATACTTCTAAGAAGCAAATGCCGATCGTTTCAAAATGTGGTGGGAAATCGAAATATTTATTGGTTCGAGATACAATTTATGAAGTAACGCCATTAAGACGTCATCACTTGAATTAAACCGTATTGTGCCATCCAAACCACATTGACTTTGTACGGAGTTTTGTACGTGACAATATTATACAACATACAATGTCATGTTCGATTGACACAAAACTTGGTATACGTCGAAGCCCGCGGAAGATGTGATATCATCATGACATCACCAAGGGTCATTTCTCATTATGTCATTTCCCTTGCCTACTTGAATTTGTTCTTTTCCATCATTTGCAGCTTTGTCCGTCACTGGTAAAGTAGCATTTCAAAGCTCGAATAAAAACATTGCGCAAGACATGTTGGACGGCAAAACAAATAATTTTGTTAGCACAGGTAGGCCATAAATTGTAATATATATAATTATATATAATTTATCATGCTGAAATTTTATTAAGAAAAATATGAAAAAACAACAACTCAAATACGTTATTTGTTAAAATGAAAACGATGTTTAACAATGTATTTTTGTTCATGTAATTGATCGCAGCTCTCATTATATGGCCCATCACTACAAAACCCTTCTGCTTTACTTTTGAGAGTAAAAACAATAAAACCCCTTTTCCTACGCAGATTTGATATATGAATTTAGCCATCTCTTTTGTGATTTGCGTAGATCCGTGAAGATTCATCTTGAATCCACTGTCGAAATCATATAAAAAAGTTAACAGTTTATAAACTGTAAAACAGATAAAATAGCTCATCAGCCCAAATAATGACCTGACGCATTATGCAACGCTAACAGGTAGTATAGGGCCAGGGGCCAATTTCCCGGCCCTGCCTAGCACAAACATTTGCTAAGCATGACATTTCCATCTTGATAAAAACAAAAAAATTTCCATGTGTTAAGTATCACTTGTGATTTTTCTTTGGCTGTTGTTCGCTGACAATGGATATCGAATGGAATTTATAATGCTGGTTTGTTTTATTGGGCAAGACATTAATTGTTCTTACCGATTGTTTTTGTGCTTAGCAGCTCCTTGAAATTGGCCCATGATCCTAGCTAGTCTATAGTGTAATTAGACGCACACGCCGTACAGCGCGTGAGCGTCTATCACATGCGTGTAGATTTAATGATTAATTATGCAAACCAACCCAGCACTGACCTCTAGGTTTTGGCCAATCAACATACTCGGCCTCCGTCACAATCCAGACTGAAATATTCTCAATACAGATCTGGGGCCAATTCCATAAAAAACAAATTTGCTAAGTATGACAATTTCCGTCTTAATAAAAAAAGGGTTCACAACCAAATGTCCATGTGTTGTGTATCACTTATGATTGTCCTTTGGCTGTTGTTCGCTGACCATGAATATCAAATGGAATTTTCAATGGTGGATTGTTTTATTGGGCGAGACATTTTTGTGCTAAGCAACTTTTTGTGCTTAACAGTTTTATGAAATTGGCCCCTGATTGGCTGATGTGCCGCGTTGCATAAAAGTTGCAGCACGCATGTATCATACGTTCATACGTAACGTGGCACGGAGTAGAATGGGTGATACTCAGAATCGATCCTAGCAGGATTGATTAATTAATCTCAACATCAGTGACAACAAAAAACCTACCAAATTTTCATTAACATTCATCAGGGTATGGAGACAGTCACCCATGGATACGAATAGACTTGGGAACCGAACACTGTTTGGGAATAGTCACCGCCTGGCCAAGAGGACAATGTTGTGGTAAGGTCATTAGACAAGGCGGATTGTGTACATGTGTCATGCTACTAGATGGGTGGAATACACGGAGACGTATGCGTGCTGTGGCCTAGTGGTCTGGCGTGTCGTACTCAAGATCTTGTGATCAATCTTCAGATTGTGGGCTCGAACCCAGCCATGGGCTAATGGCGCTTGCATCCTTGGGCAAGACGCTTTATCACATATTGCTCCTCTTCCCCCACGGGTGTAAATGGGTACCTGTGAGGGTAGAGATGGCTTTGCGGTTTGATTAGCCTCTGTGCACCTTATGGTAGCACGAGGCTGTTTACTCCCCAGGGAGCTGAGATTGTTTCAGGAATGTAAATGGGCCCGATGACCAGGGTTATAATAGATGCCCTGTGATGCCCTTCTTGTGTGTAAGAACGCTATATAAATGCTAATATTATTATTTTTATTATTATTAATTTTATCTTTTATTATGAATGTACCTTATTTTTAGTAGCATATTGAAATAATAATTGTTTTTGTACAGATTTTAACAATTTTATTGTAAAGAAAGATTTGAGGCTTTGCATGGTGACAATTGGTATGTGGATCGGTTTGCAGAAACATCATGTAAGAATCGTTCGTACATTTGCACTTCTATTTCGATCGCACTTCTCGTAAGGTCTAAACGTTTCGACTAGCCTGCTCTAGTCCTCATCAGGAGACTGATGTCCATATATTGAAGTCATCACTATGTTGAGTTTAATCATAACAGATGACAAATTAGACTCAAAGAAATCCCTTGTCTTATTATATTCAAAACCCAGGGTTTTATTTTACCGGTGCGGTAGCTCGAGCTGGTCTCAACGAAAACTACACCGACAACCAGCCATGCGGGGTACCAGTAACCAGGGCACAGGCCAACAACGAAGCAACAATCATATTCCCGTGCGATCCACCAAGGATGGCCAGATATGTGACATTCGACATTGATCCTAGCATGCCTGATGTTGCCAAAGCAATTTTACAGATTACTGAGCTGAAAGTGGACGAGTACGTTGGGAACTGTACTGCAAGTAACAAAGGTACCCAAGGTAAGTCAAATTAACATGGGTGTGACTACTGCCATCGCCTGATGAAATATTGCTAGACATGGACCATGACAAAATTTGAGTTCTCAACCACGACTTCATCTAAGGTCAGATTAAAGAAATTGATGGAATAGACCTCAGGGAACATTTATAGGAATTATGTGGCCTCAAATTGTGGTAGTACTTTTGCGTATTATCTCAAAAATGATTGCAATATTTCCCCTAACAAATTAAGAAAAACAACACAAAATTTAACAAATGGTTTTAGTTCTTGCTTCTGACTATTTTTTTAATGGTATTTCTCTGTGAATGGATTATTAATTATATAATCACAATCATTCACATATTCACAAAATACATATCGAAGACTTGGGGGCAGAGAATACGACCACGCCCTTTTTTCAGTTGCATTGTGGGAAAGTGAATCTTGTTTTTTTTGCTCCTCAAATGATACCACATTTTCTTAAAAGTGATACCACAATTTGAAGCCACAAACGACCTACCAAAGCTGTTAATGGTATAAACTTCCATTTTATGAAGTCAGACCTTAGATGTAGTGGGTACGTGTTGAGCTAACACATGAATAAGAGGGTTTACAGAACTTTGCTCCTTGACTATGCAGTTAGCACATAGAAACATCGCGATCTCCAAATCGTGTGGCAACAGATACGTGCATCTTATTTTGTTTTGTCTTTCTATTTATCTTATATATTTTGTAGCTTCAATTCCTTTGTCGTTCAACGAACATCTCATCTCTGTAAGCAGTGTTTTTGGTGATCCAAAGGACTCGCTGGATGGGGATTTGTATACGTTCTCGCATACAGGTCAGCCTAAAATACTAATGCTATTACTTTCACCGACTTTCCTTACAGAAAATAACTTGTTGTAGTTGAGGGTGTGGTAAATAACAGAGTCTTGCACTCAAACTGTACTGTACTGCACTGGATCTATACGGGAAGTGGCCCTTTATTGTACCTGCACACTTTAAATACACTCAACTCTCGTGCCTCTTCATACAGTGTAGTAGGAAACTAATGACTCGGAAACAATAGAAATTGGAACATAAGCCACATATCTTGTTCAGTACATGTGCTAGAGCGCGCTCCAAATCGCACTAATAGTCGCGATTATTTGGTGTGTGAGAACGTGCCTATTTTGAACACAACATTCCAACTTAGGATTGACATTCTCAAGATTGACATTTCCTTCGGTCATACCACAGCCAGTGTCACTTTATAGCTATACAACTAATTATATCTTTAGCTAGAGACTCGCATCCATGGTGGAGAGTAGACTTGGGAACTGAACACTGCTTGGGAAGAGTCAACGTTACCCTCCGTCAAGGCTGTTGTGGTAAGACATGTAGAACTACGGTAGAGTTGCAAGACGTGAAATGAGAAACACACAGTTTGATAATTACCTGATGAGGCACAGATTCGTAAACCTACATGTAGGACGACACATTGTATAGGGCCTTAAATACAAACCTAAAGACTTGAGGCTACTCTTGGGACTATATTTTGCTACCACCATTTGGATTGAGGTGACTGGACTAAATGACGACGCCGAAGAAATGACTCCAGCAGCTTCGTCATGTATCTCAAGACCTCCACTTTAGGATACAAAATGGTGGTGGCTGAATAAATCCCAAGCCTATAGCACCAAGTCTCATTTAGTACAGGACTTGTCTAATTTTGTTAGGATTATAAAGGCATAATGTGCTTTTATTCTCCGCCCAAGGTGTGCTTCATACAGTGTATAGCCCACTAAGACCTTCTTGCCTTGACAAACTCAAATTCATGTTCGTTGTTATGTGACATTTGCAGGTAAATATGGTTTCACGGATGCAGCAGCACGAGCTGGTCTCAGTTCAAACTACACCGACAACCAACCATGCGGGGTACCAGCAACCAGAGAACAGTCCTTCGACGGAGCAACAATCATTTTCCTGTGCGATCCACCAAGGATGGGCAGATATGTGACATTGGACATTGATCGTACCAATCCTAATGTCAGTATAAAAGAGTTAGGGCTTGCTGAGGTTACAGTGGACGAATACACAGATGACGAATGCGACTCCAATGACCCTACCACTCCAGGTAACTGTGCCCTTCAAATGGAGTTTGTTATGACAGCTTGCAATTCTTTGCTTCCGCGCAAATAGCTAAGTCTCCAGGGGTCGATTTCACCAAACTCATCGTAACGTAATATAAATCGTAGGACTTATGATGCATTGCAGCCGATGGGATGCGGTAGGTTATCCTTCGTAACTCGAATACGATCAATTGTAGGGCATCGTGAAATCGACTCCAGGTAGCATTGATTTATTGGCTGACTTCGAATTTGAAACTGTTATCATTGTTTTTTTGGCGTCAGTGAAAAGCCTTTATTTTTGTTCTGATTTTTGTTTAGTTTTTTTTCCCTCTTCTTCTTCTTCTTGTCGTCACGGCCCATAGACTTTTGTTTTGTTCGGACACCCACTTTGGTCACTTTTAAGCAGTCAATCTAAACAAAACTTGGTCCATGAGTAAAGTCCCTATAGGGTAGATGCGTTCCCAACATTTACGTCATCACGACGCCATGAGGTGTTAAATTACAAGTAATTCAGATTTAATAATTACAATCTTTAAAAATCAACCGTTTGAGTTATCAAGTTGATTCTTTCGACAAATGTCAATGTTAGGGAAGGTCTTTCTTTGTGACACATTTCTTGACCTCTGGGACATCTACTTCAGGTCAAACAGGAAGTATGTAGCTCCTCATTCAAAAGTGGTAAGAGCTAGAATCATGATTCTTTCATCACATGACAATGTTAGGCAAGGTCTTTCTTTGTGACACATTGCTTGATCTCTATGACCTCTACTTCCGGTCAAACAGGAAGTAGCTCCTCATTAAAAAATGGTAAGAGCTAGGATCACGATTGTTTCGCCAAATATCAATATAAGGGAAGTTTTTTTGTTGTGACACATTAGTATTAATACGTTGAGAAGCAATTTATATCGTATGCGGAAAAGCCTTATGTGCTGTTTACACCAGCCATAAATGTGTAGTTTTCAATACATTTCTGTCATTTTCTTTTCCCGTGTTTATCTTGATGACTAAGGGCCTACTGCTTGGTCCGTCAGTGAGAAGCTGACAACACACAGCTCTGAAGACAATTCCGCATCACCCTACACTATTGATGACAATATGGAATCGTCCACAAGCTCACCGGGTAAGCCTCAAAATATGAGATATCACCAGTGATACTAATACAATATCAACACAATATCAGTACAATATCAGTACAACATCAGCACAATATCAATGCAATATCAATCAAATATCAATACAATATTAATTCAATATCAGTACAATATCAATACATTCAATAGCAATACATTATCAATACAAATATACAATACAAAAAACACAACACAAATACACAATACAAATATACAATATTGATACAATATTATAGCCATATTTCTGTATTCGTGTGCCTGGACGCGATTTTATTATAGGAATTAAATTTGATGTCTTTAGTAGAAAACACTCGTAAGCCTCGACACTTATTTATAGAAAAACTAATGGGCCTATTTTGTCTGCTAAATAATTAATAATCATCAAATTGTCACAACTTGGGAAACTTACTGCATTAATTTAACGTCATTAAAAAGTGATCAAAGAGAAAGTTAGACGATGCTTTCAACTTGAGGGACTAGATAAGTTTGTCATTTTTCAATTTCATCTAATTACTTGATAACACTTTTAACAGATTCACAGGCACTCTCCACACGAGGGTCGTCTGAGGCAAATGTGTATACGTCTACCTTATCAGGTAAGCCAGAAAAAACGTTAATGTGTTGATGTGATGGCAAGTCTGTTTGACGAGATAAGTTTCTCAGCTTCATATTTCCTTTTATTACTTGATGTCTTATTTAACAGTTTCGACGGTCAGCGAATGGCTTACGTCTCAGAACTCGCAACTCTTGACACTAGGCTCGTCTGAGCCCAATATGGATACGTCTACATCAGGTAAGCCAGACAAAATGTGTTGTGATGGCAAGGCTATTTGACTAGATACGTTTCTCAGCTTCTTATTTCCTTTTATTACTTGATGTCTTATTTAACAGTTTCGACGGCCAGTGGAAAGCTTACATCCGAGAAACCACAGCAACTCTCCACAATAGGCTCGACTGAGGCCAATATGGATACGTCATCACCAGGTAAGCCAGAAAAATGCGCTTATGAGTTGATGTGATGTAATAGCAAGCCGGTTCATGTTTGATTAAATTCCACTTAATAAAGCATGCACATGATGAGGCTTTAGTTCCCGTTCCTATTCTTAAAGGGTCTGTGCAAAAGGAACATTAAGGCTTGAACGAGTGCAACAAAGCAGCTGTCTTTTGTTTTTGTTCTCCATATTCATGAGCAAAACGGTGATGTCATCTTGTTATTAACTAAGAGCAGTAACCCAATTGAATTGTGCACAAAAAGTTGGGGTTGTTTTATAGGTTTTTGGACGGACCTCTTCCTCCTCAATAGATTTTGTTTTGCCGATTATGTTCCTTTCGCTCATCTGGTGGTGTAATTTATTTTGCCAAACCATTTCTGTGGGTCAAGTTTGCCTTTGGTTCCCTACAAGAGCATGCATGAAAATCCCCCATTTTGTAAAGCCATTTAAAGGAAAACCAAATTCTGGTTTGAAACCAAACTAAGACTTGCCATTCATTATCTGCCAGTAAATTCTCTGTATGAAGCCAATAGAATAACATGACTGAAAAAAGCACTGCAGGAACCCTTTAATCATGTTTTTTTTTTTCGATCACTCCTTTGAACAGCTTCGTCTGTCACTCAGAAACTGGTGACCTCTGAAAGACCACAGGACCATACCACACGAAGCCCTAATTCCACGCATCAAGTCGCAGGTTCGTATCCCGTCCGTGTTCCCACTACCCACGTTTTAGACTCTCAATTTGAATAGATTTTGAGCACACAGTTCTTGCCATACACTTACATCGGAATTGTCCTTGGTAAGATAAATCATAATGTATTTATATGGAGTTAGTCCTCATCCATTTAAAATTGGTAAAATATTCAGTTACTCCTTCAAGGATAGATCTGTGCATAGATCTGTTCAATTAAGAATAAGTATCAAAGATATAACTGGTGATTAGCCCTTCATGAATTATGCATGATTTCGATGAGCTTAGTTTTCAACTCGACTGCCATCGATACGGAGTGTTTTAATATTTATGTTGCAGTGCAAACATTATTGAGCTGTGCTTGATGTTAGTGCGTTAGTAAGTGCATTAGGCACTCACCTCCCACCAATGTGGCCCAGGTTTGATCCCAGCTTGGGTCATATGTGAGTAGAGTTGTGCGTTGGTTCTTTCCTATGCTTCGAGGGTTTTTCTCTGGGTTCTCCGGTTTTCCTCCCTCCACAAAAACCAAACACTTTCGATCTCAGACTGTACTCCGTGATCTTATATGGGTTGATGTGGCTGGCAGCCAAGGGCGCCCATGAGAGCCTGCTAGTCGCATCCTTCGCAATTCAGCACCCCAGCTGCGAGTAAGGATAATTAGCCTCCCAAGTTGTTTTTATTAGTAGTATTATAATTAATCTCTAAAATTGCCTACACCGGCTGCATTTGTTTTGTTTTTGTATCAGGTCAAGGCCCTTGCTTTGGCAAGTTTATTAATAGCCGCCTGAGTTTCAAACTCGTGTACAAGGGAGGGCAAATTGGAAACAACCAGCCTCTGAAGACTAAGATGACCAAATCTCCCCTGCTCTGTGCTCAGCTCTGCATCCTGTATGCTGAATGCTTCTCCTTTGACTTTACACTGGGTACCGGACAGTGTCATCTTCACAACGTCACCTCAGCAGACATAGAGGTGACTCCGAGCAGTGGTGTCCTAATCTATACTATGAACTAATTTTTTCCCTGACGTGATGCATGTATCATACCAATAATTTTGTGATACGATTTTTTTGATGGGTGATCAAATTGAAGAATAGCCTTTAAAGGTAGTATCATACTTTGGTAGCATACCGAAACATAAATCTTCGTAGATTTACCTATAACGCAGGGTATAAAGATGGTGATGGTAGAAATATACTTATCCAGAAAAGAGTAAAACCAGTGACCAACATTATTTTTGATCTTTTAAAGACATACGAAATACTGTGGCCGTTTTCACTGTTTTCTCAAAAAGTGGGCACCGTATGGGACTGAAATGTTCACAGATGACTGTTCCTGTATTTTCCTTGATATTTTTGCCCATGAATCTGCATTTCTTTGGCAAAATCCAAAGGATGATTCTACCTTTAATAGACCTCTTAGGTTGATACATATTCACGTTTATTATAAATATTGTTGTGTCGAGTCATTATTAGTTGGATGTTTGAAGAAGTTTTTCCCCTTAAATCAGACAATGTTTTTAATTTCGCAAGCTGTCATAGCATACAATTGTAAGCATTCATACTTTATATGTCATTGTTATAAAATACAGTGAGATTTTATAGACAAACCTTAAATCCCGGCAAACGTTTGTCCTTTCATTTTGCTTGGAGTTAAAAGGGCCCGACGCGGTTCCGATACTAGCAGGATATTTATCTTTATCTTTAGCCTTCGATGAAGATCCTGCTAGTATCGAAGCTCATTTTATAAATTTTGACGATATTATTGTAGCTGAGAGCAGTATATAACTTGCATTGTCGTTTAATTTTGGTATAAAAAGCAAGCTTTGTTCCTAATATGTATACAGCTGCCTTGAAAATCCTTCTCCAGAATTAGTTTGTTCATTTTATTATTTCTTTGTGAATGCGAAAAAAAACGTAAAAGGCAGAGATGTACATATTTAAGAGGTACCAATGAAAAGGAATATAGGATAAACATTGCAGGAATGAATCATAGAAAGACAAATTTTAAAATCTAATTGTTAAAAAGGCAAACTTTAAAGTAATGAAAGCTGCTTAAAGGCAAATGAAAAAGACTAAAATCAACATACCACATCCAATTTACTTATAAGAAGCCGGTGATATTTCTATAACTTGGTGCATAATTAATAATCATGAGATAATGAATAAAACATTTTCGATGGGACGTAACCTTCATTGGTCCAATTCGAAATTAATTATTCCTTTCTATTGAGGTTTTGCATAACCTTCTTGAGGTAATGTGAAGCAATTTTAGAAACGGTTCGAAATATCTTGGTATCTTGAAAATGAAACGAATAACTCACAGTTATAATAATTGCGTAGTCAAACGTAGTTAATTTTCAGATCAATTTTTCTAATATCTTATTTGAAGAGTCTTAACAGTTATATTTTTGCAAATATGTACGCTAGTTAGCCTTAATAAACCTGTAAGAACCATGGCACGTTATTTCAAAAATAACTTGAAACTAGTTAGAAGAGTTAGCAGGGCCTGACGCGTATCGTTCCTAGCAGGATCTTTATCGAAGGCTGAACGACAAGTCAAACATAGGTCAAGATACAAAATGCATGAGAAGGCACAGGACAAAGAAGGGTGAAGGTGGGTATGATTAGAGGTGAACAATGGAGAGGGGAAGAATGGGATAGGTGAGCTGGGATTAACAATGTAGGTAATTAGGGGATCACCAATGATAGCCATCACATCCTCCATACCTCGGACCGTCTCCTTAGGGCCATCCCACAAAGCCCAATCTTGGCCTACATACGTCCCCGCCACTACCGAGATTTGATTGTCAGGGCTGAGTTCCGACTCACTAAGGATGTTTCTTCCCCCACCCAGCAGGTACAATCAAATGTACAGGTCAAGTTCAAGGAGCGTAGTCTGCCAAGACCATATCCATGAGTCTGATTCTTTCACAGGCAAAGGCTCCACCCGTAAGACCAAAGGGAATGTCACCCGCACTACATCTAGTGCATTTATTTGATTTCTTGCAGGGTATGCAACATCCAGTTTGTGTGTGAAACAAAGAACTCCCTTAAAAAGTTTCTTTGGTCACAGGTCCACGTTCCAAACTGATTTGATGATCTTGCAGGGCTTTAGGCCCTCCTAACTGCAAGCATTTTATAAATGTCATGTCATTATTTTGGCTGATGAACAGTTTTCAGCAGTTTATTACTTGTATTAGTCAAAAGGTTGTCAATTTTTAGATTGATTTTGAGCTGTTCCGACATTCCGATGTCGGAACAGGTATTGTTTTTCTTTCTGATTTTTCACTATTATTAGATTTTTTTATTGCTTATCTCTTCTTACCTTCTTCTGATCAGATAAAGATGATGCATCGTATGAAAGCTTATAATCTAAGGATCATTCTGACACTGAGCTGTAACAATTCTTAATGTATTAAGCACGTGACGGTAATTTGAATATTTAATTAGCAAATTTTGTGACAAGCATTTCTTGAGAACGGTACGTGCTACAGTAATGATTCTTTTTGTAAAAGCTTTGTTACACCATGTAATTGTCTATGCTTTTACGAACATTACCAAGACGTCATCAAGACGTCATCAAAAAGGCTGATTTTTGTTTGCAGCATATCTCAAGAACTAAAAATGCTATGGTAATTACTCTTTTTGTAAAAGCTTTGTTACATCATGTACATGCGTATGAAATTGACCGTGACGTCATCATGACGTCATCAGAGCTTATATCGCTGATTAAATAAGTCGAAACAGCTCCTTGTTCGTCCACGAACAATTAATTTATCAGTTTTGTTTAGATTCTGCACAGTTGTTTTGCAAACATGTAAGCTAGCGTTACTAAATATCAATTTAATGAGCAAGAGTGACCAGCTAAAGAAAGCGAGACTACTTTTCCAATTTTGAATGTTACCGTTATCAATTTTGCTGTTTTGATATCTGAAAATGTCTAATATCTCAATTTATGTATAATGTAAAATGTTTGCATTTTACTTTTTTTTCTTACAGCCTCAGTAGGCTGACATTTGGTTGAATGGTTTTTGCCTCTTTATTCTGAGGATCGCTTAAGCATATACAAAGACATCGAGACTACCTTTAACATTTGAAATTGTACTCTTATAAAAATCTCATTTAAGCTATTGTATTTTACTCCTTTTTTCTGATCAGTACATTTTGTTGAATATCTTTATGTATTTACATAAAGCCATGCTGTAGTAGAATCAATATGCATGGGTGTCGACCCCGGGAGATATATCCCCCCCCCCCCCCCAATATTTGAGGTGGGGGTGGCGTGTATTATCATCCCCCCAATATTTCGAGGTTGAATGTAATTTAATACCGACAAAATATCTGAAGTACCAACAAAATAATGAAAAAATAGCATGCTTGGAATGTGGAAAGTCAATAAATTTTACTTGTTCGCACTTCTCGTTCTTTTTTTGTTACGTTGATTATCTCTATGTGGGTAGTTTGTGTGAGGCATGAGAGAGAATTATGCGAGTCATGCGAGAAAGCGAAGAGATGTGCCACATTTTTAATAAGCAGAAGTGAATTTATACTATGTTTAATTCTTCTGAATATTGGTATGCAAATTAGGCTTGCCCTTCACCGACGTGGATGAGCACTGTATACTCAGTGCTTGCCCTCGGTGAAGGGCAAGCCTAATTTGCATATTATCTATTTCCCGACCAAAATCATTTGATATTAATGATTTACTGCGGTACCCGCCGCGATATTGGATTCGATTCACGCTGCAGACCCCAGCTAGCTCGGTGGCCTAGCAGGTAAGGCATCTGCAGTAGTAAGCAGGAGGTCGTGGGTTCGAATCCCACCTGAGAAAGCATGGGAATTTTTCTCACATGCTATCAAAAGCACTGAGTATACAGTGCTCATCCACGTCGGTGAAGGGCAAGCCTAATTTGCATATTATCCATTTCCTGACCAAAATCATTTGATATTCATGATCATCTGAATATTGTTTGCAAATGCTGTAAAATGCGACTTTTCGACTCTTAGTTTTTGTTTAAGTCCCTGGTGTGGAAAGCCAGAGGGCATCCTCCCCTTCCCACAACCTCACACCCTCCCCCAAATCACCAATCATCCCCCCAATCATGAAAAGACATCGACATCTGTGTCAACATGTAAGTACTGACTTGTTGCTTGGTGTGTATATGCATTGCCATATTGGTCTCATGACAAATACTAGAAACAAGACCGAAGACGTCAACAATGTTTAGAAAGTTTCTGGTACAATAGCGCACAAGGTCTGTCTTATACCTGCTTGTGCCAAATTCCGAATGAGAACGTGCATGTTCAATTACTCTCTCAGTGTTCGCCGAGCCGAGGCATTACAAAGCATGGTTACAGAACCGAATTTATAATTTAGAACATCAAATGGCACTGCATACATGCATGATTAATGTGCACTCGTGAGGTCTGCCAAGGACAGAGATTATTTAGGAAGGACAGCAGTCTGCGAGACGCCAGTCGTGTGTCTAATTACTTATCGTTGAGGTATTTTAGACCTCGTGTAAAAGCAAAGAAAAGACCTTGCAAGAAGCACTGGAACAGTTTGTTATGGAACATTGTCATGAAAACCTTAAATCAACCGAAGATACTGCAACGGGAAGAAAATCATTATTCTGTTACCATCAGCCAGTCCACCAGTACAGTCGCCATTGCAGTATCCTTGTCATCTGTGGTAATTGTCATACTGCTGCAACCTGTTGCGTCTTCATGTCAGCCTTCAGACGAGTGCAAAACAAGGTGAGATTTCACTCTACGTACTACGTATGCTTCTTAATTACATCACATCTACATTAGACAAGGCGTCATAGGCGTTTACGAAACGGAGGCTCAGGCTCCATCTCAGGCTTCGGCTCCAATTCGTGAATCCATTTTTATATAACAAGCATCAAAATAGAGACTTTTGACTGCGGTTCGGAGGTAGATTCTCTGATTTGAAAAGGAAAACAGAGCTCCAGCTTCAATGAAAAACCACAACCCATATTTTCAGCATAGGATGTCAGAGCTGGAGCCTGAGCCTGAGCCACAGCTTCCGTTTCGTACCCCCCCCCCCCCCAGTTTTTTATGAAGGCATTGTGTCTGGATTTTGTTTTTAGGATAAGTCGATTTTGACGACTAAACAAGTCAACTTGGGGTCGATTTCGCGAAGCCCTACGATCTATCATAACTCGAGTTACGAAGGATACCCCAATCCTTATACGTATCCTTCGTAGGGCTGCAGTGCATCACAAGTCTTACGATTGATAGTAAATTACGATAAGTTTGGTGAAATGGACCCCATGCCAGATAAAGTATGCTGTCATGCGTAGACACAGTCATCAGTATGGCATTTGTAGATTACATTGGGCTGTTTACTTGGTATTCAACTCTCTGTGAATTATATTGTCAAGCAAAGGTGGTGCATGGCTAAAGTAGACATTTAAGTGCTCGTGGCCGAACACAGAGCTGTTCCGACTTTATTTAATTAGCTTGAAGTATTGTTCCTAAACGTTCAATCAAATTGTCATCACAGAAACAACTAAGGCTTGGAGTAGCACTAGAACAGACATCACACCGAAAAGGTATCATGTCAATCAGACACTGATTACTATATGGAATACAATTAATTAAGAAATCAATTAAGACACTTTACAAACTTATAATCAGCTTATAAGCTTTCATAAGTTACCTAACATACGTTGATAAGAAGAAGATCAGAAACGATTAGGAACAAACTTACTACACTTAAAAGTGATATCATACTTTGGTTTTTATCAAAGAAATACAGATTCATGGGCAAAAATATCAAGAAAGATACAGTTGTAGTCATCTGTGAAAATTTCAGTCCCATACGGTGCCCATTTTTAGAGAAAACAGTGAAAAACGGCCACAGCATTTCTTAATTCTTTTCTCTTTAATTTGTTATCCTTTAACAGATCAGAAAGATTTTCGTTCGTTGTTTTACTAATTTCTGGATAAATACACCATTTCGGGCGAAAAAAAATTTAACGATATGTTACTACCAGCACCATCTTCATATCCTGAAAGTTATACGTAAATCTATGAACATTTCTGTTTTGGTTTCTTACCAAAGTATGATAGTACCTTTAAGCTATAGAAGGAAACCTGTTCCGACATCTCTGATGTCGGGGAAGCTAAAATACTGCAAAGGTATGCTTTTTAGAGTGATGTATTAAAACAAACATATGTTTTACAAAGGGTTTCCTTTTTTTGTACGATGCAGGTACGGATATAGGAAGGCACAATGGCCCGTATTTGTAGCATCTGTGAACTGAGCCGCCGAGTTTATTTCTGTATCCTTGTGATTCTGACGTGGTTTTTGCAATGTGCTCAATGTGAACTAAGAGGTAGGTTGTTTGAATAATAGAAATTCATTACCGTTTAGAATATGAAACTCAATACCAATACCACTCAATTTCCATACAATTTTTCGACTTGATTTTGATTTCATTTTTTCGGATATATTGTTCCTTTTCCCATTCCCGTTGTGACTGTGGTTCGAGTTCCAGAGTCCACCAAAATAGTTTTATGTCTGTCGTTATTTGTATCATACAATTTAAATCTTGAATACACGGGTTTACACTTCCAAAAGTACGCATGCGTGTTAGTGCCTCGTTTCGAAGTCGCGATCAAAACCGCCGAAGTGTAAACCCGTGTATTTTCTTCGACAATGGACGGTTTTACACATCGCAAAGTGCGCATGCGTGGAAGTGCCTCGTTTTGAAATTGCGATCAAAATCTAAGATGGCCGCCATGGTGTAAACCCGTGCATTCTTCAGGCTCAGTATTTCTTAGCGTAGCCGTTCAGTTTTCATGTGTTTTCGTTCGTACGAACGATACTTTTGGTGGGCGTACATCACTCAATGGCCAGTAATTAACATGTGCAGGAAGCAAGAGCCCAACAATCATTATTGCTCAATTGGTTTCGCACAGTAGGATGGACTGTAACTTGTTGCTTGTTTACCCGTTTGAAATTACCAATGCAGAATTTAATTGTTCATATATAATCGTAAGCACAGACAAAGGCACGTTACATGTAGATTGGTGGTCTGTGTCACACCTTCTGCGTAGATGCGTCAATGATGATTTCTCCAAGTGAACAAATTCCCATATGAATGTCATTTTCTATAACAAACACCAAAAAGACTCCGCTCCTATTAAAAGTGACGATAGGCACGTTCTCACACACCAAAAAGCGCGACTATTTTGGTTGCACTCCAAATCGCCACCCAAATAGTTGCGCTTTTTGTTGTGTAACCACAGCCAAAAAAGAGAGACACAAATCGTACCAGACGAGTTCTATCAAACTGCCCATGCGCAGTGAAACGTGAAGTTGGCATACACCCTGTGCTGCACACACGGGCCCGCCTTGCATGATGGGATATAATAAACCGGTATTTTTTTGGCGCACCGTTCACACAGCAAACTAATCTCGACTATTTGCAAAAAGACGCACTATGAGTGCGATTTGGAGTGCGCTCCAAATCGCACTAATAGTCGCGCTTATTGTGTTCCCACACAAATAAGCGTGACTATTTGGGTCGCGCTGCAAATCGCGACCCAAATAGTCGCGCTTTTTGGTGTGTGAGAACGTGCCTATTGAAAAAGCCTTACATTTCTGTTGCTGAGTAAAGAGCGGCCTTTTGGGAATATTAACAATGGTTCATTGTTGACTTGGTCATTAAAATGCTTGCTGCGATTCACAAATCGGAGATGCTCATAAACGAAATTTACCGAATCTGGATTTTTAAAACCAAACACCGCTTTTGTCGAAAGAACCATCAATTTGGGTGGTAGTCGTATGAAGCTTGTGATATGACTAATGAACTGTTAAAAATCAATAGAGGCCCGAAGACAATTTAATATGACTACTGAAGACTAAATGAACACTACATCGTGACGAGCCAACGCCCTGGAGCCAACTGCACTGAACAATAGCAGTGGCCTTACTTATAGCCTTACTTATAAAAGGAATTTGGGGGTAATTCGGGCGTGACACCTGGAATTACAAAAGTGTCCGTGGTGTTACATAAGAGCGCCACAACAGTACCAGCCGTAAACACTTCGTCAAACGTTTTCACAAGCAACAACTAAAAAGCAAACAAACAAACACCCCAACACCCCCACTAAGAAACACCCCAACAAACATTGCCTCCATGATCTACTGAGCTGAAAAGCCGAGTTTCACTACCAGAATGCGAGTTTTGACCAAGTTACAACATTGCATTTTAAACATACATTGTAATACTCTTCTCTTTTTTATGAACAGTCCTTTCTGTCATTGGTAAACCAGTCTCTCAAAGCGGACAGACCCATGAACTGATAAATATGTTTCGTCCAAGTTTGAATTCATACTTCAGCACACGTAAGCACAAATCTTGTCGATTGTAAAATGTTTTTGCTTAAAGTTAGGAGGGCCTAACGCGTCAGGCCCTCCTAACTTTAAGCATTTGATATATTTCAGGTAATTTTGGCTGATGAGCAGTTTGCGGCAGTTTATTACTTGTAAAATGTTTTTGTTTGTTTTTTTGTTTTTTGAATTTTTGATAGTGCGAGTAGCTGTGTAGTCGAAATGAACAACTTAATTTTCTCTTGTTTAAAGGTGCAGTACAGGATTGGTAACAAAGTAAAACTTAAATGTTCACAGACTTACCCTTTAACTTACAAGGTATAAAGATGGACAAGATAGAACCCCTTCTAAAACATTTCTGCCTTAAAGGTTTACTGTAATCAAAATTGGGAAAGGTGTGAACGTGCTTTAAAATTATTGCTTAATACTTGATTAATGACTATATAAATTTATATGTTTATGTAAGCGCTTACTGTTGACCAAATGTATGCAGGGCCCCCCCCCCCAAAAAAAAGGCCCCCTTGGAACCGATCCACAAAACAATAGCGAGTTACTTCACCTTCAGAACTAGTATAGGCTTGCACCATAGTGTACTGCGTGGCGTTTTGCATGTGACGTAAGCAAGGTTTTCCGTCGCGAAAAGTGGGGTGTTAAATTATGTGTCTAAAATACATCCTTTTTCTATATTCAATTTTTTTAGCACAAACAGTGATAGACATGTTGATTTTTATAACAGTACAGAAGCATCGAACTTCATATGAGTTTTGATTACAGTAAACATTTAAATATTATACCTGTTACGTCTCGGTGAGATCAAAAAAGTCTTTTTCGCTATTTTTTCGGGACTAAAATGTCCGATTGAGCTCACATTAAAAAATTTCGATTCCTTCTTTTTCGAATCAGATACTGCATTCTAAAACATTTATTTAGTGAAGAGGATCTGACGTTTCAGTCCTAGCATGATCTGTCACTAAAGCCAGGCTGACCCGATTTTGTCGTGGCAAGTCGTGCCATTTTTGGGCACGAACTGGGAGGCTCCCGCACTGTTCACGACTAGTTAACGCATAGTTCACGAGGAGTTCACGAGGAGTTCACGAATGCGTGCCCATCGGTGTTCACATTGACACGAACTGGCACGACGAGTTTACGAACAGTCTGCGCATAGTTTTAGCGACCCGGTCGCTAAGGTCGCTAAATATTGTCGTGACCAAAATTTTGAACATTTCAAAATTCTCGTCCCGACATGGCACGCAGTCACGACGGGTTTACGCACACTTCACACTAGTTTACGACTGGTTTTCGCACTGACAAGACTCGAGTCGTGCCAATGCGTGCCACAGAATCGTGCAAGTGTCAGTCTTGCTTAAGTCTATATCATTTAAATCTTTGAGAAATATACCGTTCTAGGATCGAAACATCAGGCCCTCCAAACTCCCAGTACTTAATACTTAATATATAATACTTGCAATTTTCCCCTCAACGTTTAGAGTATGGAGACAACCACCCATGGATACAAATACACCTAGAAACCGAACACTGTTTGGGAAAAGTCACCGTCGTGACCCGACAAAACTGCTGCGGTAAGGTTATTATTTAAAATGATCCTGTCTAATTTTTTTTGTTTACCGGGAATGGGTCATTGGGTTGTGCACAAACTTTACTTACCTATTTCTAAACATCATCCTTACCAATGATCTTGAAATTGACATATATTAATATTCATGAAATTGACATATGTTAATACTGAGATCATTCTCTGTCTTCTATTAAAATATGGACAGTACTGTCTTTAAAAGGTAGCTGGTATAATAGGGAGACACCGAAGAGTTTTTTAGACGCTAAAGTGACTACCTAATATGCAATTTAGATAAATATCTCGTTGCACTGAAATTATCCTGTTTATGGTGTTATTTATCATCTGAATCATTCCCTATATTCTCATCAGGTGATTTTTTCACTGGTGCACTGGTCCGAAGTGGTCTCAGCTCAGACCTCACCAACAACCAGCCATGCGGGGTACCAATCAACAGTTCCCAGGCCATCACTGGAGCAACTTATGTATTCCTCTGCGATTCACCAAGGATGGCCAGATATGTGACATTGGACATTGATCCTGCTAGGCCTGTTGGATCTTTGACAGTGTTGCAGATTGCCTTGCTCACGGTAGACGAATACGCTGGAAATTGCAGCACATTTAATTCGAGCACACAAGGTGAGGATGTATAGTAGTCAAGTATACCGTTCAATGTTGACTCCTTGAATTGACAAAATAATAAGATCTCAATAGTTTTAACCTTCGTTTCGATCCCCTTTAAATAAGGCTTCGATTTGAGGCTTTGTATGGTGACAATTGGTAAACACCATGTATAATGAGTAAGACTTGCGGTGAACACATGTATAATACTCTTTTAGGAAGATGTGTGGTCCTGAAAAGGACCGATGAGAGTGGATTTTCGACGTTTCGTCATGTGTGCTCTAGTCGTCCTCAGGAGGGAGAGTGGTCGGCGATGTGGGCGTGTTTCACGAGTGGCAGACTTGTCGAAATCCCTATTCTGCCATGTGCGCGATGTTTTGCATGCGGGTGGGGATATTCGCCGATGTACACTTTCCCGCATTCCATGGGTATAGATCCCGGGGGGGGGGGGGGGGGGGGCTAGGGGGTTGCATCCCCCTCTCAACATTTTGTGCACAAACGTATATGGGAGTACGACCCAGCAACAAGATCAACCCCCCCCCCCCCCCCCAGGTCTGAGGACGTGTCTACACTACTGCCGCAATCGCACGGAATGCAGTACACTCCTGGTTGACTGTCTGGTGCAGGTTTGTCCTTGTGGGTGTGTAGGAAGCCCTGTAGTTTTCTAGAAGCAGAGTGGCGAACTTGAATGGACTCTAGGATGCAACGGAGCTGGTGAGAGGCTGGACCGATGAAAGGGAGACAAACTAAAGGGTTGGGGAGGCCCTAGGAGACCCTACAACATTGAGAGATGGTTTGGTGAGGGAAATCTGGCTGGGATGGTAACCGTTGAGCTTGAGGGCGGCCTTGATGTGCTTGAGTTCTTGGTGGAGAGAGTTCTTGTCACAGATCTGATGGGCTCGGCGAACAAGGGTCCGGTTGACGGGAGGACTTGACAGCTGGATGATGGAAGGATCTCTTGTGTAGGTATCTGTTGGTGTGGGTGGCTTTCCTGTATACCCGGTGGTGGAGAGTCCCATCTTCATTCCTCGTGAGAAGACGTAGTTTCCCTGTTCTCCAATGTACCCACCAACGTAGCCTGCTTCATCGACAAAAACAACGACTGGAACACGATACCAGCCTACCGGAGCGCACCGCTCTACCTTCAACCCAGATTGCTGATCTCATCCACCTTTGCGTCACATCCAGGTACTCCAGATTCCAAGACAAGTTCTACAAGCAGACTACCGGTTCCCCCATGGGCTTACCCATACCTCCAGCCCTGACCAATCTCTTCATGGAAGAATTCAAGACTTTATCCCTACTGACGGCAGATCACAAGCCCAGTCTCTGGCTGAGATCTGGATGATACAATCGTGATCTGGCCTCAACGACACGACCTCCTCCATGACTTTCTCAACTACCTCAACCAGCAGCATCCCTCTATCACCTTCACCATGGAACAAGCGGCTAACTCCCCTTCCTCGACGTTCAAGAGTATTATATATGGTGTCACCACAAGTCTTACTCATTCTAGTCTCTCCACCGTGCAAAACTTCAGACCTCAGGACCTTTTCGGACCTCTCCAAGTATTAAAGAGATCACGTCGTCTATGCCATTAATTTTGTACTCAATCTTTCAACCTTGTACAGGTTTCATAAGTTTGCCAGTCGGCCAGGAACAAACATCGGCGAGCTCATATTATGGACTACCTGAAGATTCTGTGGATGGGAATTTAGCTACATTTTCAGCCACAGGTAAGACTTCAACATTTCCGCCCCCTTTTCAAAATTCACAGCACTTTGGAACTGGGTCTTTAAATCTATAGCGCACGCGCACGCACGCGCACGCACGCGCACAACAACGCGCGCATTGTCACAATTGCGCGCGCGCATGCTCAGAGCTAGCAAAAAAGGAGACTTCAGTCTGCTGCCGCCAACTTCTCAAAAGTCTCCCTTTTGATCATTCTTCTCTTCCAGATAAAGGCGCGCATCCCTGGTGGAGAGTTGACTTGGAAACTGAACACTGTGTGGCAAGAATCAACGTTACTCTCCGTGTCGACTGCTGTAGTAAGAGCTACTTGTTTTACAATTCTTTAGAACCTCCTGTTTTGTTTGTTAAATCAATGGGAGACTTTCGGGAGGGTCGGTCTTGAGTCAACAGCGCACGCGCAAACCATGCTTGCGCTTGCGCGCGTTGAATTTCGCGTGCGCTGTTGACTCAAGACCGACCCTCCAAAAAGTCTCCCATTTTCCAACATAGAAGCTATTTTATATATGTGGATCGGTTTGCGGAAACACCATGTTCGTTCGTACTTTCACACTTCTATTTCGGTCGCACTTTTCGTAAGATCTCAACGCTTCGACTAGCCTGCTCTAGTCCTGATCCGCATACCAATTGTCACCATGCGAAGCTTCAAATTTTTCTATTTTATATAGTTTGTATATTACAGACATTTAAAGTGAATGTATGTGTCTATATTTCTGAATAATTTCCTGCTGCAGCGGATGGCTAAAATCATCATTTAAATGCTTTCAGGTATAACATTGAAGGTGACAAAGTTAAGTATTTTAAGTCAAATTCTGAATGCAGTGTTGTCAGCAACTTTTCCCGGTCACCCAAATCAAACGTTAAAAAAGTAATTATGACAAATAATAATTTATTTTATCTTTTAAAATCTTGTCCCTATGCACAGGAAACTATCATTTCACTGATACAGTAGCTAGAGCTGGTTTAAGCCCTAACTACACCGACAACCAGCCATGTGGGGTACCAGCAGCCAGGGAACAGTCCATAACAGGAGCAACTATTATATTCCCGTGTGATACACCAAGGAAGGCCAGATATGTGTCATTGGACGTCGATCGCGCCAATCCTGAGGTTGAAGATGTCCACTTAGCGCTTGCTGAGGTGACAGTAGACGAGTATACAGATGGCGAATGCAACGCCAGTCATCCTACCCCGGAAAGTAATTGTCCAGTGAACCGTTTATTTATTTTCATTGAAAAGTGAATAAAGAGAAATTGACTGGAGCGGGATTCGAACCGGCGACCTCCTGAATGCCGTACGGTATGCAGGAGGTCGCCGGTTCGAATCCCGCTCCAGTCAATTTTTCTTTGTTCACTTTTCAATTACTTTAAAATTCAGTCAGTTTCTCTTGTGGTTATTTGATGATTTTATTTCTTTTCCACTTGCTTTGTAAACAAGTCTTCATCGAAACGAGCATGAGAGTGTCATCTTCTTAGTCATGTCTATGTTCAAATTTCCCCTGCTCTATGCTCAAATCTGCTGAATGTTTCTCATTTGACAGTGTCATCTTCTTAACGTCGCCTGAGAGGAAATAGTTCCAATTCCCGGGGTGGATTGCAATTAAAATGGTCTTAAATGGTGGGCTTAAAGACGCAGACTAAGCTGACCTTCTCTCTTAGCCGGCCTTGAGTAAGACTACGAAGTAAGCCCATTGCAATAAGCCAGTCTTTGTAAGCCTCTTTTGTAGTTAATGATTCGTCAACTAGAAAGTTACTAGAAACAGTTCTACTCTGTGATTTAAATAACATGTACAGTATGAACAATGTGTGCACATAATCTCATATATTAACCTAGCTGCTCCAAGCAGGTTAACCCTTTTAAGACTAGCTAAGCAGTAAGACTGCTTCATTGCAATGGTCTAATTAACTGATAGAACAACTAGCTCCAAGCCCTTTAAGACAGAGACTAAAGCCCACCGTATACTATACGATCCGACATTCCGACTAGGACCCGACTGGTTTTTGGAAGGATCGCAAAGCATTCTGGGTGTCTAAACCGTGATTGTTCCCAGTCGCAGACCCACTCTGATGGCCAGACGGCAAGATTCGACTGTCGAATCACGGTTAAGACTCCCAGAATGCTTTGCGATCCTTCCAAAAACCAGTCGGGTCCTAGTCGGAATGTCGGATCGTATAGTGTGCGGTGGGCTTAAGGCATGTAGACAGCTTTAAGACCGCTTATTGCAATCCAACCCTGGTCTTAATCGTGTTAATTTCTAGTTCTTTGGTCATTCATTTGAACAGCTTCGTCCGTCAGTCAAAATGTACTGACTTCTGAAAGTCCACAGGACCATACCACACGAAGCCCTAGCACGCATCATGTCACAGGTTAGTATTTGTATCCCGTCCGTGCACGGATTTTGCCACTTTTCCAACTGCAGTAGCTTAGACACGTCCTCAGACTTGGGCGGTATGATCCTTTAGCTGGGTCGTACTTCCATATATATTTGTGCACAAATACATGCATACTTCCGTTGATTTTGACGCCCCAACCCTTTAAATCTAATCGGTTTGGGGTGTTATGAGTAGTATGATTGTTTAGGCTGCAGTTGGATACCCTACTTGATACAAAGGACTCAACACTGTTCAATACTCACACCATTGTTTGTCAAAAGGTACTAAACCAAATGTTGCACTTTTAGGTATACAGTGTGTAGCCGTGAGTAAACCCATTGTCGACCCAACAAATATCGCCCTATGCAATGTAGCGCATGGTAAGTTCAACCTGTATACCTAAAAGTTAAACTTTTGGTTTTGTACCTTTTGACAAACAATGGTGTGTGTGTCGAATAGTGTATTGAACACTGTTCTTGTCACATCGGAAATGTCTTTGTGAAGATGGCACTTCAACATCTTCAAAACATGACCCTCAGAGGCCATAGTTCCCATTCCTGGGGTCGATTTCACGAAGCTCTACGATCAATCGTATCTCGAGTTACGAAGGATAACCCATCGTATCCCACGATGGGTCTTAAATTCGATTTCACGAAACTTGCGATGAGTTGAACTCACCGTAAGTACCATGGCAACGTTGCGCGACCCTTCGTAAGTTACGAAGGGTTTGGTAGTCATCGTACCTTATTATTTTGCGGCCATGGCGCTCATGCTTCTTGCCGATTTTGAAGCCAGAAGAGCTTTGAGAAGAGAAAGATTATTCCGCGATAGAGGCAATCCTTTAGATTCTTTGACGGATGAAGAAATCTACCAGCGTTATAGATTTACACGCAATGGAATTGTACAGCTTCTAGAACGAGTTGAGCAAGATATTGAACACGTAACGCAGGTAATGATATAATGAATTAAGAAGCATTGGACCTTTATGGTGACTGATACTAGACCTAGTATTGCGTAGGCCCCTATGAAATAATTATTAATTGACGTACGGTACGCCTCCGTATTATATCCACTTGACATCGAACTAGTTGCCAGCTGTTGTTGTAGCCTGTGTACGTACGTGTGGGTGCCGGATTCTGGAATTACAGCGCCACCATTTGTTTGTCAGTAGCCAGTAAACAAGAAAAATGGCGGCGACTGAAAGTGAAACTTCACGTTCTCGCGTCTCGAAGTTTTAAAATAGTACTATTACATTTAGTGATTTAGATGTCCGTATTTTCAGTACAAACTTAGGGGCCTTGTGCCTGTATACAATACTGACAAAAGCTACGGACAAATTCTACTTCAAGTCGGACAACTTAAGCTAAGTTGAAGTCTTCTAATCTGAGTTCTTCTTAGTCTTAATTTATAATTAACGTTAGGCTAACGTTAGGCCTAAATGCTTAGACTAGACATGCTAGAGTTAGGAGGGCCTGACGCGTTTCCATCCTAGCAGGATCTTTCTTTGCCTTTGAGAAAGATCCTGCTAGGATCGAAATGCGTCAGGCCCTCCTAACTCCAAGCATTTGATATATTTCAGGTCATTTTGGCTGATGAGCAGTTTATTACTACTACTAGTCTATTGTCTTCCAATTAAACTTTAATTTTCCGTCCTCCATGTTTATATTGTATTAAGGGCCGGGGTTAGTGTCTTTTACACCACCCATTACTATTTCAGTATTTATTTAGCTTGAAAAGTCCTGAAAAGTGTAAACCCTAAATTGAACATATTTCGGCAATATTTCAGTGAAAAAAACCCCAAATAAAAACTGAAAATAATATGGGTGGCATAAAAGACACTAATGCCTAATGCCTGGGATAGGCCTACAATATGCAAAAGGCGACGTGAACGTGCATAATATAAAGTGGGCAGGGTTTTGACTATATCGGGTGTGACGTGTAGGCCTACCAATTTACCATACACACAGCGAGCTTGCAGTTGCACAGAAAAGAACCCGCACTGCTGTACAGCCAGACCCAATGGAATCTAATAATTTGGGATGGATGCGGGTGCGGGGGATAGTCAGAAATGTGGCATGTTTCTGCTACTTAAATCTTTTCAAAATTGAGGGCATGAGAGGGAATTCCTTACATGGAATCTAACAATACTGCATAAAATGGCACATTCACACCGAAGAATAAATTTCATTTAAATTTATCGTTAACACTTGATCTCTAAACTTTACAAAATGAAAATTAATAACATTTATACCAACTTGTGCATAATTGATGCAGTTGAAAGTGGCAAATGATCATTTACCAATACCATAAAAAAAAATGAAGAGGAGACATTATGATAATCAATTGATTAAGTGAATCCAGAAAAAAATTTAAATCATAATTTCAGAACTTCAAATAATTCGTATTTAGAATTTAATTTAATACATGTTTTATGTACAATTGGAAAGTACATGTATGAAAGAAAGAAGTTAGTGAATTGAACTAAATCATTTAAAAACCTTATTAATTCAGTCTATGTTTCATTTCTTTCAGCGAAGCAATGCTGTTCCAGCACAGCTGCAACTTCTTACAGCACTTCGATTTTATGCTACTGGATCATTTTACACGGTGCACGCAGACCTCCATGACGTCAGTGTAGCGACAGTTTGTAGAATTGTGCACCGAGTTACTGCAGCAATCTCCAATTTGACGAACAGAGTCATCAGATTCCCAGTCACCCGTCAAGAGGTTGCTCAGTCCCAGCATGAGTTTTTTGCCATTGCTGGCTTTCCAGAAGCGGTTGGAGCAATAGACGGAAGTCATGTTCGACTTCATGGATCCCCTATGCATGATGATGAGCACCTATATGTAAATAGGAAAGGTTATCACAGCATTAATGTGCAGTTAATTTGCAATGCCAACTACAAGATCACCAATGTTGTAGCAAGGTGGCCAGGAAGTTCACATGATAGTGCTATCATCCATGGTAGCATGATTGGCAACATGTTCAGTGATGGCCGGTAAGTGTACTATATAGGAAATATTGCTTGAACATTGCCTTTGTGTTGAAAGTTTCCCTAAAACACACCTTAAGTTTGTGTGTCAGTTTCACTTACTCTCACCTTCTTGTTTCAGACTTCATGGAGTGCTGATTGGAGATACAGGGTATCCGCTAAGGCCGTGGCTGATGACACCAATCTTGGAGCCACAATCAAATGCTGAGAGGCGCTACAACAGGTAATTTTAACTGTCAGTAAAAGATAAATAATATATAAGTCGAACATTTAACTTGAACCATGGTGCTATTAAGTAGAGAGAAACTAAAGTTGCAATAGCACTCCGCACTTGCGCTAAAAATAGCACACCGGATCTCAGACAAATATTGCAAACGTGTGGCGGGTGTATGTGTGTGCATACATGTGCATGCATGAAAAGTTTGTCTGACATCCAGTGTACATACGTGCGCTGGCCAAATCAAATCACTCGTGTGACATCATTAGTGCGGAGCGCTATTGTCAGTCAAATTTGACACAACAACTTGAAAATCCTAATGCTAATAGCTAGGCTTGACCTGGGTCACTTTGTGTCAAATTGCCAGAACTGCTAACTTTACTTTACTTGAATGGAAATGTTTAGTAAATGAGGTTGAACTCAAACTAGCTCAAATGAAATTTAGCTTGTACCTTGGTAAAATAGTGAGACAACCATTCCTCAAATCCTATAATCATGTGATCATTGTAAAGTATTTTGCAAATTAATTTTCAGATGGTTGCTCATTTTGTGTTGGTTTGCCTTGCTGCAGGATTCACCGAAGAACAAGGGTCAAGATCGAGCAGACAATAGGACAACTTAAGAAGAAATTCCCATGCTTGATGCTAGGCCTACGCGTGTCGCCACAACGAGCATGCAAGGTCATTAAAGCTTGCTGTGTGCTCTACAATCTGTCTAAGGATTTCGGAGAGCCCGACATAGAGGACTATGTCATTGATGAAGACGAGGCAGTCCCCTATGTTGGTCCTCTTGCAGATGGAAGAGCACACAGAGACAGAGTCATCAATAGATTTTTCAATAATTAGTCAATTCAATCAAGTGGTAACGGTTTGTATATATATATTTTTTTTTTATTTCTCAAACAGTCAAAACAGTGGTCTTTTTAAATTCCCAGGTTAATAAATCGCCAGTATGATAAAATGTCAGTCTCTGATTTGTCCTAGTTCAACGTGATCTTTTAATTCAAACTTTGTATGATGTATGATGAATATTTATGATGTACATGGTGAGTCAAAAAGAACTTGACCGGGATTGGTGATGTTTTTCAAAAGAAACAAATGACACTCAAACGTTCAGTAAAGCATATATTTAACAAGCACTCTCTCCTTATTAGAAAACAGAATGAAACAAATCGATCATTCCTAAGAGGAGTTACATGTATGTCTATTTTTATAGTACTCATTTTGTAAGCTGCCCATGGAATAATTGGCAAAATAAATTTAAAAAGTAATCTTTAATACCCTTTGTTTAGATTCAGTGAAGCATTAACATTCCATGGATAGCTTGCAATGTGAGTACCCTAAAGTCCTCTTAGGTATGATCATTTTGTTTCATTCCTTTTTTTCTAATAAGCAGGAGAGAGTGCTTGTTAAATATATGCTTTACTGAACTTTTGAGTGTCATTTGTTTGTTTTGAAAACATCACCAATCCCGGTCAACTTCTTTGTTTACTCATCCTGTATAGTAAAAAGAGTCTTCGCATTGGGAGAGACATGAAGTCCCTATCATCCTACACCTTAGGATCATTAGTTTTTTATTAGTTTACAGAATGTTCACCAAACAATATTGTCTTTGCATATTTTGTTTTACATTTCCCTAATCATATACATGTACAATGTTTTTTAAACATTCCACCATGAGGTCAAGAAAAGTAACAATGAATAAAGGTGTTTGTGAATTATGGGCATTTTAAATATGGAAATATTATCAATTCAAGAAAAAGACTGCTGCAAACTGCTCATTACCCAAGATAATTACCTAAAATATATACATGTACAATTATTACAAAAGACTTAAATGCTGATAGTTAAAGACCAATATAATTACATGCAGCTGCTTCTAGTCGTTGCAATATGTCAGTTGTAATATTTTTAAAAATACTTGGAGTGTGAAGGGCCTGACACATTTCGATCCTAGCAGGATCTTTCTCAAAGACTCCTGACACGTTGTAATCCAGCAGGATCTCTCTCAAAGGGCTTTGCGAAAGAATCCTGCAAGGATCGAAACGCGTTAGGCCCTCCACACTCCAAGTATTTTGGAATACATGTATTAGAAATGTATTACAACTGACATATTGCAACTACTAGAAGCACTAATTATAATGGTGTATGTATTTGCAGGAGGAAGCATTTCTATTCATATTGCTCTTCAATTATCAGAATTTCAGTGTTTTTTTTATAATGAATTCATTAGCCACTTTACAGTATCAATATTTTACAATTCTAGTTTTTCCTCTGGAGATGGAGCAAGGAACCGCTGAAAGTTCAAACTTAACTCCATCAAAGAAGCCTGGATGTTCCTTGAAACTTTCAGCTGTTCCTTCTCTATCTCCAGCCTTTGAAGGTCAATGTTAAGCCTTTCTTGCTCGATCTCCAGCACTGTCTTGGATGAGGAAGGTTTGCTGTTGGAGATCGGAGGGACAGTTGCTACTGAGCTGATTGGCATGTCAGTTGCATCTGTGTAGTTGGCTGTGTCAACATGTCTGACAGCTGTAAAAAAAAAAATAATAACATTCTATAAACCCATCCCCTAGGAATTGTCCACTTAACTTAAATTGCAGGTGTCAATTCTTATGGTACAGATTCACGTACAACATAATAAGCCAGACTTCTGCTGTATGTATTTAATACAAGTATTGTTTTTTTAACAACCCCTCAGTTAGCTGCTAATTACCTGTTACCACTTGCTCAAGGAGGTCTTCTTCCTCTTCGGTGTAGGAAATATGGTCTTCAATCCCACCTGTAACAATTCAATTGTTCATGAATTAGGTTCCTGGGTGTAAACATTGTTTTACATAATATATGGTAATTTATAAACATTTGGAAGTTTTGCAAGGTGTAAATGTAATTATTTACTTTTCAGAATTCTATCAAGGATGTGTATCAGCTCAGAATTCAAGAACAGCTCCTCTTATAACACATCCTATTTTCATTCAAATCATTATTGATGAATGAATTTACCCTCGGCAAGTGTGTCCACCATGTCACATACATCAGGGAAGGATTCCCCTTCCGCTACGCTAAGAATGCCATCCTTAGCCACAGGAGCCAATGCATCCAACACCACGTTGAGCGTGTGGTTCACTTGAGGTTTTTCACCCCCACCTGAAACACACAAAATAATTACTGGTGAATTGACGACTTGGGATTCTGCTCTAGAGTCTAGACCTCAAATATGTAAATATACCTGTATTATAGTAATGTCATTTGTCATCTTATTTTGTCTATAAAATCTGGGGTCGATTTTACTAAGCCCTACGATCGTAATCCGAGTAACGAAGGATAATCCACCGTATCCTACTTAGTCCTACGATTGATAGGCCTAGTAAGTTACGATGAGTTTGGTGAAATCAACTCCTGATGAGTAGGCCTACATGTATTAAAGTGCATTGTCGTTATAAATCTATTTTCCACAGTCCATTGTTCTTTACTAAATAACCAGTGGAATATTAAATACATTACAAAACATTGTTTTGTATTTAAAGGAAAGCATTTTACCTGTCCGGTTACACTCTCTGTGATATTTCCTCGCTTCACATGTCACATCCTGCCACTTCTTGCGGACTTTCTGCCAATCTCTCTCCTTACCCCCGCTCTCCATCAAGGCCTGCGTTGCCATCTTCCAATGCACCTTCTTTATGTTCTCAACTGGTTCGGTGCCCTTGTGACTAGTGCCAAATAATTTATGGCTGTGGCCCCTCACAAACTCACTGAGAATTACAATCTCTTCATGCGACCAATTGCAACCTCTCTGACGTTTCGCCATTCTGCGATGTGCCTACATAAGTTACATATGTTTAAGTATGCAAAAAGCAAGCCCAACCTTCAACAAGCAGCTTCACAATCGCAGGTATGCTGTGTATAATGCAATGTGGGCACACTTCTTTGTTTTAGAACCAGTTCAATTCCAAGTTAAAAGTATTAGGGGGCCTAACTGCATGTCGCGATCTCTACTATTGACCACATCGTGTGACAACAGATAAGTACAATTTTTATAACCGCAATGACCCAATGTTTATAATTAATTATTCTACACGTACAGAACGGCATTATAAGCCACAAAATATGCTCAGCCAACCAACCCTCTGAATCGTTTCATTACTAACGTTGTGTCAAGCCTAAATTTTTTTCAAGTGTTTCCGGGCCCTAAGAAATCGGGAAAAAATTGTTCATTTTTTGCCAAACGAGAAGTACACACCACACACAAAAAACCCATTGCATTATGCACAAGCGTACGTTGCTGAATTGTTGAGATTGGAATGATTTTTGCACTTACTCAATTAATCTCTATCGCTCGAAGGTTCTGAAGTTTTTACTATTATTGTTAGATTACATAATAGGCCTATTTATCAAAACTCACCTCCCGAGCAGACGATAAACCTGTCCTTGAAACTTCCTTCCAATCAATTTGCTCAATTTCCCTGCGTCCGCGTACGACACCATTTTTATTTTACGCGATACCAACGACTGATTCAGTAAGTTGTAGGACTGTGCATACGGCCCATGAAACAGCCGTATTCTTCGTGACTTGCATCCTCGTACAAGAAATATATTTACGTTAAATGGATTATTGAATGCATCGCGCCTACGATGAGTTTGGTGAAATCCTTCATAGGACCCATCGTAGCTACGATTGATCGTAGAGCTGCAATCCTTCGCAAGTCCTACGATTGATAGTAAGTTACGAAGAGTTTGGTGAAATCGACCCCTGGGTCGATTTTACCATCGTAACTTACTATCAATCGTAGGAGTTTTGGTGCATTGAAGACCTATGTGGGATAGGCCCCCTACGATGGGAATTATCCTTCATAACTCAAGTTACGATCGATCGCAGGGCTTTGTGAAATCGACCCCTAGTCTAAATCACATTCATTTCGTCGGTCATTCACTTCAACAGCTTCGTCTGTCAGTCAGAATCTACTCACTTCTGAAAGTCAACAGGACCATACCACACGAAGCCCTAGCATGCATCAAGTCACAGGTTTGTATTTGTATCCCGTCCGTGCACACAGTTTCACGTGAACTGTTCCCAACAGACACTGAGTTGAGCAGATTTTGTGCACACTGTTCTTGAATGTTACATAATAACCGAGGATGGTACATTAGGGAGACTTTCCCCTAGGGTCAAACTTTACTTACCTATTTCAAACCAATTAACTTGAAATTGACACATTTTCATATTGAGAGCATTATCTGTCTACTATTAAAGTATGGACAGCAAAAAAACGTGTCTTTAAGAGGTAGCTTAGGGAGACTTTTCGATGTCTCCCTAACGTCCACTTTTAGACGCTTATGTGTCTCCCTAATACATTAATTATTAAAATTTTGCAAAATCAAGCAATGTATTCATCGAGCGGTCCTCATTCATTTGAAATTGGCAAAGTTTTAAATTTCGTCTTGAAATTATTTAATTATGAGTAAACAAATATTGAATGTCAATAAGATAATTGGCCATTATGCATGATCTGAGCTTAGTTTAAAACTATGTTGAAGTCCAAAGCTGTTTGTAATGTTCAAGGTAGTATCATACTTTGGTAGGAAACCAAAACAGAAATGTTCACAAATTTACCTATAACTTACAGGGTATAAAAATGGTGCTGGTAGAAACATACCGTTGAAATAATTCCGCCTGAAATGCTGCATTTATCCAGAATTTGGTAAAGGCAACGACCGAAAATATTTCTGATCTTTAAAAGATGAAAAGAAACGGCGAAAAGAATAAAGAAATTCCGTGGGTGTTTTTCGCTCTTTTCTCAAAAGGTCGGCACCGTATGGGTCTGGGAATTTCACAGATGACTGTTACTGTATCTTTCCTGATTTCTGTGCCCATAAATCTGCATTTCTTTGACAAAAACCAAAGTATGATGTTATACCTTTAAGTGAAATAAGTACAATTCCTAATCATCTCTTGAATTAACTCCTAAATAAGCTGTATTTGTTTTCTTTTTGGTTTTTTTAATATCAGGTCAAGGCTCTTGTTTTGGCAAGTTTAGGAATACCCGCCTGAGCTTCAAGCTCATGCACGTAGGAGGACTGATTGGAAACAACCAGCCTCTGAAGACCGAGATGGCCAAATTTCCCCTGCTCTGTGCTCAGCTCTGCATCCTGTATGCTGAATGTTTCTCCTTTGACTTTGCACTGGGTACCGGACAGTGCCATCTTCACAACGTCACCTCAGCAGACATAGAGGTGACTCCAAGCAGTGGTGTCCTGATATATACTCTGGAGTAACTATTCCGGACACTACCCTGGCATAAAAACAATCCAAACATAAATGTCATTGAAAATGTTCATCATAAAGCTGCTACGGATTATACAGTCTAGTTTATGATTATCATAGTTTGATCGTACTTTCAGGACATTTCCAGAAACAAAATGCAAAATTGGACTATATTCATTACAGGAGCTCTTTTCAGAACATTTGTTTTTAGATCTTATCTTTTAATAAAGTCTATTAAATAGTGCGTTTATTATGTGGATGCTTACACCTCTGCCATTACTTTTCATTGTACATGCACTTTTCACACATTTTTTATTACAACTTCTCACTGGACGAAGAAGTTCTAATCTGGACTCTTTATTAAAGTCTTGTACTCTCTGTCAGTCTTGATCACAAGTACTAGTTATCACACCATATGGGTCTGTCTTTCCCACAGGGAACAACGGTGAAGATTCTTCAGACACAAGCACACCCATGTTTTATATTTCTATTTATTAATTTCTATTTATTAATCTCATCCAACAGCAATACAATGCCAATTACAGGGAGATTTTTAAAATGGAAAGAAAGTAATAAATATTATGAACACTCAATATATGTAATGTTTACACACAATAGATAAATAAATAAATAAACCTCTTCATAAAACATAACGTAGATCACAAGATAACAGTAAGCACAAACAAACAAACAAACAAACAAACAAACAATAAACTAACAAATATTAAACAAAAGCAAAGAACAAACAAGCAAATAGAACGAATAGATAGACAGTCCAACAAATAAATATACAAACAAGCAGACACACAACAGACAAGTAAACAACATGCAATTATGCACACAGACATTATAACTAAACTTTAAACAAAACAAATGAAGGTATACTGGACTTCTATTTAATTCTACACCCCAAAACAAAAACAAAACAAATCCTTGAGAATGAACAACAATTATCACTTCTTAGCTCTCGACTTCTACTTCATATTGAGCACCAAACTCAAATCACTACACTCGAAGACATGTATGCACTTATCCACTACTACTACATCATAGGCATTGAAATGAAAATAGGCATTAAAACAATGGAATTTTAATTCAATTTTTGACACTAGTCATGTTCTTTATATTTGCCATTTGTTCTTGTTCATTGGTAGGGACTTTAGATGTTTACAATAATGTGTGGAGTAATGCTTTGCTTGACCGGATGATCTGATCCGTATAAAAGCTGGTTTTCCTCAGAGTAATGAAATAACATTAAGAATTGCGATTTTGAATAAGAGAAGAGAAATGGAGTGCTCTTTTGGTTGTTTGTGGAATTCATGAAAAATTAAAGCATTGCACTAAATCCATTTAAGCTTGTGATATATTTTAATGCTCATAGACATCATAGATGTTAATTTTTCACATTCTTGTGTAATAATTTTTGGCCACTTTTAATAATTTTCTGCCTTGTATGTCTTGCTTTTTGCATGGTCTGTGCCTTTTTGGTTTTAGCCCTTGCTGTTTGGAGAATTTTGTCATTTAAATTTGAGGTTTGGATGTTTCAGGATTTGTCTGCGCTATACCTTTTTGTCCTATATTTGCAGTTTGCAAGGTTTTTGCCCTCACATATTTATCTCTTGTAGTTTTGGATGGTTTCTCCCATTCGACCTAGCTTTAGTTCAGTTGTAGGTTTAATGTCTATTAACTTTTGGATCTTGCAGTTTCCAGGTTTGTTTGCCTTTAACCTTTTAGATCTTGCAACTTGCATATATTTCGCCTTTTACCATTTACATCTTGCAATTTGCATTTTGAAGAGTTCGTTTGCAAAAACAGATAACTCCATTGATGAAAAATTAACTTAATCATGCTTTACATTTTAGTATCCATGGAAACCGCGTACATTTGAACATATAAAACTTATTATCTTGTTGCAAATTTATCAAAATATAGAAAACGAAGAAAAAGAATGTATTGGTGTATCCTTCAATAAAAAAAAAATAGAAGCATCCGTGATGATAATGTACATTTTTCAACAAAGGAGTTTATCTGTTTTTGCAAATGAACTCTTCAAATATGTTTGCCTTTTAACATTTTAAATCTAACAATTTGCATATATTTTGCCTTTTACCATTTACATCTTGCAATTTGCATATATTTTTGCCTTTTACCATTTTGGATCTTGCAATTTGTATATATTTTGCCTTTTACCATTTACATCTTGCAATGTGCATATATTTTGCCTTTTACCATTTACATCTTGCAATTTGCATATATTGTTTGCCTTTTACCATTTTGGATCTTGCAATTTGTATATATTTTGCCTTTTACCATTTACATCTTGCAATGTGCATATATTTTGCCTTTTACCATTTACATCTTGCAATTTGCATATATTTTTGCCTTTTACCATTTTAGATCTTGCCGGTTCCATGTTTTTTCCTTTTCGCTTTTAAACCTTGCAGTTGGGAGGGTTTTTGCTAGTCGCTTTTTAGATCTTGCAGTTTGCAGGTTATTGCCTATTTGCTTTTACACTTTGCAGTTGGGAGGGTTTTTGCAATAGTCGCCCTTTAGATCTTGCACTTTGCAGGTTTTTCTGCCCATTTGCTTTTACACTTTGCAGTTGGGAGGGTTTTTGCAATAGTCGCCCTTTAGATCTTGCAGTTTGCAGGTTATTGCCTATTTGCTTTTACACTTTGCAGTTGGGAGGGTTTTTGCAATAGTCGCCCTTTAGATCTTGCACTTTGCAGGTTTTTCTGCCCATTTGCTTTTACACTTTGCAGTTGGGAGGGTTTTTGTAATAGTCGCCCTTTAGATCTTGCCATTTGCAGGTTTTTGCCCATTTGCTTTTAAACTTTGCAGTTGGGAGGGTTTTTGCTAGTCGCCCTTTAGATCTTGCAGTTTGCAGGTTTTTGCCCATTTGCTTTTACACTTTGCAGTTGGGAGGGTTTTTGCAATAGTCGCCCTTTAGATCTTGCAGTTTGCAGGTTTTTGCCCATTTGCTTTTAAACTTTGCAGTTGGGAGGGTTTTTGCTAGTCGCCCTTTAGATCTTCCAGTTTGCAGGTTTTTGCCCATTTGCTTTTACACTTTGCAGTTGGGAGGGTTTTTGCAATAGTCGCCCTTTAGATCTTGCAGTTTGCAGGTTTTTGCCCATTTGCTTTTACACTTTGCAGTTGGGGGGGGGTGGCTAGTCGTCCTTTAGATCTTGCAGTTTGCAGGTTTTTCTGCCCGTTTGCTGTTACACTTTGCAGTTGGGAGGGTTTTTGCTTGTCTCCCTTTAGATCTTGCAGTTTGCAGGTTTTTACCCATTTGCTTTTACACTTTGCAGTTGGGAGGGTTTTTGCAATAGTCGCCCTTTAGATCTTGCAGTTTGCAGGTTTTTGCCCATTTGCTTTTAAACTTTGCAGTTGGGAGGGTTTTTGCTAGTCGCCCTTTAGATCTTCCAGTTTGCAGGTTTTTGCCTATTTGCTTTTACACTTTGCAGTTGGGAGGGTTTTTGCAATAGTCGCCCTTTATATCTTGCAGTTTGCAGGTTTTTGCCCATTTGCTTTTACACTTTGCAGTTGGGGTGGTTTTTGCTAGTCGCCCTTTATATCTTGCAGTTTGCAGGTTTTTGCCTTTTTGCTTTTACACTTTGCAGTTGGGAGGGTTTTTGCTAGTCGCCCTTTAGATCTTGTAGTTTGCAGGTTTTTGCCCATTTTTTGCTTTTACACTTTGCAGTTGGGAGGGTTTTTGCTAGTCGCCCTTGGGAGGGTTTTTGCTAGTCGCCCTTTAGATCTTGTAGTTTGCAGGTTTTTGCCCATTTTCTTTTACACTTTGCAGTTGGGAGTGTTTTTGCTAGTCGCCCTTGGGAGGGTTTTTGCTAGTCGCCCTTTAGATCTTCCAGTTTGCAGGTTTTTCTGCCCGTTTGCTTTTACACTTTGCAGTTGGGAGGGTTTTTGCTAGTCGCCCTTTAGATCTTGTAGTTTGCAGGTTTTTGCCCATTTGCTTTTACACTTTGCATTTGGGAGGGTTTTTGCTAGTCGCCCTTGGGAGGGTTTTTGCTAGTCGCCCTTTAGATCTTGCAGTTTGCAGGTTTCATGTATTTTTCCCTTTAACCCTTACATTTTAGAAGATAAAATTGCAGGTTTCTTTACCTTAAGAATGTTTGCATTTCACCTTTTAGGTCTTGCAGCCCCATGTTATTTCGTATATAAATTCGCTTTAGGTATAGGCTATTTTGTTCATCGCCATTTGGCAGTCGTACAATTATAGATGTTTCAAAAAATTTGCAATTTATTCGGATCAGTTTTGATAAGTGATTTTTCTTAAAATTATATAAAGACAAATGGAAACTTCATAAAAATGCCAAACTCACTGGTTGTTTTGCCCCATTGTATTTACGTGTGCATTGCCTTCAGTCTTATATTAGACATTGAAGGATAACAATTAACGCTTGTACAATACCTCTCCCTACAATTCAACCCCTTTTGATGGCTTGCCATACCACCAGCTCATTTTAATCAAACTCAAAATATTTAAATTGTTAGGAGGGCCTGACGCGTTTCGATCCTAGCCTAGATCTTTCTCAAATGCTGAAACATTTTCTTGCCTTTGAGAAAGATCATTCTACGATCGAAACGCGTCAGGCCCTCCTAACTCTAAGCATTTGATATATTTCAGATAATTTTGACCGATGAGCGGTTTGCAGCAGTTTATTACTTGTATTGATTTTATTCAAAGTCAAATTCTATTCAAACTGGATCTTGCTTTTTCATTGGCGTTACGTTTACTTTGAGTGGGAACACCAATGTGTAGGGCATACCTGTAAATCCAAAGTACCTTTAACCCGCATGTCAAAAAGTGATGAACATTGCGTTCATATAATTATGTTCATTTTGGCTTTTAAGAAATAAAACGAAATGACATCGTTAGTGGGAATTGCACAATACTGTCACCAGGTGTCAATTTATTTTGGTCGTGTGTTTTGTGCGTTCCATACAGTGGGCCTATCCTTCTTGTTTTGCTGTTAGCCCGGGCCCTCAATGTGGAGGACTTATAGCGAAATACTGACTCATTTTTCTTTTTTTTTATAAAACGTAAAGAATGGTTTTTGATCTTGCCAAGATAAACAATATTGTTGGTGTTTGGTTTGACTGTTTCTTGATAAATACACCGTTTCAGTAGGAAATTATTCTAACGATGTTTCTACCAGCACTATCTTCAAAACCTAACAGTTATATGTATTAAATCTGTTAACATTTCTGTTTTGGTTTGTTACCAATGGTGTACGTGCCCTTTTAATGAACGGATCGTGAAAATGAAATCAGTCACATTAAAAAAAACAAAATACATACGGTACTGAAGAAATGCATTGAAATCGAAGAACATGTAAGGGTTTTGGAAATCCATTCGTTTCGTTGCAATTTTGACCAATTGGAGTCGTGGGATGGAAAAAAAGCAAAATTTATGCAAAGTGGATTTTAGTTTTTACCTGGACTGATAAGACAATCTACCATTCATTGGTCCGTTGTACTCTGAAAGAATAGGATAACTTATTTGTCCTGTGTTTTGTCTGTATTTTTCTCTTAGTTTTTTTTTAGGAATCATCTTCACTGACAGTTTAATGACGAAGTTCCAGTGTTTGGACACTCGCGTAATGCACAATAAAAGAGGGCGTGCTTCGATTGCGGGTTGTCTGCAGCATACCACTAGAGGGGGTGTTTTTTGTGGGAACTCAAACGTGTTTGTTTTGCCATAGAGCCACGACGGTCGGAATCATTGTACTTTTACTATCCAGTTTTCGAACTTCGAACCATGTTCTTGGTGAGTTAAATCTGTTTTATTCTTTATGAAGTATCAAGGAATAACACAGAGGGATGGCTGGGTTTAAAACAACGGACGTTTAAATGGATACAATTATCAGTACAAAGTAGTTTGTTGGGAAAACTGGTGTGCTTGTATGATGTAGGCCTACTGTATGCCCAGTGTTGGCTTACGGCCACGACCGTTAAGTGTGCATTCTGTGTTCCGGGGAGGGATGGGGGGGGGGGTTGTGTGGGGCTAGAAATAAATATCGTGATTCAAGCCGTATGATTATTGCTTGACGGTTTATCATCCAATACTGTTTCAAGTTCATTTAAAGATTACAAAGTGTATTGCATCCATGCCTTAAATGTACATTGGCGCACCTTATATTTCTTTGTCTGATCTTTGTTGAATTTCTAATGGTATTTCTAAAATGTTTGCTTGATTATCAGCAAGAAGACAAATTCCATTTTTTTAAGAGGCATACAAACTTAATTCCAAATTTCCAAATCCGTTCATGAAACAATATGCATAATGTGATATACATGTATGTAACCTTGTAAAGGTTTTGCCCGTAGCACGTAACATTTTCTCCTATAGCATAAATGCTATGCAAAAAGGCTAGGGGCCCAATTTCATGGAATCCGTTACCGTTAGCAAAAAATCTTCGCTTACGGTAGCAGAATTTTTTTGGTAACGGTTAGCGTATTTCACGGAAGAGTTTCCTTTTTGGTAACGGTAAGCAAGGAATTTGTGCAGAATGCATACGACAGCGCGTTAGCAGAAAATTATCACGGTTAGCCAAGAAATTCTTCGCTAACCAAGAGTCTTGCTTACGGATTCCATGAAATAGATCTCACGCGTAGCAGTGCACGTAAGCACAAAAATAGGCCGTAACAGATTCCATGAAATTGGGCCCTGGAGAGTCGCTCTGAAGAAACCAACACTGTTCGTGAATTCCATTAGTAACGGGGCGTTTGTGGTGCATGCAGCGTCGCGCTAGGTTTTCGAGGTATATAGATGAACCAAACGTTTGTCTGAGGACGTGCAGTAATGGTCTTCCCAAACAATCGATATAACCGGTAGGCAGAAACCGCCATGTAACCACGGTAACTGAAACCACGTACTCTTTTTGTCATACACCTTCCAAGCAAGCAGCACTTGCGTGGTCCAAATTAAACACGAGAGCTGTATGCATTTCGTGAGGTTGTTATGGGACGGCTAATGATATTCCGTGGACAACACTTTGTTTTTCGCCAGGCATGCCTAATTATTTGCTTCACTGGTGTACAGCGTGATGACAACGACCAATTGAAACAAGAATGTGACGAAATTTTGCCATAACGAACAACTCAGCGATGGTGTTGCTTTTCTTTGCTAATGCCATAGCAAACAGCAAGGCACTGTTTCAGTACAGTTAGTGTATACGTGGTGTAACCCATAGTTGACTCTGTTATACTGCTGGAGATAACTTGCATTGTGTTGCACCCGATAACAGTGGAAATTGAAAGGTAAGTAAGCCATTGATTTTCTACATTGAACCAATTGTTTGATTGCATCTGGTACTTCTTGTTTCACAGGGATGGGGAAATCATTTAAGCATTTAAGTGTACACTGTCAACATTTTCACTCTGCACTGTCAACATATTTGAACATGTTGTCAGTGTATAATACACAGAGCAAAATGAGTTGGGTAACATGTCACAGCAACATCTCGGTAACATGTTGGCCAAATGTTGCTAGTGTACACAGGCTCCAAAGTCGTGTTACCCAGGGGCCAGTTTCGTAGAGCTGCTTACACCCATGTGCTTAAGCATGAAAAGTCTTCCTTGATTAAACAGGATTGCCAACCAAATTTTCATATGATGTTGACCGCTTTTGACTTGTGTTCGGCCATTGTTGACTGAGCATAACATTCACAAGAAGTTTTGGCTGTAATACTGATTTTATTTACCAAGGTGCTTATAAGCAAATTCGGTTGCTTAAGCAGCTGTATAAAATTGGCCCATGGTGTGTTGCGCTAACTTGGCAACATGTTATCGAAAATGATACCGAAATTGTTGACAGTGTACACTCTGCTTGACTGTACGTGTTCCTTCGTGTTACAGGTACGACAGACAGAATGGTTTGCATCAGCAACACCCTGGCTTTTGTTGGTGAATGGAAAGATGGCGTTTATTTGTTACATCTGGCAATACAGATGTGGATCTTACATTTTGCTCAATGTGAACTTACGGGTAAGTTGATTATGCAATGACAATAGTCATCCATCGTTCAAACGATGGTCCATACCTATTGTATATTTTTGTGAGACTTGCTAGCTATAGTCTTTACCAGGCGCGGTTCTAGAGCCATTTTGTGTTTGGGGGGGGGGGGGGGAGGCTAGACCATTCACACGTGACGACATCTTGTAACATTCGCTTCATGTTATTTATATTTAGGAGTCGAAAGCAACCTATAGAAACATTGAAACGATCGTATTTCCCAGCATTTTTTCAATTGCATTTTGTTAGGGGGTGTGGGCTAGACACACAATTTTGGAGGGGGCAACCCCCCCCCCCCCCCAAGCCTTCGTTGAACTGAAATGTTCACAGATTTACATATAACTTTCAGGGTATGAAGATGGTGCTGGTAGAATCCTACCGTTAAAATTGTTTCGCCTGTAATGGTGTTTTTATCAAGGTATTAGTAAAACAACGACCGAAAATCTTGTTGATCTTTTAAAAGATCAACAATAAAAGAGGAAAGACTTAAGAAATACTGTGGCCGTTTTTCACGATTTTCTCAAAAAGTTGCCACCGTATTGGACTGAAATGTTTACAGATGACTGTGACTGTATCTTCCTTGATATTTTTGCCCATGAATCTGTACTTCTTTGACAAAAACCAAAGTATGATATTACCTTTAATTTACTCTGCATATAATACAGCCTTGTGAAACAATACTGGATCGTTAGACCTGACGTGCATATTTTGATTTAGATATTAATCGATTGTACATTTAGCGCTAACGGACCAATATGCAAAATTTATGTCACATGCCAGAATTCAACCGTCGTAACTGTACCTATTTTTCTTTAATCCTGAAATTATCTGACCTATGCTTCAAATGATCATAGGCAGTTCCGCTTGTTCTGATTTTTGGCTTTTTCGCATAGTCATGGAAGATTCTTCTTTGTAACAAATTATTTGTTCACTGCGAACTGTACTTTCAATCAAATCGGAAGTAGCTCCTTATTTGAAAGTGGTAACTTTTAAATTCGGACTTCGGAAACCCAACCAGATTGACTTTAAACTAGGAACGTACTAAGACCATATAATGTAAAGTGGGCACATTGGTCAAAAACAGATATAGACCTATTTCTTTTTTATACTTCTAAGAAGCAAATGCCGATCGTTTCAAAATTTGGTGGGAAATCGAAATATTTATTGGTTCGAGATAGAATTTATGAAGTAACGTCATTAAGACGTCATCACTTGAATTAAACCGTATTGTGCCATCCAAACCACATTGACTTTGTACGGAGTTTTGTACGTGACAATATTATACAACATACAATGTCATGTTCGATTGACACAAAACTTGGTATACGTCGAAGCCCGCGGAAGATGTGATATCATCATGACATCACCAAGGGTCATTTCTCATTATGTCATTTCCCTTGCCTACTTGAATTTGTTCTTTTCCATCATTTGCAGCTTTGTCCGTCACTGGTAAAGTAGCATTTCAAAGCTCGAATAAAAACATTGCGCAAGACATGTTGGACGGCAAAACAAATAATTTTGTAAGCACAGGTAGGTCATAAATTGTAATATATATAATTATATATAATTTATCATGCTGAAATTTTATTAAGAAAAATATGAAAAAACAACAACTCAAATACGTTATTTGTTAAAATGAAAACGATGTTTAACAATGTATTTTTGTTCATGTAATTGATCGCAGCTCTCATTATATGGCCCATCACTACAAAACCCTTCTGCTTTACTTTTGAGAGTAAAAACAATAAAACCCCTTTTCCTACGCAGATTTGATATATGAATTTAGCCATCTCTTTTGTGATTTGCGTAGATCCGTGAAGATTCATCTTGAATCCACTGTCGAAATCATATAAAAAAGTTAACAGTTTATAAACTGTAAAACAGATAAAATAGCTCATCAGCCCAAATAATGACCTGACGCATTATGCAACGCTAACAGGTAGTATAGGGCCAGGGGCCAATTTCCCGGCCCTGCCTAGCACAAACATTTGCTAAGCATGACATTTCCATCTTGATAAAAACAAAAAAATTTCCATGTGTTAAGTATCACTTGTGATTTTTCTTTGGCTGTTGTTCGCTGACAATGAATATCGAATGGAATTTATAATGCTGGTTTGTTTTATTGGGCAAGACATTAATTGTTCTTACCGATTGTTTTTGTGCTTAGCAGCTCCTTGAAATTGGCCCATGATGCTAGCTAGTCTATAGTGTAATTAGACGCACACGCCGTACAGCGCGTGAGCGTCTATCACATGCGTGTAGATTTTATGATTAATTATGCAAACCAACCCATCACTGACCTCTAGGTTTTGACCAATCAACATACTCGGCCTCCGTCACAATCCAGACTGAAATATTCTCAATACAGATCTGGGGCCAATTTCATAAAAAACAAATTTGCTAAGTACGACATTTTCCGTCTTAATAAAAAAAGGGTTCACAACCAAATGTCCATGTGTTGTGAATCACTTATGATTGTCCTTTGGCTGTTGTTCGCTGACCATGAATATCAAATGGAATTTTCAATGGTGGATTGTTTTATTGGGCGAGACATTTTTGTGCTTAGCAACTTTTTGTGCTTAACAGTTTTATGAAATTGGCCCCTGATTGGCTGATGTGCCGCGTTGCATAAAAGTTGCAGCACGCATGTATCATACGTTCATACGTAACGTGGCACGGAGTAGAATTGGTGATACTCAGAATCGATCCTAGCAGGATTGATTAAATAATCTCAACATCAGTGACAACAAAAAACTTACCAAATTTTCATTAACATTCATCAGGGTATGGAGACAGTCACCCATGGATACGAATAGACTTGGGAACCGAACACTGTTTGGGAATAGTCACCGCCTGGCCAAGAGGACAATGTTGTGGTAAGGTCATTAATCTATTAGACAATGCGGATTGTGTACATGTGTCATGCTACTAGATGGGTGGAATACACGGAGATGTATGCGTGTTGTGGCCTAGTGGTCTGGCGTGTCGTACTCAAGATCTTGTGATCAATCTACAGATTGTGGGCTCGAACCCAGCCATGGGCTAATGGCGCTTGCATCCTTGGGCAAGACGCTTTCTCACATATTGCTCCTCTTCACCCACGTGTGTAAATGGGTACCTGTGAGGGTAGAGATGGCTTTGCGGTTTGATTAGCCTCTGTGCACCTTATGGTAGCACGAGGCTGTATACTCCCCAGGGAGCTGAGATTGTTTCAGGAATGTAAATGGGCCCGATGACCAGGGTTATAATAGATACCCTGTGATACCCTTCTTGTGTGTAAGAACGCTATATAAATGCTAATATTATTATTTTTATTATTATTAATTTTATCTTTTATTATAAATGTACCTTATTTTTAGTAGCATATTGAAATAATAATTGTTTTTGTACAGATTTCAACAATTTTATTGTAAAGAAAGATTTGAGGCTTTGCATGGTGACAATTGGTATGTGGATCGGTTTGCAGAAACATCATGTAAGAATCGTTCGTACATTTGCACTTCTATTTCGATCGCACTTCTCGTAAGGTCTCAACGTTTCAACTAGCCTGCTCTAGTCCTCATCAGGAGACTGATGTCCATATATTGAAGTCATCACTATGTTGAGCTTAATCATAGCAGATGACAAATTAGACTCAAAGAAATCCCTTGTCTTATTATATTCAAAACCCAGGGTTTTATTTTACTGGTGCGGTAGCTCGAGCTGGTCTCAACGAAAACTACACCGACAACCAGCCATGCGGGGTATCAGTAACCAGGGCACAGGCCAACAACGAAGCAACAATCATATTCCCGTGCGATCCACCAAGGATGGCCAGATATGTGACATTCGACATTGATCCTAGCATGCCTGATGTTGCCAAAGCAATTTTACAGATTACTGAGCTGAAAGTGGACGAGTACGTTGGAAACTGTACTGCAAATAAAAGTACAGGTACCCAAGGTAAATCAAATTAACATGGGTGTGACTACTGCCATCGCCTGATGAAGTATTGCTAGACATGGACCATGACAAAATTTGAGTTCTCAACCAAGACTACATCTAAGGTCAGATTAAAGAAATTGATGGAATAGACCTCAGGGAACATTTATAGGAATTATGTGGCCTCAAATTGTGGTAGTACTTTTGTGTATTATCCCAAAAATTATTGCAATATTTCCCCAACAAATTAAGAAAAACAACACTTAATTGAACAAATGGTTTAAGTTCTTGCTTCTGACTATTTTTTAATGGTATTTCTCTGTGAATGGATTATTCATTATATAATCACAATCATTTACATATTCACAAAATACATATCAAAGACTTGGGGGCAGAGAATACGACCACGCCCTCTTTTCAGTTTCCTGGTTAAGAAGCAATGACCCTGTTGTTATCAATGAATGCACACCTTCTGGTTATACATTTATGAACGTTGCACGTGGAGGTGATGACCCTCATGGTGGTATTGCAGTCATCTCTAAAAAGACCCTGAATATGTCGACCATGGATGTTAAAGCGAAACACGATACATTCGAGCTTGCATGTGTTACAGATTCTCTCAAGAAAGTTTGCTTTGCTGTCATTTATCGACCCCCACCGTCGGCAAGGAATGCTTTTAGAACTGTAGACTTTCTGGTGGAATTTCCCAATTTGCTTGATGAGCTCACAACCCGTGCTTCAGGGCTCGATGCTTCAACATCCACATCGACATGCCACATAAAAACCGACACCTCTCGATTCCTATCGTCTTTGGATGAGGCTGGGCTGTATCAGCACATACGTACTCCAAGCCATCGACATGGCCACATCCTCGACCTCATCATATCACAGCCCGAGTCAGCCATTGTGAGTGACTGTCGAGTATATAATAAGCTGTATTCTGATCATCACATACTGAGCTGCAATGTGAATATAGCTAACCCACCTCCCCAGACTATTACATCATTATCAAGGGATTTTCAAACCCTAGACAGAGACACCTTTTCTAAAGATCTTGTGAATGCGCTGAACGCATTTCCAATCCACGGCTCTGTTGACGACCAAGTTGCTTATTACAACAAGGCCACTCAGTCTACCCTTGATTTGCACTGTCCATCATCAACACGGACTAAGCGTCTTCAGGTGAACCCATCCTGGTATACTGACGCGATCCATTGTGCGAGGCGCGTCAGAAGGAGATTGGAGAGGCGCTGGAATAAGTCAGGCAACGCTGCAGATCGTTTACGATATACTGATCAGGTACACCTCAGGAACAAGCTTATCCATGCCGAGAAATGTAAATATTACAATGATCAACTCAGTGGTGCCGACTCCAAATCTGCATACAGGGTGCTTAATACACTCCTCAATGTGTCACCTGCCCTACCCATCTCACCTTGCATGAAAACACTCAGCGACAAATTCGCCAGCTTCTTTAAAGACAAAGTGGTAAGGATCAGGCATGGACTTGCTACACCCGGCCAGGAGGTTCCCATACTTGTTTCCAACACCCAAATAGCTCATGAACTTTCTTGTTTCCATCCTTGTCACAGCAGACTGTGTTCGGAAGCTTATACTTTCGGCCCCAAACAAACATTGTTTTCTTGACCCACTTCCAACTTTGGTTTTGAAAGAGAACATCGACACCGTATTGCCATCCATTGCCATCGTGTTTATCATCAACACATCTTTGTCATCAGGTATCTTTCCCTCTGCTTGGAAAGTAGCCATTGTGACACCGCTCATCAAGAAATCGAACCTTGACCAAAATAAAATCAACAACTATACAGACCTATTTCCAACGTACCCTTCCTGTCAAAGACTCTCGAGAAGGTTGTCCTACTGAAATTATCCGATCACCTTGCAGATAATGACCTCTTCCCTGAACACCAATCTGCATATCGGAGTGGACACGGCACTGAGACTGCTCTAGTAAAAGTAAAGAGTGACATCACTGAGGCTCTGGACAAGAAGTTAGCTGTCATGATGGTGTTCCTTGACTTGTCCGCAGCGTTTGATTCTGTCGACCACCCCATACTACTTCGGCGCTTGTCATCTGAACTCGGCATTTCGGACAATCCTGTGTCATGGCTCACATCATACCTTAGCAATCGGTTCTGCAGGGTAAAAGTCACCAACGCTCTGTCGGAACCCCAAGCGATGGACTTCGGTGTCCCACAGGGCTCTGTTCTTGGCCCGCAACTGTTCACAATGTATACCAGCCCCATTGCAAATATCATCAAGCAGCATCGAGATGTCCAATATCATTCATATGCGGATGATGTACAGTTGTACATTGCAGTTAACCCTAGTAGCTCCGAAGCCATCGAAGCCGGTTGCCTGTCATTGACAAAGTGCGTCACCGACCTACAGACCTGGATGACTCACAACATGCTTAAAGGGATTGCATACGTTTGGTAATTTGAGCCTATTGTTTGTTTTAAACCAATATAATTGTATATATATACCATAAACTAACCTGTGAAAGTTTCAATTCAAAAGGTGGTCGCGTTTGTGAGATTTTGGCGACAAACTAGAGCGGTTATTTCACGCCAGATAACAGTTAGTCAATAGCTGAGAAGCGTTACGGCCATAACGCTTCTCAGATTCATAATTTTTGGAGATAAAAAGTGACATATCTTTCCATAACCGCGGTACTTCGAATTGAACGTTTCTCAATATGCATTATACTATCCAAAGCAGCTGTACTTCTCACCAAGTAAGTTTTTATTGCCATAAATTTTCAGAGTCATTACCAAACGTATGCAATGCCTTTAAACTCAACTGCAACAAAACTCAGTTCATGGTTGTTGCTAATCCCCGGGTACTTCCTCAACTTGAAAATGTTACACTTCAAATCAACAATGAGATCATTACATCATCAGCCACTGTCCGGAATCTCGGTGTTGAATTTGACTCTGCCATGAAGATGAATCATCACGTGTCTTCCCTTGTCCGTTCCCTCCACTATCATCTGCGCAATTTAGGTCGCATACGGCCATTCATCAACACATCTACTTGTGAGCAGGCAGTTCGAGCAGTCGTTACATCAAGGCTTGACTACTCTAACGCAGTGCTCTATGGAATTTCATCATCTGACGTTAAACGTCTCCAACGTGTCCAGAACCGGGCTGCCAAACTTGTTTTCAAGTGTGGAAAATACGAACATGTTACTCCACTCCTCCATCAACTGCACTGGCTCCCAGTCCATCAGCGAATTATATTCAAGATCCTAACCCTAGTCTACAAGTGTCTTCACAATACTGCCCCAGCATACCTCACTAGTCTCATCAATAAATACCAACCTGGACGCCCTGGCCTTCGCTCTGGTTCAGACAGTACACGCCTTGCAGTTCCCAAGATGCACTCTGCTGCAGGAGATCGTGCATTCTACGCTCATGCACCTCGCCTTTGGAACAGTCTGCCTTATCAACTCCGTTCTGCAGAGTCACTGGACGCTTTCAAGAAACACCTCAAAACTTTCTTATTTAATAGTTGATCTGTTTAGGACCGACGGTCGATTTCGCCGGACTTGTCCTAGCTCGGGATTGGTTCTTTGTGCTGCAGTGTCGCACCTTCCTTGGGATGGATTCTTGTTTAATTCCTGGTGAGGATGTTGCACTGCGGGGCTGGGGATGAGTCCTGGGTTGGGGCATGTTTCTGCGAGATCGGCTGCTAGTATCATTACACTGCAATTCACTGTATTATTATTATGAATCTCTTTTTTTTTTCTCCTCAAAAGATCATATGATACCAAATTTTCTTAAAAGTGATACCACAATTTGAAGCCACAAACGACCTAGCAAAGCTGTTAATGGTATAAACTTCCATTTTATGAAGTCAGACCTTAGATGTAGTGGGTACGTGTTGAGCTAACACATGAATAAGAGGGTTTTCAGAACTTTGCTCCTTGACTATGCAGTTTGCACATAGAAACATCGCGATCTCCAAATCGTGTGGCAACAGATACGTGCATTTTATTTTATTTTGTCTTTCTATTTATTTTATATATTTTGTAGCTTCAATTCCTTTGTCGTTCAACGAACATCTCATCTCTGTAAGCAGTGTTTTTGGTGATCCAAAGGACTCGCTGGATGGGGATTTGTATACGTTCTCGCATACAGGTCAGCCTTAAAATACTAGAGCTATTACTTTCACTGACTTTCCTTACAGAAAATAACTTGTTGTAGTGGAGGATGTGGTCAATAACAGAGTCTTACACTCAAACTGTACTGTACTGCACTGGGTCTATACGGGAACTGGCCCTTTATTGTACCTGCACACTTTATATACACTCAACTCTCGTGCCTCTTTATACAGTGTAGTAGGAAACTAATGACGTGGAACCAATAGAAATGTTTACATGAGACACATAACTGGTTCAGTACATGTGCTAGAGAGGAGCACGCTCCAAATCGCTTTAATCGTCGCGATTATTTGGTGTGTGAGAACGTGCCTAATTTGAACACAAAATTCCAACTTAGGATTCACATTCTCAAGATTGACATTTCCTACGGTCATACCACAGCCAGTGTCACTTTATAGCTATACAACTAATTATATCTTTAGCTAGAGACTCGCATCCATGGTGGAGAGTAGACTTGGGATCTGAGCACTGCTTGGGAAGAGTCAACGTTACCCTCCGTCAAACCTGTTGTGGTAAGACATGTAGAACTACGGTAGAGTTGCAAGACGTGAAATGAGAAACACACAGTTTGATAATTACCTGATGAGGCACAAATTCGTATAAGCCTACATGTAGGACCACACATTGTATAGGGCCTTAAATACAAACCTAAAGACTTGAGGCTACTCTTGGGACTATATTTTGCTACCACCATTTGGATTGAGGTGACTGGACTAAATGACGACGCCGAAGAAATGACTCCAGCAGCTTCGTCATGTATCTCAAGACCTCCACTTTAGGATACAAAATGGTGGTGGCTGAATAAATCCCAAGCCTATAGCACCAAGTCTCATTTAGTACAGGACTTGTCTAATTTTGTTATGATTATAAAGGCATAATGTGCTTTTATTCTCCGTCCAAGGTGTGCTTCATACAGTGTATAGCCCACTAAGACCGTCTTGCCTTGACAAACTCAAATTCATGTTCGTTGTTATGTGACATTTGCAGGTAAATATGGTTTCACGGATGCAGCAGCACGAGCTGGTCTCAGTTCAAACTACACCGACAACCAACCATGCGGGGTACCAGCAACCAGAGAACAGTCCTTCGACGGAGCAACAATCATTTTCCTGTGCGATCCACCAAGGATGGCCAGATATGTGACATTGGACATTGATCGTACCAATCCTAATGTCAGTATAAAAGAGTTAGTGCTTGCTGAGGTTACAGTGGACGAATACACAGATGACGAATGCGACTCCAATGACCCTACCACTCCAGGTAATTGTGCCCTTCAAATGGAGTTTGTTATGACAGCTTGCAATTCTTTCCTTCCGCCCAAATAGCTATAAGTCTCCAGGGGTCGATTTCACCAAATTCATCGAAACTTAATATCAATCGGAGGACTTATGATGCATTGCAGCCGATGGGATTGTTGGGTTATCCTTCGTAACTCGAATACGATCAAAATTGTAGGGCATCGTGAAATCGACTCCAGGTAGCCTTGATTTTTTTGGCTGACTTCGAGTTTGAAACTGTAATCATTGGCTTTTTCGCGTCAGTGAAAAGCCTTTATTTTTGTTCGGATTTTTGTTTAGTTTTTCTTCCTCTTCTTCTTCTTGTCGTCACGGCCCATAGACTTTGCACACGTTTTGTTCGGACACCCACTTTGGTCACTTTTAAGCAGTCAATCTAAACAAAACTTGGTCCATGTAAAGTCCCTATAGGGTAGATGCGTTCCCAACATTTACGTAATCACGACGCCATCAGGTGCTATATTACAAATAATTTAGATTTAATAATTAAAATCTAAAAAATCAACCGTTTGAGTTATCAAGTTGATTCTTTTGACAAATGTCAATGTTAGGGAAGGTCTTTCTTCGTGACACATTGCTTGACCTCTGGGACATCTACTTCTGGTCAAAGAGGAAGTATTTAGCTCCTCATTCAAAAGTGGTAAGAGCTAGAATCATGATTCTTTCATCAAATGACAATGTTAGGCAAGGTCTTTCTTTGTGACACATTGCTTGATCTCTATGACCTCTACTTCCAGTCAAACAGGAAGTAGTTCCTCATTTAGAAAATGGTAAGGGCTAGGATCACGATTGTTTCGCCAAATATCAATACAAGGGAAATTCTTTCGTTGTGACAATTAAATATTAATACGTTGAGTAGCAATTTATATCATATGCGAAAAAGCCTTATGTGCTGTTTACAACAGCCATAAATGTCTAGTTTTCATTACATTTCTGTCATTTTCTTTTCCCGTGTTTATCTTGATGACTAAGGGCCTACTGCTTGGTCCGTCAGTGACAAGCTGACAACACACAGCTCTGAAGACGATTCCGCATTGGAATTTGATGACAATATGGAATCGTCTACAGGCTCACCGGGTAAGCATCAAAATATGAGATATCACCAGTGATACTAATACAATATCAATACAATATCAATACAATATCAGTACAATATCAATACAATATCAATACAATATCAATACAATATCAGTACAATATCAATACAATATCAATACAATATCAATACAATATCAATACAATATCAGTACAATATCAATGCAATATCAATACAATATCAATACAATATCAATGCAATATTAATCAAATATCAATATAATATCAATGCAATATCAATACTATATTAATTCAATATCAATGCAATATCAATACATTCAATATCAATATATTATCAATACAGATATACAATACAAAATACACAACACAAATACACAATACAAATATACAATATTGGTACAATATTATAGCCATATTTCTGTATTCGTGTGCCTGGACGCGATTTAATTATAGGAATTAAATTTGATGTCTTTAGTAGAAAACACTCGTGAGCCTCGACACTTCTTTATAGAATAACTAATGGGCCTATTTTGTCTGCTAAATAATTAATAATCATCAAATTGCCACAACTTGGGAAACTGATGACTGGATTAATTTAACGTCATTGAAAAGTGATCAAAGAGAAAGTTAGACGATGCTTTCAACTTGAGGGACTAGATAGGTTTGTCATTTTTCAATTTCATCTAATTACTTGATAACACTTTTAACAGATTCACAGGAACTCTCCACACGATGGTCGTCTGAGGCAAATGTGTATACGTCTACCTTATCAGGAAAGCCAGAAAAAAACGTTAATGTGTTGATGTGATGGCAAGTCTGTTTGACGAGATAAGTTTCTCAGCTTCTTATTTCCTTTTATTACTGGATGTCTTATTTAACAGTTTCGATGGTCAGCGAATGGCTTACGTCTCAGAACTCGCAACTCTTGACACTAGGCTCGTCTGAGCCCAATATGGATACGTCTACATCAGGTAAGCCAGACAAAATGTGTTGTGATGGCAAGGCTGTTTTACTAGATACGTTTCTCAGCTTCTTATTTCCTTTTATTACTGGATGTCTTATTTAACAGTTTCGACGGTCAGTGGAAAGCTTACATCCGAGAACCCACAGCAACTCTCCACAATAGGCTCGACTGAGGCCAATATGGATACGTCATCAACAGGTAAGCCAGAAAAATGCGCTTATGTGTTGATTTGATGTAACAGCAAGCCGCTTCATGTTTGATTACATTCCACTTAATAAAGCATGCACATGATGAGGCTTTAGTTCCCGTTCCTATTCTATGTGCAATAGGAACATTATCGCTTGAACGAGTGCAACAAAACAGCTGTTTTTTATTATTGCCATATTCATGAGCAAAACGGTGATGTCATCTAGTTAACTAAGAGCAGTAACCCAATTGATTTGTGCACAAAAAGTTGGGTTTGTTTTATAGGTTTTTGGACAGACCTCTTCCTCCTCAATAGATTTTGTTTTGCCGAATATGTTCCTTTCGCTCATCTGTACGTGTAATTTGTTTTGCCAAACCATTTCTGTGGGTCAAGTTTGCCTTTGGTTCCCTTTAAGAGTATGCATGAAAATCCCCCATTTTGTAAAGCCATTTAATGAAAAAACCAAATTCTGGTTTGAAACCAAAACAAAACTTTCCATTCATTATCTGCCAGTAAATTATCTGTATGAAGCCAATAGAATAACATGAAAAAAGCACTGCAGGAACCCTTTAATCATGTTCATTTTTGTCGGTCACTCCTTTGAGCAGCTTTGTCCATCACTCAGAAACTGGTGACCTCTGAAAGTCCACAGGACCATACCACACGAAGCCCTAATTATACGCATCAAGTCGCAGGTTCGTATCCCGTCCGTTTACCCACGTTTAAGACACTCGATTTGAATAGATTTTGAGCACACAGTTCTTGCCATACACTTACATAGGAATTGTCCTTGGTAAGATAAATCATAATGTATTTATATGGAGTAGTCCTCATCCATTTAAATTTGGTAAAATATTCAGTTACTCCTTCAAGGTGCGCATAGATCTGTTCAATTAAGAATAAGTATCAAAGATATAACTGGTGATTAGCACTTAATGAATTATGCATGATTTCGATGAGCTTGGTTTTCAACTCGACTGCCATCGATACGGAGTGTTTTAATATTTATGTTGCAGTGCAAACATTATGGAGCTGTGCTTGATGTTAGGACAATTGTGTACATTGCTGAGTAATGGGGGTATAGGTGGCAAGTGCGTTAGGCACTCGCCTCTCACCAATGTGGGCAGACTTGTACATTTTTAAATACTATCGATTTGGGAGCATATGTTTCAAAGGTGACAAGTGCGTTGGGCACTCGCCTCTCACAAATGTGGCCCGGGTTCGATCCCAGCTTGGGTCACATGTGAGTAGAGTTGTGCGTTGGTTCTTTGCTATGCTTCGAGGGTTTTTCTCCGGGTTCTCCTTCGAAAATCAAACACTTTCGATCTCAGACTGTACTCCGTGAGCTTATATGGGTTGATGTGGCTGGCAGCCAAGGGCGCCCATGAGAGCCTGCTAGTCGCATCCTTCGCAATTCAGCACCCCAACTGCGAGGAAGGATGATTAGCCTCCCAAGTTGTTATTATAAGTAGTATTATAATTAATCTCTAAAATTCCCTACACCGGCTGCATTTGTTTTGTTTTTGTATCAGGTCAAGGCCCTTGCTTTGGCAACTTAAGGAATAGCCGCCTGAGCTTCAAACTCGTATACAACGGAGGACTGATTGGAACCAACCAGCCTCTGAAGACCGAGATGACCAAATCTCCCCTGCTCTGTGCTCAGCTCTGCATCCTGTATGCTGAATGTTTCTCCTTTGACTTTGCACTGGGTACCGGACAGTGCCATCTTCACAACGTCACCTCAGCAGACATAGAGGTGACTCCAAGCAGTGGTGTCACGATCTACACAATGGAATAATTGTTTTCGCATATCACCCTGACGTGAAATCATACCAATAATTTGGTGATATGATACATTTTTCTTGATATGTGATCAAATTGAAAAATAGCCTTTAAAGGTAGCATCATACTTTGGTAGCATACCGAAACAGAAATCTTCGCAGATTTACCTATAACGTACAAAGTATAAAGATGGTGATGGTAGAAATATACTTTTAAAATACTTCAGCCTGAAATGCTGTATTTATCCAGAAAAGAGTAAAACCAGTGACCAACATTATTTTTGATCTTTTAAAGATCAAAAATAAAAGAGAAAAGACATACGAAATACTGTGGCCGTTTTCACCGTTTTCTCAAAAAGTGGGCACCGTATGGGACTGAAATGTTCACAGATGACTGTTCATGTATCTTCCTTGATATTTGTGCCCATGAATCAGCATTTCGTTGACAAAATCCAAAGTATGATTCTACTTTACCTCTTAGGATGATACATATTCACGTTTATTTTAAATATTGTTGTGTCGTGTCATTATTAGTTGGATGTTTGAAGAAGTTTTTCCCCTTAAATCAGACAATGTTTTTTAATTTCGCAAGCTGTCGTAGCATACAATTGTAAGCAATCATACTTAAAATATCATTGTTATAAAATATAGTGAGATTTTATAGATAAGCTTTACAGCCCTGCAAACGTTTGTCCTTTCATTTTGCTTGGAGTTAAGAGGGCCTGACGCGGTTCCGATACTAGCAGGATATTTATCTTTATCTTAAGCCTTCGATGAAGAACCTGGTAGTATCGAAGCGCATTTTAAAATAATTTACGATATTATTGTAGCTGAGAGCAGTATATAACTTGCATTGTCGTTTCATTTTGGTATAAAAAGCAACCTTTGTTCCTAATATGTATACAGCTGCCTTGAAAATCTTCTCCAGAATTAGTTTGTTCATTTGATTATTTCCTTGTGAATGTAACATTGTGAATCATGACATAATGCATATGGATTGGGTATAACCTTCATTGTTGCTATTCGAAGTTAAAGGTGGTATCATACTTTGGTAGCATACGGAAATAGAAATCTTCACAGATTTATCTATAACTTACAGGGTATAAAGATGGTGATGGTAGAAACATACCCATAAGGATTATTCTGCCTGAAATGCGTTATTTATCTAGAAAAGAGTAAAACCATTGACCAATATTATTTTTGATCTTTTAAAGATCAAAACTAAAATAGAAAAGACATAATAAATAATGTGGGTGTTTTTCCCTGTTTTATTAAAAAATGGGCATCGTATGGGATTGAAATTTTCACAGATGACTGTTTTTCTTTGACAAAAACTGAAGTATGATATTACCTTTAACACCTTTTAAGATTGCTTTCTATATTAAGGTTTTTTTTCTAGAACCTGCATGAGGTAATGTGAAGCAATTTAAGAAACGGTTCGAAATATCTTGGTATCTTGAAAGTGAAACGAATAACTCACAGTTATAATAATTGCGTAGTCAAACGTGTGTTAATTTTCGAATCAATTTTTCTAATATCTTATTTAAAGAATCTTCACAGTTATATTTTTGCAAATATGTACGCTAGCTAGCCTTAGTTAACCTGTAAGAACCATGTCACGTTATTTCAAAAATAACTTGAAACTAGTTAGAAGAGTTAGCAGGGCCTGACGCGTATCGTTCCTAGCAGGATCTTTATCAAAGGCTGAATGACAAGACAAAAATATTATAGTCAAACATATACGTCAATATACAAAATGTATGAGAAGGCACGGGACAAAGAAGGGTGAAGGTAGGTATGATTAGAGGTGGACAATGGAGAGGGGAAGAATGGGATAGATGAGCTGGGATTAACAATGAAGGTAATTAGGGGATCACCAATGATAGCCATCACATCCTCCATACCTCGGACCGTCTCCTTAGGGCCATCCCACAAAGCCCTATCTTTGCCTACATACGTCCCCGCCACTTCCGAGATTTGATTGTCAGGGCTGAGTTCGGACCCACTAAGGATGTTTCTTCCCCCACCCAGCAGGTACAATCAAATGTACAGGTCAAGTTCAAGTAGCGTAGTCTGCCAAGACCATATCCATGAGTCTGATTCTTTCACAGGCAAAGGCTCCACCCGTATTACCAAAGGGAATGTCACCCGCACTACATCTAATGCATTTATTTGATTTCTTGCAGGGTATGCAACATCCAGTTTGTGTGTGAAACAAAGAACTCCCTTAAAAAGTTTCTTTGGTCACAGGTCCACAGTCCAAACTGATTTGATGATCTTGCAGGGCGTCAGGCCCTCCTAACTGCAAGCATTTTATAAATGTCATGTCATTTATTTTGGCTGATGAACAGTTTTCAGCAGTTTATTACTTGTATTAGGCAAAAGGTTGTACATTTTTAGATTGATTTTGAGCTGTTCCGACATTCCGATGTCGGAACAGGTATTGTTTTCTTTCTGATTTTTCACTATTATTAGATTTTGTTTATTGCTTATCTCTTCTTACCTTCTTCTGATCAGATAAAGATGATGCATCGTATGAAAGCTTATAATCTAAAGATCATTCTGACACTGAGCTGTAACAATTCTTAATGTATTAAGCACGTGACAGTAATTTGAATATTTAATTAGCAAATTTTGTGACAAGCATATCTTGAGAACGGTACGTGCTGCAGTAATGATTCTTTTTGTAAAAGCTTTGTTACACCATGTTATTGTCTATGCTTTTACGAACATTACCATGACGTCATCAAGACGTCATCAAAAAGGCTGATTTTTGTTTGCAGCATATCTCAAGAACTACAAATGCTATGGTAATTACTCTTTTTGTAAAAGCTTTGTTACATCATGTACATGCGTATGAAATTGACCGTGACGTCATCATGACGTCATCAGAGCTTATAAAGTTGATTAAATAAGTCGAAACAGCTCCGTGTTCGTCCACGAACAATTAATTTATCAGTTTTGTTTAGATTCTGCACAGTTGTTTTGCAAACATGTAAGCTAGCGTTACTAAATATCATATTAATGAGCAAGAGTGACCAGCTAAAGAAAGCGAGACTACTTTTCCAATTTTGAATTTTACCGTTATCAATTTTGCTGTTTTGATATCTGAAAATGTCAAATATCTCAATTTATGTATAATGTATAATTTTTGCATTTTACTTTTTTTTCTTACAGCCTCAGTAGGATGACATTTGGTTGAATGGTTTTTGCCTCTTTATTCTGAGGATCGCTTGAGCATATACAAAGACATCGAGACTACCTTTAACATTTGAAATTGTACTCTTATAAAAATCTCATTTAAGCTATTGTATTTTACTCCTTTTTTCTGATCAGTACATTTTGTTGAATATCTTTATGTATTTACATAAAGCCATGCTGTAGTAGAATCAATATGCATGGGTGTCGACCCCGGGAGATATATCCCCCCCCCCCAATATTTGAGGTGGGGTGGCGTGTATTATCATCCCCCCAATATTTCGAGGTTGAATGTAATTTAATACCGACAAAATATCTGAAGTACCAACAAAATAATGAAAAAATAGCATGCTTGGAATATGGAAAGTCAATAAATTTTACTTGTTCGCACTTCTCGTTCTTTTTTTTACGTTGATTATCTCTATGTGGGTAGTTTGTGTGAGGCATGAGAGAGAATTATGCGAGTCATGCGAGAAAGCGAAGAGATGTGAAACATTTTTAATAAGCAGAAGTGAATTTATACTATGTTTAATTCTTCTGAATATTGGTATGCAAATTAGGCTTGCCCTTCACCGACGTGGATGAGCACTGTATACTAAGTGCTTGCCCTCGGTGAAGGGCAAGCCTAATTTGCATATTATCTATTTCCCGACCAAAATCATTTGATATTCATGATTTACTGCGGTACCCGCCGCGATATTGGATTCGATTCACGCTGCAGACCCCAGCTAGCTCGGTGGCCTAGCAGGTAAGGTATCTGCACTAGTAAGCAGGAGGTCGTGGGTTCGAATCCCACCTGAGAAAGCATGGGAATTTTTCTCACATGCTATCACAAGCACTGAGTATACAGTGCTCATCCACGTCGGTGAAGGGCAAGCCTAATTTGCATATTATCCATTTCCCGACCAAAATCATTTGATATTCATGATCATCTGAATATTGTTTGCAAATGCTGTAAAATGCGACTTTTCGACTCTTAGTTTTTGTTTAAGTCCCTGGTGTGGAAAGCCAGAGGGCATCCTCCCCTTCCCACAACCTCACACCCTCCCCCAAATCACCAATCATCCCCCCAATCATGAAAAGACATCGACATCTGTGTCAACATGTAAGTACTGACTTGTTGCTTGGTGTGTATATGCATTGCCATATTGGTCTCATGACAAATACTAGAAACAAGACCGAAGACGTCAACAATGTTAAGAAAGATTCTGGTACAATAGCGCACAAGGTCTGTCTTATACCTGCTTGTGCCAAATTCCGAATGAGAACGTGTCCAATTACTCTCTCAGTGTTCGCCGAGCCGAGGCATTACAAAGCATGGTTACAGAACCGAATTTATAATTTAGAACACCAAATGGCACTGCATACATGCATGATTAATGTGCACTCGTGAGGTCTGCCAAGGACATAGATTATTTAGGAAGGACAGCAGTCTGCGAGACGCCACTCGTGTGTCTAATTACTTATCGTTGAGGTATTTTAGACCTCGTGTAAAAGCAAAGAAAAGACCTTGCAAGAAGCACTGGAACAGTTTGTTATGGAACATTGTCATGAAAACCTTAAATCAACCGAAGATACTGCAACGGGAAGAAAATCATTATTCTGTTACCATCAGCCAGTCCACCAGTACAGTCGCCATTGCAGTATCCTTGTCATCTGTGGTAATTGTCATACTGCTGCAACCTGTTGCGTCTTCGTGTCAGCCTTCAGACGAGTGCAAAACAAGGTGATATTTCACTCTACGTACAACGTATGCTTCTTAATTACATCACATCTACATTAGACAAGGCGTCATAGGCGTTTACGAAACGGAGGCTCAGGCTCCATCTCAGGCTTCGGCTCCAATTCGTGAATCCATTTTTATATAACAAGCATCAAAATAGAGACTTTTGACTGCGGTTCGGAGGTAGATTCTCTGATTTGAAAAGGAAAACAGAGCTCCAGCTTCAATGAAAAACCACAACCCATATTTTCAGCATAGGATGTCAGAGCTGGAGCCTGAGCCTGAGCCACAGCTTCCGTTTCGTACCCCCCCCCCCCCCAGTTTTTTATGAAGGCATTGTGTCTGGATTTTGTTTTTAGGATAAGTCGATTTTGACGACTAAACAAGTCAACTTGGGGTCGATTTCACGAAGCCCTACGATCTATCATAACTCGAGTTACGAAGGATACCCCAATCCTTATACGTATCCTTCGTAGGGCTGCAGTGCATCACAAGTCCTACGATTGATAGTAAATTACGATAAGTTTGGTGAAATGGACCCCATGCCAGATAAAGTATGCTGTCATGCGTAGACACAATCACAGTATGGCATTTGTAGAGTACATTGGGCTGTTTACTTGGTATTCAACTCTCTGTGAATTATATTGTCAAGCAAAGGTGGTGCATGGCTAAAGTAGACATTTAAGTGCTCGTGGCCGAACACAGAGCTGTTCCGACTTTATTTAATTAGCTTGAAGTATTGTTCCTAAACGTTCAATCAAATTGTCATCACAGAAACAACTAAGGCTTGGAGTAGCCCTAGAACAGACATCACACCGAAAAGGTATCATGTCAATCAGACACTGATTACTATATGGAATACAATTAATTAAGAAATCAATTAAGACACTTTACAAACTTATAATCAGCTTATAAGCTTTCATAAGTTACCTCATATACGTTGATAAGAAGAAGATCAGAAACGATTAGGAACAAACTTACTACACTTAAAGGTGATATCATACTTTGGTTTTTATCAAAGAAATACAGATTCATGGGCAAAAATATCGAGAAAGATACAGTTGCAGTCATCTGTGAAAATTTCAGTCCCATACGGTGCCCACTTTTAGAGAAAACAGTGAAAAACGGCCACAGCATTTCTTAATTCTTTTCTCTTTAATTTGTTATCCTTTAACAGATCAGAAAGATTTTCGTTCGTTGTTTTACTAATTTCTGGATAAATACACCATTTCGGAAGAAAAAAAATTTAACGGTATGTTTCTACCAGCACCATCTTCATATCCTGAAAGTTATACGTAAATCTATGAACATTTCTGTTTTGGTTTCTTACCAAAGTATGATACAACCTTTAAGCTATGGAAGGAAACCTGTTCCGACATCTCTGATGTCGGGGAAGCTAAAATACTGCAAAGGTATGCTTTTTAGAGTGATGTATTAAAACAAAAATATGTTTTACAAAGGGTTTCCTTTTTTTGTACGATGCAGGTACGGATATAGGAAGGCACAATGGCCCGTATTAGTAGCATCTGTGAACGGAGCCGCCGAGTTTATTTCTGTATCCTTGTGATTCTGACGTGGTTTTTGCAATGTGCTCAATGTGAACTAAGAGGTAGGTTGTTTGAATAACAGAAACTCATTAGCGTTTAGAATATGAAACTCAATACCAATACCACTCAATTTCCATACAATTTTTCGACTTGATTTTGATTTTATTTTTCGGATATATTGTTCCTTTTCCCATTCCCGTTGTGACTGTGGTTCGAGTTCCAGAGTCAACCAAAATAGTTTTATGTCCGTCGTTATTTGTATCATACAATTTAAATCTTGAATACACGGGTTTACACTTCCAAAAGTACGCATGCGTGTTAGTGCCTGGTTTCGAAGTCGCGATCAAAACCGCCGAAGTGTAAACCCGTGTATTGTCTTCGACAATGGACGGTTTTACACATCGCAAAGTGCGCATGCGTGGAAGTGCCTCGTTTTGAAGTTGCGATCAAAATCTAAGATGGCCGCCATGGTGTAAACCCGTGCATTCTTCAGGCTCAGTATTTCTTAGCGTAGCAGTTCAGTTTTCATGTGTTTTAATAGCCAGTAATTAACATGTGCAGGAAACAAGAGCCCAACAATCATTATTGCTCAATTGGTTTCGCACAGTAGGATGGACTGTAACTTGTTGCCTGTTTACCCGTTTGAAATTACCAATGCAGAATTAAATTGTTCATATAATCGTAAGCACAGACAAAGGCACGTTACATGTAGATTGGTGGTCTGTGTCACACCTTCTGCGTAGATGCGTCAATGATGATTTCTCCAAGTGAACAAATTCCCATTTGAATGTCATTTTCTATAACAAACACCAAAAAGACTCCGCTCCTATTAAAAGTGACGATAGGCACGTTCTCACACACCAAAAAGCGCGACTATTTTGGTTGCACTCCAAATCGCGACCCAAATAGTTGCGCTTTTTGTTGTGTTACCACAGCCAAAAAAGCGCGACCCAAATCGTACCAGACGAGTTCTATCAAACTGCCCGTGCGCAGTGAAACGTGAAGTTGGCATACACCCCGTGCTGCACACACGGGCCCGCCTTGCATGATGGGATATAATAAACCGGTATTTTTTTGGCTCACCGTTCACACAGCAAACTAATCTCGACTATTTGCAAAAAGACGCACTATGAGTGCGATTTGGAGTGCGCTCCAAATCGCACTAATAGTCGCGCTTATTTGTGTTCCAACACAAATAAGCGTGACTTATCAAAGAACCATCAATTTGGGTGGTAGTCGTATGAAGCTTGTGATATGACTAATGAACTGTTAAAAATGAATAGAGGCCCGAAGACAATTTAATATGACTACTGAAGACTAAATGAACACTACATCGTGACGAGCCAACTGCACTGAACGATAGCAGTGGCCTTACTTATAGCCTTACTTATAAAAGGAATTCGGGGGTAATTCGGGCGTGACACCTGGAATTACAAAAGTGTCCGTGGTGTTACATAAGAGCGCCACAACAGTACCAGCCGTAAACACTTCGTCAAACGTTTTCACAAGCAACAACTTAAAAGCAAACAAACAAACAAACACCCCCACTAACAAACACCCCCAACAAACATTGCCTCTATGATCTACTGAGCTGAAAAGCCGAGTTTCACTACCAGAATGCGAGTTTTGACCAAGTTACAACATTGCATTTTAAACATACATTGTATTACTCTTCTCTTTTTTATGAACAGTCCTTTCTGTCATTGGTAAACCAGTCTCTCAAAGCGGACAGATCCATGAACTGATAAATATGTTTCGTCCAAGTTTGAATTCATACTTCAGCACACGTAAGCACAATCTTGTCGATTGTATAATGTGTTGGGTTGTTTGGTTTTTTTTTATAGTGCGAGTAGTTGTGTAGTCTTATTATGAACAACTTCATTTTCTCTTGCTTAAAGGTGCAATACAGGATTGGTAACAAAGTAAAACTTAAATGTTCACAGACTTACCCTTTAACTAACAAGGTATAAAGATGGACAAGATAGAACCCCTTCTAAAACATTTCTGCCTTAAAGGTTTACTGTAATCAAAATTGGGATAGGTGTGAAAGTGCTTTAAAATTATTGCTTAATACACACATGAAGATATAAAATTATATGTTTATGTAAGCGCTTACTGTTGACCAAAATGTTCCAAATCAGTACATGTATGCCCCCCCCCCCCCAAAAAAAAAGTACGTCCCCCTTGGAACTGATCCACACAACAATAGCAAGTGACGTCACCTACAGAACTAGTATAGGCTTGCACCACAGTATACTGCGTGGCGATCTGCATGTGACGTAAGCAAGGTTTTCCGTCGCGAAAAGTGGGGTGTTAAATTATGTGTCTAAAATACATCCTTTTTCTATATTCAATTTTTTTAGCACAAACAGTGATAGACATGTTGAGTTTTATAACAGTACAGAAGCATCGAACTTCATATGAGTTTTGATTACAGTAAACATTTAAATATTATACCTGTTACGTCTCGGTGAGATCAAAAAAGTCTTTTTCGCTATTTTTTCGGGACTAAAATGTCCGATTGAGCTCACATTAAAACAATTTCGATTCCTTCTTTTTCGAATCAGATACTGCATTCTAAAACATTTATTTAGTGAAGAGGATCTGACGTTTCAGTCCTAGCATGATCTGTCACTAAAGCCAGGCTGACCCGATTTTGTCGTGGCAAGTCGTGCCATTTTTGGGCACGAACTGGGAGGCTCCCGCACTGTTCACGACTAGTTAACGCATAGTTCACGAGGAGTTCACGAATAGTTCACGAATGCGTGCCCATCGGTGTTCACATTGACACGAACTGGCACGACGAGTTTACGAACAGTCTGCGCATAGTTTTAGCGACCCGGTCGCTAAATATTGTCGTGACCAAAATTTTGAACATTTCAAAATTCTCGTCCCCACATGGGACGCAGTCACGACGGGTTTACGCACACTTCACACTAGTTTACGACTGGTTTTCGCACTGACAAGACTCGAGTCGTGCCAATGCGTGCCACAGAATCGTGCAAGTGTCAGTCTTGCTTAAAGGTTCACTGTAATAAAAACACATCTGAAGTTTAATACATCTGTACTGTTATAAAACTCAACCTGTCTATCTTTGTTTATGCTAAACAATATTGTATATAAAAAAAGGAGGTATTTTATACCCATAATTGAGCACCCCACTTTTCGAGACGAAAAACCTTGCTTACGTCACATGCAGAACGCCACACAATATACTGTGGTGCGAGCCTATACTAGTTCTGTAGGTGACGTCACAAGCTATTGTTCCGTGGGTCGGTTCCAAGAGGGACTTTTTTGAGGGGCGGGGCATACATATATCGATTTTGTAACTGTTTCGCCAAAAAGAAGTATTACATACAAATATAAATTTATATTTTCATTAATTATGTATTAAGCAATAATTTTAAAGCACTTTCATCCCTTTCCCACATTTTATTACAGTGAACCTTTAAGTCTATATCATTTAAATCTTTGAGAAATATACCGTTCTAGGATCAAAACATCAGGCCCTCCAAACTCCCAGTACTTAATACTTAATATATAATACTTGCAATTTTCCCCTCAACGTTCAGAGTATGGAGACAACCACCCATGGATACAAATACACCTAGAAACCGAACACTGTTTGGGAAAAGTCACCGTCGTGACCCGACAAAACTGCTGCGGTAAGGTTATTATTTAAAATGATCCTGTCTAATGTTTTTGTTTACCCGGAATGGGTCATTATGGAGACTTTCTCATTGGGTTGTGCACAAACTTTACTTACCTATTTCTAAACATCATCCTAACCAATGATCTTGAAATTGACATATGTTAATACTGAGATCATTCTCTGTCTTCTATTAAAAAATATGGACAGTACTGTCTTTAAAAGGTAGCTGGTATAATAGGGAGACACCGAAGAGTTTTTTAGACGCTAAAGTGACTACCTAATATGCAATTTAGATAAATATCTCGTTGCACTGAAATTATCCTGTTTATGGTGTTATTTATCATCTGAATCATTCCCTATATTCTCATCAGGTGATTTTTTCACTGGTGCACTGGTCCGAAGTGGTCTCAGCTCAGACCTCACCAACAACCAGCCATGCGGGGTACCAATCAACAGTTCCCAGGCCATCACTGGAGCAACTTATGTATTCCTCTGCGATTCACCAAGGATGGCCAGATATGTGACATTGGACATTGATCCTGCTAGGCCTGTTGGATCTTTGACAGTGTTGCAGATTGCCTTGCTCACGGTAGACGAATACGCTGGAAATTGCAGCACATTTAATTCGAGCACACAAGGTGAGGATGTATAGTAGTCAAGTATACCGTTCAATGTTGACTCCTTGAATTGACAAAATAATAAGATCTCAATAGTTTTAACCTTCGTTTCGATCCCCTTTAAATAAGGCTTCGATTTGAGGCTTTGTATGGTGACAATTGGTAAACACCATGTATAATGAGTAAGACTTGCGGTGAACACATGTATAATACTCTTTTAGGAAGATGTGTGGTCCTGAAAAGGACCGATGAGAGTGGATTTTCGACGTTTCGTCATGTGTGCTCTAGTCGTCCTCAGGAGGGAGAGTGGTCGGCGATGTGGGCGTGTTTCACGAGTGGCAGACTTGTCGAAATCCCTATTCTGCCATGTGCGCGATGTTTTGCATGCGGGTGGGGATATTCGCCGATGTACACTTTCCCGCATTCCATGGGTATAGATCCCGGGGGGGGGGGGGGGGCTAGGGGGTTGCACCCCCCTCCCAACATTTTGTGCACAAACGTATATGGGAGTACGACCCAGCAACAAGATCAACCCCCCCCCCCCCCCCCCCAGGTCTGAGGACGTGTCTACACTACTGCCGCAATCGCACGGAATGCAGTACACTCCTGGTTGACTGTCTGGTGCAGGTTTGTCCTTGTGGGTGTGTAGGAAGCCCTGTAGTTTTCTAGGAGCAGAGTGGCGAACTTGAATGGACTCTAGGATGCAACGGAGCTGGTGAGAGGCTGGACCGATGAAAGGGAGACAAACTAAAGGGTTGGGGAGGCCCTAGGAGACCCTACAACATTGAGAGATGGTTTGGTGAGGGAAATCTGGCTGGGATGGTAACCGTTGAGCTTGAGGGCGGCCTTGATGTGCTTGAGTTCTTGGTGGAGAGAGTTCTTGTCACAGATCTGATGGGCTCGGCGAACAAGGGTCCGGTTGACGGGAGGACTTGACAGCTGGATGATGGAAGGATCTCTTGTGTAGGTATCTGTTGGTGTGGGTGGCTTTCCTGTATACCCGGTGGTGGAGAGTCCCATCTTCATTCCTCGTGAGAAGACGTAGTTTCCCTGTTCTCCAATGTACCCACCAACGTAGCCTGCTTCATCGACAAAAACAACGACTGGAACACGATACCAGCCTACCGGACCGCAGCGCTCTACCTTCAACCCAGATTGCTGATCTCCTCCACCTTTGCGTCACATCCAGGTACTCCAGATTCCAAGACAAGTTCTACAAGCAGACTACCGGTTCCCCCATGGGCTTACCCATACCTCCAGCCCTGACCAATCTCTTCATGGAAGAATTCAAGACTTTATCCCTACTGACGGCAGATCACAAGCCCAGTCTCTGGCTGAGATCTGGATGATACAATCGTGATCTGGCCTCAACGACACGACCTCCTCCATGACTTTCTCAACTACCTCAACCAGCAGCATCCCTCTATCACCTTCACCATGGAACAAGCGGCTAACTCCCCTTCCTCGACGTTCAAGAGTATTATATATGGTGTCACCACAAGTCTTACTCATTCTAGTCTCTCCACCGTGCAAAACTTCAGACCTCAGGACCTTTTCGGACCTCTCCAAGTATTAAAGAGATCACGTCGTCTATGCCATTAATTTTGTACTCAATCTTTCAACCTTGTACAGGTTTCATAAGTTTGCCAGTCGGCCAGGAACAAACATCGGCGAGCTCATATTATGGACTACCTGAAGATTCTGTGGATGGGAATTTAGCTACATTTTCAGCCACAGGTAAGACTTCAACATTTCCGCCCCCTTTTCAAAATTCACAGCACTTTGGAACTGGGTCTTTAAATCTATAGCGCACGCGCACGCACGCGCACGCACGCGCAAAGTCTCCCTTTTGATCATTCTTCTCTTCCAGATAGAGGCGCGCATCCCTGGTGGAGAGTTGACTTGGAAACTGAACACTGTGTGGCAAGAATCAACGTTACTCTCCGTGTCGACTGCTGTAGTAAGAGCTACTTGTTTTACAATTCTTTAGAACCTCCTGTTTTGTTTGTTAAATCAATGGGAGACTTTCGGGAGGGTCGGTCTTGAGTCAACAGCGCACGCGCAAACCATGCTTGCGCTTGCGCGCGTTGAATTTCGCGTGCGCTGTTGACTCAAGACCGACCCTCCAAAAAGTCTCCCATATTCCAACATAGAAGCTATTTTATATATGTGGATCGGTTTGCGGAAACACCATGTTCGTTCGTACTTTCACACTTCTATTTCGGTCGCACTTTTCGTAAGATCTCAACGCTTCGACTAGCCTGCTCTAGTCCTGATCCGCATACCAATTGTCACCATGCGAAGCTTCAAATTTTTCTATTTTATATAGTTTGTATATTACAGACATTTAAAGTGAATGTATGTGTCTATATTTCTGAATAATTTCCTGCTGCAGCGGATGGCTTAAATATTATAAAATCATCATTTAAATGCTTTCAGGTATAACATTGAAGGTGACAAAGTTAAGTATTTTAAGTCAAATTCTGAATGCAGTGTTGTCAGCAACTTTTCCCGGTCACCCAAATCAAACGTTAAAAAAGTAATTATGGCAAATAATAATTTATTTTATCTTTTAAAATCTTGTCCCTATGCACAGGAAACTATCATTTCACTGATACAGTAGCTAGAGCTGGTTTAAGCCCTAACTACACCGACAACCAGCCATGTGGGGTACCAGCACCCAGGGAACAGTCCATAACAGGAGCAACTATTATATTCCCGTGTGATACACCAAGGAAGGCCAGATATGTGTCATTGGACGTCGATCGCGCCAATCCTGAGGTTGAAGATGTCCACTTAGCTCTTGCTGAGGTGACAGTAGACGAGTATACAGATGGCGAATGCAACGCCAGTCATCCTACCCCGGAAAGTAATTGTCCAGTGAACCGTTTATTTATTTTCATTGAAAAGTGAATAAAGAGAAATTGACTGGAGCGGGATTCGAACCGGCGACCTCCTGAATGCCGTACGGTATGCAGGAGGTCGCCGGTTCGAATCCCGCTCCAGTCAATTTTTCTTTGTTCACTTTTCAATTACTTTAAAATTCAGTCAGTTTCTCTTGTGGTTATTTGATGATTTTATTTCTTTTCCACTTGCTTTGTAAACAAGTCTTCATCGAAACGAGCATGAGAGTGTCATCTTCTTAGTCATGTCTATGTTCAAATTCAGTTCCCCTGCTCTGTGCTCAAATCTGCATCCTGTATGCTGAATGTTTCTCATTTGACAGTGTCATCTTCTTAACGTCGCCTGAGAGGAAATAGTTCCAATTCCTGGGGTGGATTGCAATTAAAATGGTCTTAAATGGTGGGCTTAAAGATGCAGACTAAGCTGACCTTCTCTCTTAGCCGGCCTTGAGTAAGACTACGAAGTAAGCCCATTGCAATAAGCCAGTCTTTGTAAGCCTCTTTTGTAGTTAATGATTCGTCAACTAGAAAGTTACTAGAAACAGTTCTACTCTGTGATTTAAATAACATGTACAGTATGAACAATGTGTGCACATAATCTCATATATTAACCTAGCTGCTCCAAGCAGGTTTTAACCCTTTTAAGACTGGCTAAGCAGTAAGACTGCTTCATTGCAATGGTCTAATTAACTGATAGAACAACTAGCTCCAAGCCCTCTAAGACAGAGACTAAAGCCCACCGCACACTATACGATCCGACATTCGACTAGGACCCGACTGGTTTTTGGAAGGATCGCAAAGCATTCTGGGTGTCTAAACCGTGATTGTTCCCAGTCGCAGACCCACTCTGATGGCCAGACGGCAAGATTCGACTGTCGAATCACTGTTAAGACTCCCAGAATGCTTTTCGATCCTTCCAAAAACCAGTCGGGTCCTAGTCGGAATGTCGGATCGTATAGTGTGCGGTGGGCTTAAGGCATGTAGACAGCTTTAAGACCGCTTATTGCAATCCAACCCTGGTCTTAATCGTGTTAATTTCTAGTTCTTTGGTCATTCATTTGAACAGCTTCGTCCGTCAGTCAAAATGTACTGACTTCTGAAAGTCCACAGGACCATACCACACGAAGCCCTAGCACGCATCATGTCACAGGTTCGTATTTGTATCCAGTCTGTGCACGGAGTTTCACGTTTACTTTTTCCAACTGCAGTAGCGTAGACACGGTCTCAGACCTGGGCGGTATGATCCTGTAGCTGGGTCGTACTTATTTGTGCACAAATACATGCATACTTCCGTTGATTTTGAAGCCCCAACCCATTAAATATAATCGGTTTGGAGTGATACGAGTAGTATGAGTGTTTAGGGCACATCTTAAGCTGCAGTTGAATACCCTACTTGATACTACAGAAGGACTCAACACTGTTCAATACACACACCATTGCTTGTCAAAAGGTACAAAACCAAAAGTTGCGCTTTTAGGTATACAGTGTGTAGCTAGCTGTGAGTAACCCATTGTCGACCCGAAAAATATCGCTCTATGCAATGTAGCGCATGGTAAGTTCAACCTGTATACCTAAAAGTTAAACTTTTGATTTTGTACCTTTTGACAAACGATGGTGTGTGTATTGAATAGTGTATTGAACACTGTTCTTGTCACATCGGAAATGTCTTTGTGAAGATGGCACTTCAACATCTTCAAAACATGACCTCAGAGGCCATAGTTCCCATTTGATCCTGGGGTCGATTTTACCATCGTAACTTACTATCAATCGTAGGATTTTTGGTGCATTGAAGCCCTATGTGGGATAGGCCCCCTACGATGGGAATTATCCTTCATAACTCAAGTTACGATCGATCGCAGGGCTTTGTGAAATCGACCCCTAGTCTAAATCACATTCATTTCGTCGGTCATTCACTTCAACAGCTTCGTTTGTCAGTCAGAATCTACTCACTTCTGAAAGTCAACAGGACCATACCACACGAAGCCCTAGCACGCATCAAGTCACAGGTTTGTATTTGTATCCCGTCCGTGCACACAGTTTCACGTGAACTGTTCCCAACAGACACTGAGTTGAGCAGATTTTGTGCACACTGTTCTTGAATGTTACATAATAACCGAGGATGGTACATTAGGGAGACTTTCCCCTAGGGTCAAACTTTACTTACCTATTTCAAACCAATTAACTTGAAATTGACACATTTTCATATTGAGAGCATTATCTGTCTACTATTAAAGTATGGACAGCAAAAAAACGTGTCTTTAAGAGGTAGCTGGTACCTTAGGGAGACTTTTCGATGTCTCCCTAACGTCCACTTTTAGACGCTTATGTGTCTCCCTAATACATTAATTATTAAAATTTTGCAAAATCAAGCAATGTATTCATCGAGCGGTCCTCATTCATTTGAAATTGGCAAAGTTTAAAATTTCGTCTTGAAATTATTTATGAGTAAACAAATATTGAATGTCAATAAGATAATTGGTCATTATGCATGATCTGAGCTTAGTTTAAAACTATGTTGCAGTGCAAGATGTCCAAAGCTGTTTGTAATGTTAAAGGTAGTATCATACTTCGGTATAGGAAACCAAAACAGAAATGTTCACAGATTTACGTATAACTTACAGGGTATAAAAATGGTGCTGGTAGAAACATACCGTTGAAATAGTTCCGCCTGAAATGCTGTATTCATCCAGAATTTGGTAAAGCCAACGACCGAAAATATTTCTGATCTTTAAAAGTTTAAGTAACGGTGAAAAGAAATTAATGAAGAAATTCCGTGGGAATTTTTTGCTGTTTTCTCAAAAGGTTGGCACCGTATGGGATTGGGAATTTCACAGATGACTGTTACTGTATCTTTCTTGATTTCTGTGCCCATAAATCTGCATTTCTTTGGCAAAAACCAAAGTATGATATTACCTTAAAGTGAAATAAGTACATTTCCTAATCATCTATTGAATAAACTCCTAAATAAGCTGCATTTGTTTTCTGGGTTTTTTTTTATATCAGGTCAATGCCCTTGCTTTGGCAAGTTTAGGAATACCCGCCTGAGCTTCAAGCTCATGCACGTAGGAGGGCAGATTGGAAACAACCAGCCTCTGAAGACCGAGATGACCAAATCTCCCCTGCTCTGTGCTCAGTTCTGCATCCTGTATGCTGAATGTTTCTCCTTTGACTTTGCACTGGGTACCGGACAGTGCCATCTTCACAACGTCGCCTCAGCAGACATAGAGGTGACTCCAAGCAGTGGTGTCCTCATCTATACTCTGAAGTAACTATTCCGGACACTACCCTGGCATAAAAACAATCCAAACATAAATGTCATTGAAAATTTTCATCATAAACCTGCTACGGATCATACAGTCAAGTTTATGATTATCATAGTTTGATCGTACTTTCGGTACTTGCACTTAATCCATTTAAGCTTGTGATATATTTCAATGCGCATAGACATCGTAGATGTTAATTTTTCACATTCTTGTGTAAGTATTTATTGGCCACTTTTAATAATGTTCTGCCTTGTAGGTCTTGCCTTTTGCATGGTCTTTGCCTTTTTGGTTGTAGCCTTTGCGATTTGGAGAATTTTGTCATTTAAATTTGAGGTTTGGATGTTTCAGGATTTGTCTGCGCTATACCTTTTTGTCCTATATTTGCAGTTTGCAAGGTTTTTGCCCTCACATATTTATCTTTTGCAGTTTTGGATGGTTTCTCCCATTCGACCTAGCTTTAGTTCAGTTGTAGGTTTAATGTCTATTTACTTTTGGATCTTGCAGTTTCCAGGTTTGTTTGCCTTTAACCTTTTAGATCTTGCAACTTGCATATATTTCGCCTTTTACCATTTACTTCTTGCAATTTGCATTTTGAAGAGTTCGTTTGCAAAAACAGATAACTCCATTGATGAAAAATTAACTTAATCATGCTTTACATTTTAGTATCCATGGAAACCGCGTACATTTGAACATATAAAACTTATTATCTTGTTGCAAATTTATCAAAATATAGAAAACGAAGAAAAAGAATGTATTGGTGTATCCTTCAATAAAAAAAATAGAAGCATACGTGATGATAATGTACATTTTTCAACAAAGGAGTTTATCTGTTTTTGCAAATGAACTCTTCAAATATGTTTGCCTTTTAACATTTTAAATCTAACAATTTGCATATATTTTGCCTTTTACCATTTACATCTTGCAATTTGCATATATTTTTGCCTTTTACCATTTTGGATCTTGCAATTTGTATATATTTTGCCTTTTACCATTTACATCTTGCAATGTGCATATATTTTGCCTTTTACCATTTACATCTTGCAATTTGCATATATTTTTGCCTTTTACCATTTTAGATCTTGCCGGTTCCATGTTTTTTTCCTTTTCGCTTTTAAACCTTGCAGTTGGGAGGGTTTTTGCTAGTCGCTTTTTAGATCTTGCAGTTTGCAGGTTATTGCCTATTTGCTTTTACACTTTGCAGTTGGGAGGGTTTTTGCAATAGTCGCCCTTTAGATCTTGCACTTTGCAGGTTTTTCTGCCCATTTGCTTTTCCACTTTGCAGTTGGGAGGGTTTTTGCAATAGTCGCCCTTTAGATCTTGCAGTTTGCAGGTTTTTGCCCATTTGCTTTTAAACTTTGCAGTTGGGAGGGTTTTTGCTAGTCGCCCTTTAGATCTTGGAGTTTGCAGGTTTTTGCCCATTTGCTTTTACACTTTGCAGTTGGGAGGGTTTTTGCAATAGTCGCCCTTTAGATCTTGCAGGTTGCAGGTTTTTGCCCATTTGCTTTTAAACTTTGCAGTTGGGAGGGTTTTTGCTAGTCGCCCTTTAGATCTTCCAGTTTGCAGGTTTTTGCCCATTTGCTTTTACACTTTGCAGTTGGGAGGGTTTTTGCAATAGTCGCCCTTTAGATCTTGCAGTTTGCAGGTTTTTGCCCATTTGCTTTTACACTTTGCAGTTGGGGGGGGGGGGGTGGCTAGTCGTCCTTTAGATCTTGCAGTTTGCATGTTTTTCTGCCCATTTGCTTTTACACTTTGCAGTTGGGAGGGTTTTTGCTTGTCTCCCTTTAGATCTTGCAGTTTGCAGGTTTTTACCCATTTGCTACAGAAATATTTCCAACGTACCCTTCCTGTCAAAGATTCTCGAGAAGGTTGTCCTACTGGAATTATCCGATCACCTTGCAGATAATGACCTCTTCCCTGAACACCAATCTGCATATCGGAGTGGACACGGCACTGAGACTGCTTTAGTAAAAGTAAAGAGTGACATCACTGAGGCTCTGGACAAGAAGTTAGCTGTCATGATGGTGTTCCTTGACTTGTCCGCAGCGTTTGATTCTGTCGACCACCCCATACTACTTCGGCGCTTGTCATCTGAACTCGGCATTTCGGACAATCCTGTGTCATGGCTCACATCATACCTTAGCAATCGGTTCTGCAGGGTAAAAGTCACCAACGCTCAGTCGGAACCCCAAGCGATGGACTTCGGTGTCCCACAGGGCTCTGTTCTTGGCCCGCAACTGTTCACAATGTATACCAGCCCCATTGCAAATATCATCAAGCAGCATCGAGATGTCCAATATCATTCATATGCGGATGATGTACAGTTGTACATTGCAGTTAACCCTAGTAGCTCCGAAGCCATCGAAGCCGGTTGCCTGTCATTGACAAAGTGCGTCACCGACCTACAGACCTGGATGACTCACAACATGCTTAAAGGGATTGCATACGTTTGGTAATTTGAGCCTATTGTTTGTTTTAAACCAATATAATTGTATATATATACCATAAAACTAACCTGTGAAAGTTTCAATTCAAAAGTAAGTAAGTTTTTATTGCCATACATTTTCAGAGTCATTACCAAACGTATGCAATGCCTTTAAACTCAACTGCAACAAAACTCAGTTCATGGTTGTTGCTAATCCCCGGGTACTTCCTCAACTTGAAAATGTTACACTTCAAATCAACAATGAGATCATTACATCATCAGCCACTGTCCGGAATCTCGGTGTTGAATTTGACTCTGCCATGAAGATGAATCATCAAGTGTCTTCCCTTTGTCGTTCCCTCCACTATCATCTGCGCAATTTAGGTCGCATACGGCCATTCATCAACACATCTACTTGTGAGCAGGCAGTTCGAGCAGTCGTTACATCAAGGCTTGACTACTCTAACGCAGTGCTCTATGGAATTTCATCATCTGACGTTAAACGTCTCCAACGTGTCCAGAACCGGGCTGCCAAACTTGTTTTCAAGTGTGGAAAATACGAACATGTTACTCCACTCCTCCATCAACTGCACTGGCTCCCAGTCCATCAGCGAATTATATTCAAGATCCTAACCCTAGTCTACAAGTGTCTTCACAATACTGCCCCAGCATACCTCACTAGTCTCATCAATAAATACCAACCAGGGCCCAATTTCATAGAGATGCTTAACGGTAAGCAAATTATTTTGCTTACTATAGCAGAAATATTTGCTTAAGCGTAAACGTATTTCACCAGCGGTTGCTAACTTAAGCGCGTAAACAAACTGCGCGCGCAACATTTTAGATCGTCTGCTTAAGCAAAAAATTTCCCCCAAATAAAATAAAATAAAAATGGCGGACGAAACCAACAGCGTAAAAAAAGTTGCACCGGGCGGGGCGAAGCCCAAATCGTCGCCCTTTACCGCAGAAATGGATCTGGCACTGGCTACCTCATACATCGAGGAGAAAGCAGTGATTGAGGGGGTCCTAAAGGGTTCCCTTTTGACATCGAAACACAAGCAGGCAAGCTGGGAACGATTGAGGGGTTGCGTCAATGCGTGAGTATTACCAATGGGTGGCGCTATACTTTTGGTTGCCCGCATGTTTGACCTTTTGGGGTAGGAAACCACGGACACGGTACTCAGAAAGCAACGGTAAATTGTGCTTTATTATACCTACTTCTTGGTCTACATACGATTTGCATCCTGTCTTATGATAGGTTGTGTCATTGTTTGGTCATTTCTATTTCGTTGACTATGATTTATTGCCGTTTAACTTGTAAGTTAACGTTACGGTTGTTGTTGTTTGTTTGTTTTTAGCTTAGAGATTAGAAAAATTGACATGTTAGAACATGGAGGAAGGGTACGGTTAGAACTAGAACGTAGAAGCAGTTTAGTGTTGTTAATGTTAATTGTTATGATTGAGAAAACTAAATCAACATAATGGGTCACATAAGCCTTTGATTTTTAGTTCAATCATGATGTAGGCCTAGTTCCAAACAGCTTGTTTTTCTGATTTGTTTTGCAGAAATAATAATACACATGATACATTCCAAGCTACAGCCTGACGTTCGACATTTATACATTATAGATCATCATGATCATGTACAATAATTTCTGCAAAACAAGAGTTCTACTTATATAATACAGCGCACTGAATTCTGTTGACATTTAATTATTTTAACCGTAGGGAGCCAGACGGTCCTATCATGGCAGTTGGAAATTGTGTTACAGCTGCAACTTCACTACAACTTAATAATTTGAATCCCTGAACAATCATTCATTGTGTTTTCTGTTGAAATGGATTTGTAGTTAGTTGATACAGACAAAAAATTGCACCACATTTTGGCTGCATCATATGTGGACTGTGTCAAAATAACTACGTGTACATGTATGAAAGCTGTGCTTTACTGTATGTAAAATAAGTTATGAGACCTTTGTTTTGCTTTTTATCTTCAGTGTGGCTGGAGGAAACTCTAAAAGTCTAGCTCAGTGTAAAGACAGATATCGAAATTTGGTGCAGGCAAGTAAGTAAAATTCTCCAGAGTTTTATTTGAGTTCTTGTAATTTTATACCTACATGTTTGCACCCATCAATTGTTTGTCTGGACTCTGGATCCTGACAATGTATATCACATGATGTGTTTTATAATGAAGGTTTTATATTTAAAAAAAATTGTTCCAACTTCCTGACCAGTAAAAGTAAAAGTCAAACTATTTTTCGTTAAAGTTGGGGATATTCTCTTGAATATTGTTCACTAAAAATATTATTTTATGTTTGAGGCCAAAAATCAAACCTAGCATCTTTAAGATGATATTGCACTGTAATCCAATTGTCAGCACACACACACAGTTTTTATGAGTTTTAAAGAAATTTATTGTTAATTTTTCAATCAAATGATTTATATTAATGTACCCTGTAGGAGTCACTGGTAATGAAATCTTATTCCACAAAACATTTTTGACTAATGCTAAAGCTAAGTGTCTTTTTTGGAAATTTTCACTTCAAACTTTCAGTCACAAAAAGAAGATGGCAAGTGCAGGCCACACGAGGTGGGGTTGCACCCCCTCCACTTACCAAAGCACAGCTTTTGATTGAAGGGTCGCTGGCAAGTGTCAAGTTGGAGGGAATCGACTGCCCAGTTGACACCTTCAGTTACAGTTAGTCATGCATAACCTTGAGACTTTGTTCAATTTCCAGTTTTTTCCACTAAAAATTAATTTTTGGCACTTTGAGTAAAAAAGTGACCAACACTGTATGCAAGACACATACTTGTAATTGTATTCGTCTGTGATGAGAACTCTGGGGAAATGACAACTTGACAAATTTAAAGTTGACATTGATAACCACCACCAAAAAAAACAGAACAAATTCACCCCCCCCCCCCCCAAAAAAAAAAAAAAAAAAAAAAAAAATAAATAAATAAATAAATGTTAAATAATAATAACAATAATAATAATAATAATAATAATAATTATTGCTCAAACGACTGGCCCAACAAGTGCAAGACTGTGTAGTTCAGGGAAAGCTTCCCATATGGACTAAGGATGATCTAGACGTCATCGACAGAAGGACAAGAATGTTGCACCCAGATGGTCAGAAGGTGGGAGAGGGTTACTTAACATAGTGGACAGTGTTAGTTTGCACCGCAATGTTGGAAACACTACGGAACGTTCGTTCAAATACACAAGAAAAGAATCAAATTAAAATTGTATTTTCTTTGTTAACCTAAACTTCGCATTGCCTTTTTTGTTTCAGAAGCAGCTGAACCTGAGGCAGCAGGAGCTGAACCTGAGGCAGCTGCGTGCGAAGTGTACGTGCTGGACAACCTCGACTCAGGTATGATATTACAATGAAGTTTAGGTCATTAGGGGGATACTCATAGTCATTAATACTAATTAGTGGAGACAAGTGAAATTTTGATGTTTCTTTTAAATGTTTGCTTTTTTTTTTTAGCCACTTTTGAGACAATATTTTAAAAAACAAAACATAATTTAGGTGAAAATACAGAGAGCAGCGTGTAGAGAATAGACAATAAAGAGCTTCTACTTCCTACATGCCACAAGGCCAATGGTTGATTGGTATAATACTACTACTTCTACAACTACTAATAACTATGAATATAAATAATCAACAATGTGGGAGCGCAATTTACAGCCAGCATTCCAGAAACACCCAGGCAAGCCCCTTCTCTTTCTCGATAACTCTTTCTCGATAAATGTCCTGGGTTCTTTTACATGCATTACACTTTACACAAACCTCCAGCTTTGTGTCCCCTCCAAAGGATGAAGTAGTTAGTGCAGGCGCATGCATTTTATTGATGTTCCTGCCAACTAACTTGATTCAAAGAGAAAATCCACCTTGGACAAGTTAATGTATTTCCAGCTCGATTTATGTTTTTCTTGTTGATTTCAGTTTACAGCATGCCAATTACAATTGGAATTGATGGTGAGTAAATACATTAACTTGCCATTATATGCATTATTTTTGATACAAATGCTAGCAAGCTTAAACCCTCAATCTTGATAGGTCAATCCATGGTAACAACATTGTGGTACTGTGAAAATATAACATGGTTTGAGGAGGGCCAATATTGACTTTACATCCAGAAAAACATGTTTTTTAGTTCAGTAACCATCCTGTGGCATAAACTTGCAGGATGTGGAAGTCTTTTGCGATACTGCAAGGTATTATACAACCTACTGCGCTACAACCTACTGCAGTTGTCCTATTTCCTTTGTCATTCTTTTTTTTCTATCTTTGATACACACTACTTAATGGCCTGAAACATAAAATGCCATATTTACACTTTGATTTACATTTTATTCCTTTGTCACAGATAAACCTACTCAGCCAAAAACTCCATCCCTTGCAGTGAATAGGCCCCCGGCAAAAAGAAAATATAAAGTCACTGCGGAAGAATACATGGAGCGGAAGCTCGCGGTCCTGGAGAAGGAACATGTCCTTAAGTGCCGTATGCTTGTTGCACAAGCTAAGTATTATGAAGCACTTTTTGAAAAGATGTAACTTTTGCCCTAGTGTCACACCCCTGTCACTCCTACCCTTGATCCTACTGACGCTCCTATTGTATACTTTAAGCCACTGTTATAGGGACATACCATCCTCAAATTAAAATAAGAATAATGAGTCTACATCTTCGGAGTTATACAAGTTAAAAGTATTTATATTCATTTCCCCCATGCAAATATTACATCAATTTAAATTGGGAATATAGTGAAGACAATGCTGTAACATCCTTTAAAGGAAATATATAATATTTTGCTGTAATTTTCAGAAAAGAGTGGATTTAGGTGGTTATTGCTTGTACTAAAGGGTAGTTTTCATTGAGTATGACACATTCCACAATCCACATTTCAGTATGTTGATTGTTTCACTTATTACACATTGAGCTGCCTATGGTGCCTGTGATGATAAATGGATGTAGCTAAACGATCCCTCATGGCTTGTCCAAGTGCGGTATCATTCCCCCCTCTTCTGTAATCTAGTTGAAGGTTGCCATCAGGGTCATCTTCCATCATGTGCTCCTCCTCAGGCATTAGGTCACCTTCAACACGTGCAAACAAAGGTTGCTGGTTAATGGAAATACATTGTGGGTTGCATGTCGATGAACAGGTGCAAACCAGCGAGACTGATTCTCTAACCTAACAATTCCGAGATGTTTAAAAATTGCTCTATTTCATCTTAGGTTGAGTCAGGAGATCAGACTATACTTAAACCAAGCAAAACAACAATGTTCCCATAGTATAGGAACATTGCTGTTTGCTTGGTTTTTCCCAGATATCTCGAACACAAAACATTGTAACAATATTTTGTTTCTATTATACTAGCCCCCAATTCATCCATTTATGAAAATTACAGAAGCAAATGTTGTACACTTCCTTTTAGATCATAAATTATATACTATTAAAACTGTACATATATCGCACCGAGTCTGAAGAACCCGTGAAGAGTTGATGAAGAAATGTTCAGTTTCAGAGGAGGGAGGGAAAACCCCAGAATAATATTTATGGATAAAATTCACAGAATTGGGTAGGGACCGAAAGTCCAATCCACATTACCTTCATCAATTCCATAGTTATGGAGCAGGCAGCAAGCAAGAATTTCGGCTGCTGCCTTTCCCATGGTGCGAACTCTTGTACCGGTTTTCATTAATGCAAACCTTCGCTTTGCTATGCCGAAGGTTTGCTCGATGAGTGACCTGAAAAATATTAGGGAAAATAGGATGTTGAAAAAAGAGATGGTACAACATCGGTTAAATTTGCAATTGTTAGCGAATTTACCCATGAAAACAGTATGTAAAAGTCACAACCTTTTTTAGATTGTACAAATAGTATTTGCTTCCCAAACAAATTCCACGGTATTTGAGAAAAAAAGAACACAGAGAAGGGACAAAATCCGCAAAGGAACTAACTTGTATTACCTTGTTACCGCATGTACAGTATTGTAAGTAGTTTGTTCATCTGTCTGTGGGTTTGGATATGGGGTCATAAGGAAAACTCTCTGGTAGTATCCTGAGTCTCCCAATAGTATGCAACTTGGCCATCTGTCTAAAGTGTAAAGAAGAAGTTCAACATGTTCACATATGACTGTAAAATAGTGAAAGGAGCAAGTTTAAATATCGTTTCCATGTTTTATGGAGTGTATTCCCTGAAACAAAGTTAAAGAGGCTATAATGAAATACTTACTAGCTTCAAAAGCAACACCAATATTGCTTTCTCTCCAAACTCGGCTATCGTGTGCAGCCCCAGGAAATTTCACGACCACATTAAGAAACCGCTTGCGGTGATCACATATCATCTGAAATTAAACAAAAATCCTTATTTCTTTTTTGTTGAGTCCGAACCGAAATGGTGTCAATCGGAAATAGGAACCATAGAATTAAAACGGGACGCCCTTATTACCTGACAATTTAGGGATGTGTATCCTTTCCTGTTCACATACTCGTTTCTATACTCCGATGGGGGCTCAACACGCACGTGTGTGCAGTCCACAGCCCCTATCACATTAGGGAATCCTGTAATTGAAACAAGTGTTTTATTATTAATAGTCAACCCAGGCCTACTAAATTAAAAGACAGCAATAAAACGAAGATGTATATACATATTTCAATTAAACCTGGAATAATAACGAAATAGTTCAGAACTACGCTGCCAGAATTTGACAATTCAAATTGTGTATTATTTTAATAATTATATTCTATTTTAAACGCAAGACGGGTAGTGCCACTACACACAATCCACAAAAAATATTTTGAGGCGGACCAAAAATCTATGCATTCAGACTTATTGAGTGGCACTATCCGCCTCCCATCATCCGTCTCCCAGTATTTATTAGTAATAATTATATTTATTATATTTATTAAATTTATTGTATTCATTATATTTATTGTATTTATTATATTTATAGGTCATTTTGAATTGGATTATAAATAAAAGAGTATAGTGTTATTTATGCTTTTGTCTCAACTTGTTATAATCAAAACCGATTCCAATGGCCATACCTGATCGGGATGGGGTCCTTGAATAAGAAAGTGGGGGGGGGGGCTCATCAAGCGAGGTATCCAGGAGGGGGTTGGGGTAGAGAGGGAGAAACTTCCCCCCGGTTATTTTTATTTGTTCACTTATTTATTTATTCATATTTAGGGTTGAGGAAAATAAAAACGACAATCGTCAGAGAGGGGTCTGGCATAAGCGTTGAAAAAGTCAAATGGAGCGGGAAAAAGCCTATATTAAAGTTAGCATTTATTTGAAAATATACAGAATCATAACTTTGAAAAAGTGCCCCCCCCACACCCACACACCCACGTGTGTAAACACCTAAAACTGGGGACCTCCTAGAGTCCCTCTTTTGTCTGTACTTAAACTTTTTGGCAAGTAACTTAAATGTTATACAAAAAAAATGTAATAATACAAAAAATGTATTACATTCTGCCTAGTACTAGACTGTTCATTTTGATAGGCGTCTACGCGTAAGCGTTACATTGATTCAGAGTGAGTAGATTTTGATTAGTAATAGTAGCCTGCATGCAATAAAATAGGGGTGTCTACCGCATTTTTACCAAGGGATACTGAACCGTGGAGTATATATTAATGACCGTCTTCTTCAGTGTTATTAAAAGGTGAGTGAACTAAGGAATTCTCACTCTGTCTTTTAAAATGAATTAGTTGCCTTGCAATCGAAGAACGCAACGACGTTTAGTCCACCCAGCCATCCACATAGGCCCATGCATAGCCCACCGTGGTAGACATGGCTCACCTAACTGTTGCTTGCAATGATTCATAATAAATAGGTCTAGTTATGGCGGTATTGTTTTTAAAGTAGGCCTGAGTTATTTAGCTAATGCTGGTAGTTTCTTACCGGCAACCTTGAAAAATCCCTGCTTCAGTGTATGCAAGGTTGCTTGATCTTGGGGATCCGGGAATTGAATATGATTCCTAAGAACCCTGTTTATGGCTCTGACGCTGCGGTCAATTGCTCGCCATGCCGTAGGAGGGCTTACCATGGGGCAAGTATCCCCAACGACAATCGCGAACGTGCCCGAAGACAAATACCTCAGCGCTAGACATACTTGAAGGAGCGGTGGTAGAGCGTGATTGTTGTCGGTGGGATGCTCCAACTCGCCGGACAACAAGTCAACTAATCTTACTATGGTCGCTGGGCGAAATCTGTAGCGTGCCCAGATTTGGCTAGGCGAAAACAGCTCGAGGGGATTTTGCCTATCGCGGAAAACTCGTCGCTGTCTCTCTATTGGATAATTTCGCCGCTGAATTTCACGTCGCCTTCGAAGAATAGCGGCCATTTTAACTGTTGCTACGTTAGTGTTAGTGTTAGACCTTGCTTAAGCAGAAAATGCGGTGGTTAAGGTTCCTTTTTCTTTGCTTATCGCTTTAAGCAAAAAACCTTGCTTAACGGTTGCTATGAAATGAAAATTTGCTAAAACGCCCTGCTTAAGCAAAAAATCGGCCGTTAAGCAGCTCTATGAAATTGGGCACTGGACGCCCTGGCCTTCGCTCTGGTTCAGACAGTACACGCCTTGCAGTTCCCAAGATGCACTCTGCTGCAGGAGATCGTGCATTCTACGCTCATGCACCTCGCCTTTGGAACAGTCTGCCTTATCAACTCCGTTCTGCAGAGTCACTGGACGCTTTCAAGAAACACCTCAAAACTTTCTTATTTAATAGTTGATCTGTTTAGGACCGACGGTCGATTTCGCCGGACTTGTCCTAGCTCGGGATTGGTTCTTTGTGCTGCAGTGTCGCACCTTCCTTGGGATGGATTCTTGTTTAATTCCTGGTGAGGATGTTGCACTGCGGGGCTGGGGATGAGTCCTGGGTTGGGGCATGTTTCTGCGAGATCGGCTGCTAGTATCATTACACTGCAATTCACTGTATTATTATTATGAATCTCTTCTTTTTTTCTCCTCATATGATACCAAATTTTCTTAAAAGTGATACCACAATTTGAAGCCACAAACGACCTAGCAAAGCTGTTAATGGTATAAACTTCCATTTTATGAAGTCAGACCTTAGATGTAGTGGGTACGTGTTGAGCTAACACATGAATAAAAGGGTTTTCAGAACTTTGCTCCTTGACTATGCAGTTTGCACATAGAAACATCGCGATCTCCAAATCGTGTGGCAACAGATACGTGCATTTTATTTTATTTTGTCTTTCTATTTATTTTATATATTTTGTAGCTTCAATTCCTTTGTCGTTCAACGAACATCTCATCTCTGTAAGCAGTGTTTTTGGTGATCCAAAGGACTCGCTGGATGGGGATTTGTATACGTTCTCGCATACAGGTCAGCCTTAAAATAATAGAGCTTTTACTTTCACTGACTTTCCTTACAGAAAAGAACTTGTTGTGCCTCTTTATACAGTGTAGTAGGAAACTAATGACGTGGAACCAATAGAAATTGTTACATAAGACACATAACTGGTTCAGTACATGTGCTAGAGAGGAGCGCGCTCCAAATCGCACTAATAGTCGCAATTATTTGGTGTGTGAGAACGTGCCTATTTTGAACACAAAATTCCAACTTAGGATTGACATTCTCAAGATTGACATTTCCTTCGGTCATACCACAGCCAGTGTCACTTTATAGCTATACAACTAATTATATCTTTAGCTAGAGACTCGCATCCATGGTGGAGAGTAGACTTGGGATCTGAGCACTGCTTGGGAAGAGTCAACGTTACCCTCCGTCAAGACTGTTGTGGTAAGACATGTAGAACTACGGTAGAGTTGCAAGACGTGAAATGAGAAACACACAGTTTGATAATTACCTGATGAGGCACAGATTCGTATAAGCCTACATGTAGGACCACACATTGTATAGGGCCTTTAATACAAACCTATAGACTTGAGACTACTCTTGGGACTATATTTTGCTACCACCATTTGGATTGAGGTGACTGGACTAAATGACGACGCCGAAGAAATGACTCCAGCAGCTTCGTCATGTATCTCAAGACCTCCACTTTAGGATACAAAATGGTGGTGGCTGAATAAATCCCAAGCCTATAGCACCAAGTCTCATTTAGTACAGGACTTGTCTAATTTTGTTATGATTATAAAGGCATAATGTGCTTTTATTCTCCGCCCAAGGTGTGCTTCATACAGTGTATAGCCCACTAAGACCTTCTTGCCTTGACAAACTCAAATTCATGTTCGTTGTTATGTGACATTTTCAGGTAAATATGGTTTCACGGATGCAGCAGCACGAGCTGGTCTCAGTTCAAACTACACCGACAACCAACCATGCGGGGTACCAACAACCAGAGAACAGTCCTCCGACGGAGCAACAATCATTTTCCTGTGCGATCCACCAAGGATGGCCAGATATGTGACACTGGACATTGATCGTACCAATCCTGATGTCAGTATAAAAGAGTTAGGGCTTGCTGAGGTTACAGTGGACGAATACACAGATGACGAATGCCACTCCAATGACCCTACCACTCCAGGTAATTGTGCCCTTCAATTGGAGTTTGTTATGACAGCTTGCAATTCTTTGCTTCCGCCCAAATAGCTATAAGTCTCCAGGGGTCGATTTCACCAAAGTCATCGAAACTTAATATCAATCGGAGGACTTATGATGCATTGCAGCCGATGGGATTGTTGGGTTATCCTTCGTAACTCGAAAACGATCAAAATTGTGGCACATCGTGAAATCGACTCCAGGTAGCCTTGATTTATTGGCTGACTTCGAGTTTGAAACTGTTATCATTGGCTTTTTCGCGTCAGTGAAAAGCAGGCGCGGTTCTAGAGCCAAAAATTTTTTGGGGCTAAAAGAGCCATTATTTTTTTTTGGGGGGCTAGAAGACCCAATATTTTGGGTTCTTCTAACACTCGTTTCTAATGTCTTATTAGGGGTCGAAAAACATGCACAGGCCACACAACGCGTTTTTATGTAATTGGCGCTTAATAACTGAAAACATCCCGTATTTTCAAGAATTTTTTTTTTTCACTTGCATTTTTTTGGGGGGGCTAGACAAAATATTTTGGGGCTACAGCCCCCCCCCCCCTAGCCCCCCCCCGTAGAACAGCGCCTGGTGAAAAGCCTTTATTTTTGTTCGGATTTTTGTTTAGTTTTTCTTCCTCTTCTTCTTCTTGTCGTCACGGCCCATAGACTTTGCACACGTTTTGTTCGGACACCCACTTTGGTCACTTTTAAGCAGTCAATCTAAACAAAACTTGGTCCATGTAAAGTCCCTATAGGGTAAATGCGTTCCCAACATTTACGTAATCACGACGCCATCAGGTGCTAAATTACAAGTAATTTAGATTTAATAATTAAAATCTAAAAAAATCAACCGTTTGAGTTATCAAGGTGATTCTTTCGACAAATGTCAATGTTAGGAGAGTCTTTCTTTGTGACACATTGCTTGACCTCTGGGACATCTACTTCAAGTCAAACAGGAAGTATGTAGCTCCTCATTTAAAAGTGGTAAGAGCTAGAATCATGATTCTTTCATCAAATGACAATGTTAGGCAAGGTCTTTCTTTGTGACACATTGCTTGATCTCTATGACCTCTACTTCCTGTCAAACAGGAAGTAGCTCCTCATTTAAAAATGGTAAGAGCTAGGATCACGATTGTTTTGCCAAATATCAATATAGGGGAAGTTCTTTTGTTGTGACACATTAATATTAATACGTTGAGAAGCAATTTATATCGTATGCGGAAAAGCCTTATGTGCTGTTTACAACAGCCATAAATGCCTAGTTTCAATACATTTCTGTCATTTTCCTTTCCCGTGTTTATCTTGATGACTAAGGGCCTACTGCTTGGTCCGTCAGTGAGAAGCTGACTACACACAGCTCTGAAGGCAATTCCGCATTACCCTACACTATTGATGACAATATGGAATCGTCCACAAGCTCACCGGGTAAGCCTAAAAATATGAGATATCACCAGTGATGCTAATACAATATCAATACAATATCAGTACAATATCAGTACAATATCAAAACAATATCAATACAATATCAACACAATATCAGTACAATATCAATACAATATCAATACAATATCAATACAATATCAATGCAATATCAATCAAATATCAATATAATATCAATGCAATATCAATGCAATATCAATCAAATATCAATATAATATCAATACAATATCAATACAATATCAATACAATATCAATGCAATATCAATCAAATATCAATTTAATATCAATACAATATCAATGCAATATCAATCAAATATCAATATAATATCAATGCAATATCAATACAATATTAATTCAATATCAATGCAATATCAATACATTCAATATCAATACATTGTCAATACAAATAAACAATACAAAATACACAACACAAATACACAAAACAAATATACAATATTGATACAATATTTAAGCCATATTTCTGTATTCGTGTGGGTGGACGCAATTTTATTATAGGAATTAAGTTTGATGTCTTTAGTAGAAAACACTCGTGAGCCTCGACACTTCTTTTTAGAAGAACTAATGGGCCTATTTTGTTTGCTAAATAATTAATAATCATCAAATTGCCACAACTTGGGAAAATGATGACTGGATTAATTTAACGTCATTGAAAAGTGATCAAAGAAAAAAGTTAGAAGATGCTTTCAAATTGAGGGACTAGATAAGTTTGTCATCTTCCAATTTTATCTAATTACTTGATAACACTTTTAACAGATTCACAGGAACTCTCCACACGAGGGTCGTCTGAGGCAAATATGTATACGTCTACCTTATCAGGTACGCAAGAAAAGACGTTTATTTGTTGATGTGACGGCAAAAATGCTTGACTAGATACGTTTCTCAGCTTCTTATTTCCTTTTATTACTGGATGTCTTATTTAACAGTTTCGACAGTCAGCGAATGGCATACGTCCCATAACTCAGACCAACTCTTCACACTAGACCCATCTGAGACCAATATTGAAACGTCTACATCAGGTTAGCCAGACAAAATGTGTTGTGATGGCAAGGCTGTTTGACTACATACGTTTCTCAGCTTCTTATTTCCTTTTATTACTGGATGTCTTATTTAACAGTTTCGACGGCCAGTGGAAAGCTTACATCCGAGAACCCACAGCAACTCTCCACAATAGGTTCGACTGAGGCCAATATGGATACGTCATCACCAGGTAAGCCGAAAAAATGCGCTTATGTGTTGATGTGATGTGATAGCAAGCCGGTTCATGTTTGATTACATTCCACTTAATTAAGCATGCACATGATGAGGCTTTAGTTCCCGTTCCTATTCTCAAAGGGTCTGTGCAATAGGAACATTATGGCTTGAACGAGTGCAACAAAGCAGCTGTTTTTTGTTTTTGTTCTCCATATTCATGAGCAAAACGGTGATGTCATCTAGTTATTAACTAAGAGCAGTAACCCAATTGAATTGTGCACAAAAAGTTGGGGTTGTTTTATAAGTTTTTGGACGGACCTCTTCCTCCTCAATAGATTTTGTTTTGCCGATTATGTTCCTTTCGCTCATCTGGTGGTGTAATTTATTTTGCCAAACCATTTCTGTGGGTCAAGGTTGCCTTTGGTTCCCTACAAGAGCATGCATGAAAATCCCCCATTTTGTAAAGCCATTTAAAGGAAAACCAAATTCTGGTTTGAAACCAAACTAAGACTTGCCATTAATTATCTGCCAGTAAATTCTCTGTATGAAGCCAATAGAATAACATGACTGTAAAAAGCACTGCAGGAACCCTTTAATCCTGTTTATTTTTTCGATCACTCCTTTGAACAGCTTCGTCTGTCACTCAGAAACTGGTTACCTCTGAAAGACCACAGGACCATACCACACGAAGCCCTAATTCCACGCATCAAATCGCAGGTTCGTATCCCGTCCGTGTTCCCACTACCCACGTTTTAGACTCTCAATTTGAATAGATTTTGAGCACACAGTTCTTGCCATACACTTACATCGGAATTGTCCTTGGTAAGATAAATCATAATGTATTTATATGGAGTTAGTCCTCATCCATTTAAAATTGGTAAAATATTTAGTTACTCCTTCAAGGATAGATCTGTGCATAGATCTGTTCAATTAAGAATAAGTATCAAAGATATAACTTGTGATTAGCCCTTCATGAATTATGCATGATTTCGATGAGCTTAGTTTTCAACTCGACTGCCATCGATACGGAGTGTTTTAATATTTATGTTGCAATGCAAACATTATGGAGCTGTGCTTGATGTTAGTGCGTTAGTAAGTGCGTTAGGCACTCACCTCCCACCAATGTGGCCAAGGTTTGATCCCAGCTTGGGTCATATGTGAGTAGAGTTGTGCGTTGGTTCTTTCCTATGCTTCGAGGGTTTTTCTCCGGGTTCTCCGGTTTTCCTCCCTCAACGAAAATCAAACACTTTCGATCTCAGACTGTACTCCGTGATCTTATATGGGTTGATGTGGCTGGCAGCCAAGGGCGCCCATGAGAGCCTGCTAGTCGCATCCTTCGCAATTCAGCACCCCAGCTGCGAGTAAGGATAATTAGCCTCCCAAGTTGTTATTATTAGTAGCTAAATTTATAATTAATCTCTAAAATTTCCTACACCGGCTGCATTTGTTTTGTTTTTGTATCAGGTCAAGGCCCTTGCTTTGGCAAGTTTATTAATAGCCGCCAGAGTTTCAAACTCGTGTACAAGGGAGGGCAAATTGGAAACAACCAGCCTCTGAAGACCAAGATGACCAAATCTTCCCTGCTCTGTGCTCAGCTCTGCATCCTGTATGCTGAATGTTTCTCCTTTGACTTTGCACTGGGTACCGGACAGTGTCATCTTCACAACGTCACCTCAGCAGACATAGAGGTGACTCCGAGCAGTGGTGTCCTAATCTATACTATGAACTAATTTTTTCCCTGACGTGATGCATGTATCATACCACTAATTTTGTGATACGATTTTTTTGATGGGTGATCAAATTGAAGAATAGCCTTTAAAGGTAGTATCATACTTTGGTAGCATACCGAAACATAAATCTTCGTAGATTTACCTATAACGCAGGGTATAAAATGGTGATGGTAGAAATATACTTATCCAGAAAAGAGAAAAACCAGTGACCAACATTATTTTTGATCTTTTAAAGACATACGAAATACTGTGGCCGTTTTCACTGTTTTCTCAAAAAGTGGGCACCGTATGGGACTGAAATGTTCACAGATGACTGTTCCTGTATTTTCCTTGATATTTTTGCCCATGAATCTGCATTTCTTTGGCAAAATCCAAAGGATGATTCTACCTTAAATAGACCTCTTAGGTTGATACATATTCACGTTTAGTATAAGTATTGTTGTGTCGAGTCATTATTAGTTGGATGTTTGAAGAAGTTTTTCCCCTTAAATCAGACAATGTTTTTAATTTCGCAAGCTGTCATAGCATACAATTGTAAGCATTCATACTTTATATGTCATTGTTATAAAATATAACTTGGAGTTAAGAGGGCCCGACGCGGTTCCGATACAAGCAGGATATTTATCTTTATCTTTAGCCTTCGATGAAGATCCTGCTAGTATCGAAGCTCATTTTATAAATTTTGACGATATTATTGTAGCTGAGAGCAGTATATAACTTGCATTGTCGTTTCATTTTGGTATAAAAAGCAAGCTTTGTTCCTAATATGTATACAGCTGCCTTGAAAATCTTCTCCAGAATTAGTTTGTTCATTTGATTATTTCTTTGTGAATGCGAAGAAAAACGTAGAAGGCAGAGATGTACATATTTAAGAGGTACCAATAAAAAGGCATATAGAATAAACATTGCAGGAATGAATCATAGAAAGACAAATTTTAAAATCTAATTGTTATAAAAAAGGCAAACTTTAAAGTAATGAAAGCTGCTCAAAGGCAAATGAAAAAGACTAAAATCAACATACCACATCCAATTTACTTATAAGAAGCCGGTGATATTTCTATAACATTGTGCATAATGAATATCATGAGATAATGAATATGACATTTTCGATGACACGTAACCTTCATTATTGCTCCTATTCGAAATTAATTATTCCTTTTTATTGAGGTTTTGCATAACCTGCTTGAGGTAATGTGAGGCAATTTTAGAAACAGTTTGAAATATCTTGGTATCTTGAAAATGAAACGAATAACTCACAGTTATAATAATTGCGTAGTCAAACGCGTGTTAATTTTCAGATCAATTTTTCTAATATCTTATTTAAAGAGTCTACACAGTTATATTTTTGCAAATATGTACGCTAGCTAGCCTTAATAAACCTGTAAAAACCATGTCACGTTATTTCAAAAATAACTTGAAACTAGTTAGAAGAGTTAGCAGGGCCTGACGCGTATCGTTCCTAGCAGGATCTTTATCAAAGGCTGAATGACAAGACAAAAATATTATAGTCAAACATATACGTCAATATACAAAATGTATGAGAAGGCACGGGACAAAGAAGGGTGAAGGTAGGTATGATTAGAGGTGAACAATGGAGAGGGGAAGAATGGGATAGGTGAGCTGTGATTAACAATGAAGGTAATTAGGGGCTCACCAATGACAGCCATCACATCCTCCATACCTCGGATCGTCTCCTTAAGGCCATCCCACAAAGCCCTATCTTGGCCTACATACGTCCCCGCCACTACCGAGATTTGATTGTCAGGGCTGAGTTCCGACTCACTAAGGATGTACAGGTCAAGTTCAAGGAGCGTAGTCTGCCAAGACCATATCCATGAGTCTGATTCTTTCACAGGCAAAGGCTCCACCCGTAAGACCAAAGGGAATGTCACCCGCACTACATCTAATGCATTTATTTGATTTCTTGCAGGGTATGCAACATCCAGTTTGTGTGTGAAACAAAGAACTCCCTTAAAAAGTTTCTTTGGTCACAGGTCCACAGTCAAAACTGATTTGATGATCTTGCAGGGCGTCAGGCCCTCCTAACTGCAAGCATTTTATAAATGTCATGTCATTTTTTTGGCTGATGAACAGTTTTCAGCAGTTTATTACTTGTGTTAGTCAAAAGGTTGTCAATTTTTAGATTGATTTTGAGCTGTTCCGACATTCCGATGTCGGAACAGGTATTGTTTTCTTTCTGATTTTTCACTATTATTAGATTTTGTTTATTGCTTATCTCTTCTTACCTTCTTCTGATCAGATAAAGATGATGCATCGTATGAAAGCTTATAATCTAAGGATCATTCTGACACTGAGCTGTAAAAATTCTTTATGAATTAAGCACGTGACGGTAATTTTAATATTTAATTAGCAAATTTTGTGACAAGCATATCTCGAGAACGGTACGTGCTACAGTAATGATTCTTTTTGTAAAAGCTTTGTTACACCATGTAATTGTCTATGCTTTTCGAACATTACTATGACTTCATCAAGACGTCATCAAAAAGGCTGATTTTTGTTTGCAGCATATCTCAAGAACGACAAATGCTATGGTAATTATTCTTTTTGTAAAAGCTTTGTTACATCATGTGCCTCTAAGTATAAAATTGACCCTGACGTCATCATGACGTCATCAGAGCTTATAAAGCTGATTAAATAGGACGAAACAGCTCCGTGTTCGTCCACGAAAACTTAATTTATTAGTTTTGTTTAGATTCTGCACATCTGTTTTGCAAACATGTAAGCTAGCTCTACTCAATATCAATTTAATGAGCAAGAGTGATCAGCTAAAGAAAGCGAGACTTCTTTTCCAGTTTTGAATTTTACCGTTATAAATTTTGCTGTTTTTATATCTGAAAATGTCTAATATCTCAATTTATGTATAATGTATAATTTTGGCATTTTACTTTTTTTCTTACAGCCTTAGTAGGCTTTATACATTTGGTTGAATGATTTTTGCCTCTTTATTCTGAGGATTGCTTGAGCATATACAAAGAAATCGAGACTACCTTTGAAATTTGAAATTGTACTGTTATAAATTTTGGAGTTGTAATTTTTATATAACATTTGTTATATCTCATTTAAGCTATTGTATTTTACTCCTTTTTCTGATCAGTAAATTTTGTTGAATATTTTTATGTATCTACATAAAGCCATGCTGTAGTAGAATCAATATGCATGGGTGTCGATCCCGGGGGGATATATCCCCCCCCCCATATTTGAGGTGGGGGATGGCGTGTATTACCATTCCCCAATATTTCGAGGTTGAATGTCATTTAATACCGACAAAATATCTGAAGTACCAACAAAATAATAAAACAAATAGCATGCTTTGAATGTGGAAAGTCAAAAAATTTTACTTGTTCGCACTTGTTCTTTTTATACGTTGATTATCTCTATGTGGGTAGTTTGTGAGGCGTGAGAGAGAATTATGTGAGTCATGCGAGAAAGCGAAGAGATGTGCCACATTTTTAATAAGCAGGAGTGAATTTATACTATGCTTAGTTCTTCTGAATATTGTTTTCAAATGCTGTAAAATGTTTTCGACAAGTTTTCGACTTTGTTTTTGTTTTAAGTCCCTGGTGTGCGAGGAGGTTCCCCCTCCCACAACCTCACACCCTCCCCCAAATCACCAATCATCCCCCCAATCATGAAAAGACATCGACATCTGTGTCAACATGTAAGTACTGACTTGTTGCTTGGTGTGTATATGCATTGCCATATTGGTCTCATGACAAATACTAGAAACAAGACCGAAGACGTCAACAATGTTTAGAAAGTTTCTGGTACAATAGCGCACAAGGTCTGTTTTATACCTGCTTGTGCCAAATTCCGAATGAGAACGTGTCCAATTACTGTCTCAGTGTTCGCCGAGCCGAGGCATTACAAAGCATGGTTACAGAACCGAATTTATAATTTAGAACACCAAATGGCACTGCCTATATGCATGATTAATTTGCACTGAGGTCTGCCAAGGACAGCGTGTTATTCAGGAAGGACAGCAGTCTGCGAGACGCTAGTCGTGTGTGTAATTACTTATCGTTGATGTATTTTACACATAGTGTAAAAGCAAAGGAAAGACCTTGCAAGAAGCACTGGAACAGTTTGTTATGGAACATTGTCATGGAAACCTCAAATCAACCGAAGAGACTGCAACGGGAAGAAAATCATTATTCTGTTACCGTTAGCCAGCCCACCAGTCGCCATTGCAGTATCCTTGTCATATGTGGTAATTGTCACACTGCTGCAACCTGTTGCGTCTTCGTGTCAGCCTTCAGACGAGTGTAATACAAGGTAAGATTTCATTGTACGTACTACGTATGCTTCTTACATCACATGTACATTAGACAAGGCGTCATAGGCGTTTACGAAACGGAGGCTCAGGCTCCATCTAAGGCTTCGGCTCCAATTCGTGAATCCATTTTTTATATAACAAGCCTCAAAATAGAGACTTTTGACTGCGGTTCGGAAGTAGATTCTCTGATTTGAAATGGAAAACAGAGCACCAGCTTCAATGAAAAACCACAACCAATATTTTCAGCATAGGATCTCAGAGCTGGAGCCTGATCTTGAGCCACAGCTTCCGTTTCGTAACCCCCCTAGTTTCATGAAGGCACTGTGTCTGGATTTTGTTTTTAGGATAAGTCGATTTTGACGACTAAACAAGTCAACTCGGGGTCGATTTCACGAAGTCCTACGATCTATCGTAACTCGAGTTACGAAGGATACCCCAATCCTACGTATCCTTCGTAGGGCTGCAGTGCATCACAAGTTCTACTATTGATAGTAAATTACGATAGGTTTGGTGAAATGGACCCCCGTCCAGATAAAGTATGCTGTCATGCGTAGACACAGTCACAGTATGGCATTTGTAGAGTACATTGGGCTGTTTATTTGGTATTCAACTCTCTGTGAATGATATTGTCAAGCAAAGGTGGTGCATGACTAAAGTAGACATTTAAGTGTTCGTGTCCGAACACAGAGCTGTTCCGACTTTATTTAATTAGCTTGAAGCATTGTTCCTAAACGTTCAATCAAATTGTCATCACAGAAACAACTAAGTCTTGGAGTAGCACTAGCACAGACATCACACCGAAAAGGTATCATGTCAATCAGACACTGATTACTATATGGAATACAATTTATTAAGAAATCAATTAAGACATTTTACAAACTTAATATTTTTTTAGAAACTTCAGCTTATTAGCTTTCACAAGATACCTCATATAAGTTACTACACTTAAAGGTGATATCATACTTTGGTTTTTTTCAAAGAAATACAGATTCATGGGCAAAAATATCAAGGAAGATACAGTTATTATTATAATGGTTTATTAAAACACTGCTCATTGCAGCCTACCGGCTGAATTACAAGACAGTTTACAATAAAAATACAAACAGGTAGACACAGAATTGAAATATGTAGTTAACAGTAAAATACAAAAAAACACCAAAACACAAAATTTCAGCTGAACTAAAAGGAGTAAAAATAAATATTGCACAACAAACAACACTTTTTAAAAATATACATTGAGTTGAGTTATGAGGCAATAAGATTGTGCTTAGAGCATCATTAACAAGTCTGTTTAAGTATGGAACTGGGCTGTTTTTTAAAAGAGTAGTTTTACATGTCACTTCATGAAGAATTCTTTTTGACCTGAGATTCATAGAATGTGTGCTTTTTGATTGGACAAACCATTGGTTAAATTTATTTGAGTTGTATGAATGCAAAGCAAATTTGGTACAAAGCTTGGCTCTTCTACTAGATAAAGGCTCCAGACCCAGTGTGGATAATTCAAAATCATAATTATTATACTTTTGACCTAAAATGATACGAGATATTCTTTTTTGAATGTTTTCTATTTGATCAGAAAGAGTGTAGGAAATACCGGAATGCCATAATGGTGTTGCATATTCCACAAGGGGTCGGATATAACCCGTATATACAACAACAAGTTCATTATTAGTAAGACCATTATTCTTTCATTTCCTCAACATGAAGAGTTTCTTAGAGGCTTTTTTGACTATGTTAGCAATATGCATGTCCCATTTCGAATTCTGCTGGAAAATAACGCCTAATAATTTAGCACTCTGAACCTGTTGAAGTTGAACATCCAAAAAAGAAACCTGAACAACAGGGGGTTCCTTTCTGCCTGAATAGATTTGCATAACTTGGCATTTTGACGGGTTCAAAGAGAGTTTGTTATTTACAGCCCAATCACACAAATTGTCTAAGTCATTCTGGACCTTACTAGCAGCATTGATGTTTCTATTTTCACTAAGTGTAATATCATCAACATATTTCCAGCATTTGGTATGAACAGGATCGGCAGAGCTATTAATATAAGCTAGAAAAATCCTCTGTGGGACGCCATTTCAGAGAGTTTGCCAGTCAGAGAAGGTTTGTTTGTATTTAACCCTTTGTTGCCGATCATATAAAAAATTAGCAATCCAATGTACAATGGCTGGAGACACACCCATATTTAAAAGACTCTCGATGGCTATTACATGATTGACCGTGTCAAAAGCTTTGGTTAAGTCAGTTAACACAAGGGAACCAACATTATTTGGGGTCACCTACTGGCTCCGGTAAACATCCACAAGGTAATGTGTGGTGGATAATCCTTTCTGGTTACCAAATTGTCTTATATCTACTTTAGGTTGGATTGCCTTCAAAACCCATTTACAAACAAATCCTTCAGCCACCTTGGCTAACAATGGGATCAAAGAAATAGGCCTTAGTTTGTCCAATGTAGGTGGCGATTGCTTTCGAATGGGAACAATATTCGCTTGTTTCCATTGAACTGGAACAATATCCTGGGAGAACGAGGAATTTATAATATCAGTAACCGGGATACTCAGCTCATATGCAAATTCCTTAATAATTCTTCCTGGTAAATTATCAGGACCTACGGATTTGGAGACAGAAATTCTTTTCAGCTACTTGTAAACTTGCCAAGGTTCAACCCGGGGTGGTGGCTCAAGTGACGGCAAGTAAGCTGGGAGCTCATGAAAATTCAGAGGGTTTTGTGATTGCGAAAAACAAGCCAAATGACTATTTATTTTGTTGGCAATTAACGAATGCTCAGATGTATCCAAGTATGGTATGTGAATAGTAAGATCATTTTTCCTTATGTTAGCCATATTACGTTCTTCCCTGTGCCACCTCCCCGGATCCAATGTTTTTAATCTACGAATTCTACCAGGGTAGTAAGATTGTTTCGCAACAATTATTTCCCTATTGACTCTATTACGCATGATGCGAAACAGATGTCGGTTTTTTCGGTAAATGCTCTTTGCCTCTGGGAAATTATGTTCTTAATTTTATCAGTCATCCAAAGTTTATCATTATTGTGACGCTTGATAATTTTAAGAGGAAAATGATCCTCAAAGGCACTATGAACCAGACTATAGAAGGCATCTGCTTTAACTTGACAAACATTGGAATTCAAAATATCATGCCAATTCTGTGCCTGTACCCATCTACCAAATGATCTAATACCAGATTCCTTAATAGTTGCAGTCATCTGTGAAAATTTCAGTCCCATACGGTGCCCACTTTTAGAGAAAACAGTGAAAAATGGCTACAGCATTTCTTAATTCTTTTCTCTTTAATTTTTTATCCTTTAACAAATCAGAAAGATTTTCGTTCGCTGTTTTACTAATTTCTGGATAAATACACCATTTCGGGCGAAAAAAAAATTAACGGTATGTTTCTACCAGCACCATCTTCATATCATGAAAGTTATACTATGAACATTTCTGTTTTGGTTTCTTACCAAAGTATGATAGTACCTTTAAGCTATGGAAGGAAACCTGTTCCGACATCTCCGATGTCGGGGAAGCTAAAATACTGCAAAGGTATGCTTTTTAGAGTGATGTATTAAAACAAAAATATGTTTTACAAAGGGTTTCCTTTTTTTGTACGATGCAGGTACGGATATAGGAAGGCACAATGGCCCGTATTAGTAGCATCTGTGAACGGAGCCGCCGAGTTTATTTCTGTATCCTTGTGATTCTGACGTGGTTTTTGCAATGTGCTCAATGTGAACTAAGAGGTAGGTTGTTTGAATCACAGAAATTCATTAGCGTTTAGAATATGAAACTCAATACCAATACCACTCAATTTCCATACAATTTTTCGACTTGATTTTGATTTTATTTTTTCGGATATATTGTTCCTTTTCCCATTCCCGTTGTGTCTGTGGTTCGAGTTCCAGAGTCCACCAAAATAGTTTTATGTCTGTCGTTATTTGTATCATACAATTTAAATCTTGAATACACGGGTTTACACTTCCAAAAGTACGCATGCGTGTTAGTGCCTCGTTTCGAAGTCGCGATCAAAACCGCCGAAGTGTAAACCCCTGTATTTTCTTCGACAATGGACGGTTTTACACATCGCAAAGTGCGCATGCGTGGAAGTGCCTCGTTTTGAAGTTGCGATCAAAATCTAAGATGGCCGCCATGGTGTAAACCCGTGCATTCTTCAGGCTCAGTATTTCTTAGCGTAGCAGTTCAGTTTTCATGTGTTTTCGTTCGTACGAACGATACTTTTGGTGGGCGTACATCACTCAATGGCCAGTAATTAACATGTGCAGGAAGCAAGAGCCCAACAATCATTATTGCTCAATTGGTTTCGCACAGAAGGATGGACTGCAACTTGTTGCCTGTTTACCCGTTTGAAATTACCAATGCAGAATTAAATTGTTTATATAATCGTAAGCACAGACAAAGGCACGTTACATGTAGATTGGTGGTCTGTGTCACACCTTCTGCGAAGATGCGTCAATGATGATTTCTCCAAGTGAACAAATTCCCATATGAATGTCATTTTCTATAACAAACACCAAAAAGACTCCGCTCCTATTAAAAGTGACGATAGGCACGTTCTCACACACCAAAAAGCGCGACTATTTTGGTTGCACTCCAAATCGCGACCCAAATAGTTGCGCTTTTTGTTGTGTTACCACAGCCAAAAAAGCGCGACCCAAATCGTACCAGACGAGTTCTATCAAACTGCCCGTGCGCAGTGAAACATGAAGTTGGCATACACCCTGTGCTGCACACACGGGCCCGCCTTGCATAATGGGATATAATAAACCGGTATTTATTTGGCGCACCGTTCACACAGCAAACTAATCTCGACTAAATGCAAAAAGACGCACTATGAGTGCGATTTGGAGTGCGCTCCAAATCGCACTAATAGTCGCGCTTATTTGTGTTCCCACACAAATAAGCGTGACTATTTGGGTCGCGCTGCAAATCGCGACCCAAATAGTCGCGCTTTTTGGTGTGTGAGAACGTGCCTATTGAAAAAGCCTTACATTTCTGTTGCTGAGTAAAGAGCGGCCTTTTGGGAATATTAACAATGGTTCATTGTTGACTTGGTCATTAAAATGCTTGCTGCGATTCACAAATCGGAGATGCTCATAAACGAAATTTACCGAATCTGGATTTTTAAAACCAAAAACCGCTTTTGTCGAAAGAACCATCAATTTGGGTGGTAGTCGTATGAAGCTTGTGATATGACTAATGAACTGTTAAAAATGAAAAGAGGCCCGAAGACAATTTAATATGACTACTGAAGACTAAATGAACACTACATCGTGACGAGCCAACTGCACTGAACAATAGCAGTGGCCTTACTTATAGCCTTACTTATAAAAGGAATTTGGGGCTAATTCGGGCGTGACACCTGGAATTACAAAAGTGTCCGTGGTGTTACATAAGAGCGCCACAACAGTACCAGCCGTAAACACTTCGTCAAACGTTTTCACAAGCAACAACTAAAAAGCAAACAAACAAACAAACACCCCCACTAACAAACACCCCCAACAAACATTGCCTCTATGATCTACTGAGCTGAAAATCCGAGTTTCACTACCAAAATGCGAGTTTTGACCAAGTTACAACATTGCATTTTAAACATACATTGTATTACTCTTCTCTTTTTTTATGAACAGTCCTTTCTGTCATTGGTAAACCAGTCTCTCAAAGCGGACAGATCCATGAACTGATAAATATGTTTCGTCCAAGTTTGAATTCATACTTCAGCACACGTAAGCACAATCTTGTCGATTGTATAATGTGTTGGGTTGTGTTTTTTTTTTGATAGTGCGAGTAGTTGTGTAGTCTTATTATGAACAACTTCATTTTCTCTTGCTTAAAGGTGCAATACAGGATTGGTAACAAAGTTAAACTTAAATGTTCACAGACTTACCCTTTAACTAACAAGGTATAAAGATGGACAAGATAGAACCCCTTCTAAAACATTTCTGCCTTAAAGGTTTACTGTAATCAAAATTGGGATAGGTGTGAACGTGCTTTAAAATTATTGCTTAACACACACATGAAGATATAAAATTATATGTTTATGTAAGCGCTTACTGTTGACCAAAATGTTCCAAATCAGTACATGTATGCCCCCCCCCCCCCAAAAAAAGTACGTCCCCCTTGGAACTGATCAACACAACAATAGCAAGTGACGTCACCTACAGAACTAGTATAGGCTTGCACCACAGTATACTGCGTGGCGATCTGCATGTGACGTAAGCAAGGTTTTCCGTCGCGAAAAGTGGGGTGTTAAATTATGTGTCTAAAATACATCCTTTTTCTATATTCAATTTTTTTAGCACAAACAGTGATAGACATGTTGAGTTTTATAACAGTACAGAAGCATCGAACTTCATATGAGTTTTGATAACAGTAAACATTTAAATATTATACCTGTTACGTCTCGGTGAGATCAAAAAAGTCTTTTTCGCTATTTTTTCGGGACTAAAATGTCCGATTGAGCTCACATTAAAACAATTTCGATTCCTTCTTTTTCGAATCAGATACTGCATTCTAAAACATTTATTTAGTGAAGAGGATCTGACGTTTCAGTCCTAGCATGATCTGTCACTAAAGCCAGGCTGACCCGATTTTGTCGTGGCAAGTCGTGCCATTTTTGGGCACGAACTGGGAGGCTCCCGCACTGTTCACGACTAGTTAACGCATAGTTCACGAGGAGTTCACGAATAGTTCACGAATGCGTGCACATCAGTGTCCACATTGACACGAACTGGCACGACGAGTTCACGAACAGTCTGCGCATAGTTTTAGCGACCCGGTCGCTAAATTTTGTCATGACCAAAATTTTGTACATTTCAAAATTCTCGTCCCGACATGGCACGCAGTCACGACGGGTTTACGCACACTTCACACCAGTTTACGATTGCTTTGCGCACTGGCACGACTCGAGTCGTGCCAGTGCAATTGTCAGAAATTGTCAGCCTTGCTTTAGTCTATAATCATTTAAATCTTTGAGAAATATACCGTTCAAGGATCGAAACATCAGGCCCTCCAAACTCCCAGTACTTAATACTAAATACATAAAACTTGCAATTTCCCCCTCAACGTTCAGAGTATGGAGACAACCACCCATGGATACAAATAGACCTAGAAACCGAACACTGTTTGGGAAAAGTTACCGTCGTGACCCGACAAAACTGCTGCGGTAAGGTTATTATTAGCTGTTTCGCATGCAGCGGAACAGCTTTTGTTTTTTGTTATTTTTTATTTTATTTTTTTTTCCACTTTTTTCCCATGGACTTAACACAGGGATTTTCTACAAGTCACTTCATACTTGGCACATAGTTAGACCAGTACCCCGAATAGTGTCCAGCGTATGTACGTCATCGTGACGTCATCACGTGCACAATTACGTCATCATAAAAGTGCAGATTTTAGGGCTCTTTATCTCCGGAACGGCAAGTCCGATGCAACTCAAACTTGGTATGTGAGTATATGGGGACGTTTTATAGACACAAAGTGCAGTCACGTGTTGATGACGTCATCATGTGATTTTATACGAATTATTCAATTTTTGGACCTTTTCTGTATATTTAATGAACGACAAATGGTATTTTCGAAATTCTTTCTGCAAAATGTTTGTTAGGCTATAGGTACATGCCACAAAATACCAAAAAGTTGTGAAGTCATGATGACGTCATCAAAAAGCCGATTTTCAGATTAACATACAAGGGAATATCCGATGGTAATAAAACTTAATGGGTAGGTAAGAAAGGATACTAGTATTGCAAATGTGAAATGACGTCACGATGACGTCATCGGCCGATTTTTTATTGATTTTTGAATAATTAATTTTGCCAGTTTTTCCCAGAAACACATATAAGCGAATATTTGATCGTAATGAAACTTTGTGGGTAGGCAGGGAGTGGTACTCGTATTTTAAATGTGAAGTGACGTCATGATGACGTCATCGGCTGATTTTTTATTGATTTTTGAATAATTAATTGTGCCATTTTTTCCAGGAAACACATAGAAGCGAATATCCGATCGAAATGAAACTTGGTGGGTAGGTAGGAAATGGTACAAGTATCTCAAATATGAAGTGACGTCACGATGACGTCAACGACTGAATTTTTATTGATTTTTTTGAATCATTAATTTTGCCTTTTAGAGTCAAAAACATAACACAAAACACTGGCCATGGAAATTCTTGGACCGCTGATATGGCTATCCATAGTAGTGGGCCAATTGTGTACATGTAAACATAGTACGACGAGCTAGAAAATCAGTCATTTTGCTGTTTCCACCGCCCATGCACAACCATACATACCTTGCTCGCTGGCCTATAGTAGACTCTGCCATTTCTGTGTTTCTCATGGTCGTGTGTGCATGTATGTACATGTATGATGTATCTATATGTATATTAATGGACGAGTGACGTCGCTCCTTATAGTTATTTACGACAATTAAAACACCGCAATTTCTCTGTACTGGGACAATTGCGTCCATATTTGTTTTTCATATTATTTATAAAAACATACGCGAAACAGCTCAGTGTTTGTCAACAAACACATCTAGTTTAAAATGATACTGTATATTAATATAACCGAGGGTGGGACCTTAGGGAGAGTTTCCCATAGGGTCGTGCATGAACTTTACTTACCTATTTCTAAACATCTTCCAAACCAATGAACTTGAAATTGACATATGTTAATACTGAGATCATTCTCTGTCTTCTATTAAAATATGGACAATACTGTCTTTAAAAGTTAGCTGGTATAATAGGGAGACACCGAAGAGTCTTTTAGACGCTTAAGTGACTACCTAATATGCAATTTAGATAAATATCTCGTTGCACTGAAATTATCCTGTTTGTGGTGTCATTTATCATCTGAATCATTCCCTATATTCTCATCAGGTGATTTTTTCACTGGTGCACTGGTCCGAAGTGGTCTCAGCTCAGACCTCACCAACAACCAGCCATGCGGGGTATCAATCAACAGTTCCCAGGCCATCACTGGAGCAACTTATGTATTCCTCTGCGATTCACCAAGGATGGCCAGATATGTGTCATTGGACATTGATCCTGCTAGGCCTGGTGGCTCTTCTACAATGTTGCAAATTGCCTTGCTCACGGTAGACGAATACGCTGGAAATTGCAGCACATTTAATTCGAGCACACAAGGTGAGGATATATAGTACTCAAGTATATCGTTCAATGTTGGCTCCTTGAATTGAAAAAAATAATAAGATCTCGATAGTTTTAACCTTCGTCTTCGATCCCCTTTAAAAGGAGCTGAGAAAGCTAAAAGTTAATCAACATTGTTTCAAGAAAGATTTTAGGCTTTGTATGGTGACAATTGGTTAACATCATGTATAATGAGAAAGACTTGCGGTGACAACATGTATAATACTCTTTTAGGAAGATGTGTGGTCCTGAAAAGGACCGATGAGAGTGGTTTCTCGCTTTTTCGACTAGTGTGCTCTAGTCGTCCTCAAGAGGGAGAGTGGTCGGCGATGTGGGCGTGTTTCACGAGTGGCAGACTTGTCGAAATCCAGCATTCGCACGGAATGCGGTACACTCAAGGTTGACTGTCTGGTGCAGGTTTGTCCTTGTGGGTGTGAAGGAAGCCCTGTAGTTTTCTAGGAGCAGAGTGGCGAACTTGAATGGACTCTAGGATGCGACGGAGCTGGTGAGAGGCTGGACCGATGAAAGGGAGACAAACTAAAGGGTTGGGGAGGCCCTAGCAGACCCTACTACATTGAGAGATGGTTTGGTGAGGGAAATTTTGGCTGGGATGGTAACCGTTGAGCTTGAGGGCGGCCTTGATGTGCTTGAGTTCTTTGTGGAGAGAGTTCTTGTCACAGATCTGATGGGCTCGGCGAACAAGAGTCCGGTTGACGGAGGTCTTGACAGCTGGATGATGGAAAGATCTCTTGTGTAGGTTTTTGTCGGTGTGAGTTGGTTTCCTGTATACCCGGTGGTGGGGAGTCCCATCTTCATTCCTCGTGAATAGACGTAGTTTCCCTGTTCTCCAATGTACCCACCAACCTAGCCTGCTTCATCGACAAAAACAACGACTGGAACACGACACCAGCCTACCGGACCGCACCGCTCAACCTTCAACCCAGATTGCTGATCTCCTCCACCTTTGCGTCACATCCAGGTACTCCAGATTCCAAGACAAGTTCTACAAGCAGACTACCGGTTCCCCCATGGGCTCACCCATACCTCCATCCCTGACCAATCTCTTCATGGAAGAATTCAAGACTTCATCCCTACTGACGGCAGTTCACAAGCCCAGTCTCTGGCTGAGATCTGGATGATACAATCGTGATCTGGCCTCATGGACACGACCTCCTCCATGAGTTTATCAACTACCTCAACCAGCAGCATCCTTATATCACCTTCACCATGGAACAAGAACAAGCGGCCAACTCCCCTTCCTCGACGTTCAAGAGTATTATATATGGAGTCACCGCAAGTCTTACTCATTCTAGTCTCTCCACCATGCAAAACTTCACACCTCAGGACCTTTGCGGACCTCTCCAAGTATTGAAGAGATTACGTCGTCTAAGCCAATCATTTTGTACTCACTCTTTTAACCTTGTACAGGTTTCATAAGTTTGCCAGTCGGCCAGGAACAAACATCGGTGAGCTCATATTATGGACTACCCGAAGATTCTGTGGATGGGAATTTAGCTACATTTTCAGCCACAGGTTAGACTTCAACATTTCCGCCCCCTTTTCAACATTCACAGCACTTTGGAACTGGGTCTTTAACTTTATAGCTCACGCGCGCGCACGCGCACAACAACGTGCGCATTGTCACAATTGCGCGCGCGCATGCTCAGAGCTAGCAAAAAAGGAGACATCAGTCTGCTGCCGCCAACGTCTCAAAAGTCTCCCTTTTGATCATTCTTGTCTTCCAGATAGAGGCGCGCATCCCTGGTGGAGAGTTGACTTGGAAACTGAACACTGTGTGGGAAGAATCAACGTTACTCTCCGCGTCGACTGCTATAGTAAGAGCTACTTGTTTAACAATTTTTTAGAACTTCCTGTTTTGTTTGTTAAATAAATGGGAGACTTTTGGAGGGTCGGTCTTGAGTCAACAACGCACGCACAAGCCATGCTTTCGCAATTGTGAGCATGCGCGCGTTGTATTGCGCATGCGCGCGCGTGCGCTGTTGACTCAAGACCGACCCTCCAAAAAGTCGCCCATTTTCCAAAATAGAAGCTATTTTATATATGTGGATCGGTTTCCGGAAACACCATGTTCGTTCGTACTTTCACACTTCTATTTCGTTCGCACTTCTCGTAAGGTCTCAACGCTTCGACTAGCCTGCTCTAGTCCTGATCCAATTGTCACCATGCAAAGCCTCAAATCTTTCTATTTTATATAGTTTGTATATTACAGACATTTAAAGTGAATGTATCTGTCTATATTTCTGAATAATTTCCTGCTGCAGCGGATGGCTTTGGGTATATATTCTTAAAGCATTATTTAAATGCTTTCAGGTATAACGTTGAAGGTGACAAAGTTAAGTATTTTAAGTCAAATTCTGAATGCAGTATTGTCAGCAACTTTTCCCGGTCACCATAATCAAGCGTCAAAAAAGTAATAACGGCAAATAATAATTTCTTTCATTTTTTTTAAATCTTGTCCATATGCACAGATAACTATCATTTCACTGATACAATAGCTCGAGCTGGTTTAAGCCCTATCTACACCGACAACCAGCCATGCGGGGTACCAGCACCCAGGGAACAGTCCATAAAAGGAGCAACTATTATATTCCCGTGTGATACACCAAGGAAGGCCAGATATGTGTCACTGGACGTCGATCGCGCCAATCCTGAGGTTGAAAATGTCCAGTTAGCGCTTGCTGAGGTGACAGTAGACGAGCATACAGATGGCGAATGCAACGCCAGTCATCCTACCCCGGAAAGTAATATTGTCCAGTGAACCGTTTATTTCTTTTCATTGAAAAGTGAACAAAGAGAAATTAACTGGAGCGGGATTCGAACCGGCGACCTCCTGAATGCCGTACGGTATTCAGGAGGTCGCCGGTTCGAGTCCCGCTCCGGTCAATTTTTTCCTAGCAGGATCATAGTTCCATAGTTCCAATTCCTGGGGTGGATTGCAATTAAAATAGTCTTAAATGGTGGGCTTAAAGACCTTCTCTCTTAGCCGGCCTTGAGTAAGACTACGAAGTAAGCCCATTGCAATAAGCAATGCATTTGTTTTCTGGTGTTTTTTTTTATATCAGGTCAATGCCCTTGCTTTGGCAAGTTTAGGAATACCCGCCTGAGCTTCGAGCTCATGCACGTAGGAGGGCAGATTGGAAACAACCAGCCTCTGAAGACCGAGATGACCAAATCTCCCCTGCTCTGTGCTCAGCTCTGCATCCTGTATGCTGAATGTTTCTCCTTTGACTTTGCACTGGGTACCGGGCAGTGCCATCTTCACAACGTCGCCTCAGCAGACATAGAGGTGACTCCAAGCAGTGGTGTCCTCATCTATACTCTGGAGTAACGATTCCGGACACTACCCTGGCATAAAAACAATCCAAACATAAATGTCATTGAACGTTTTCATCATAAATCTGCTACGGATCATACAGTCAAGTTTATGATTATCATGGTTAGATCGTACTTTCAGTACTTGCACTAAATCCATTTAAGCTTGTGATATATTTCAATGCGCATAGACATCGTAGATGTTAATTTTTCACATTCTTGTGTAAGTATTTATTGGCCACTTTTAATAATGTTCTGCCTTGTAGGTCTTGCCTTTTGCATGGTCTTTGCCTTTTTGGTTGTAGCCTTTGCGATTTGGAGAATTTTGTCATTTAAATTTGAGGTTTGGATGTTTCAGGATTTGTCTGCGCTATACCTTTTTGTCCTATAATTGCAGTTTGCAAGGTTTTTGCCCTCACATATTTATCTTTTGCAGTTTTGGATGGTTTCTCCCATTCGACCTAGCTTAAGTTCAGTTGTAGGTTTAATGTCTATTTACTTTTGGATCTTGCAGTTTCCAGGTTTGTTTGCCTTTAACCTTTTAGATCTTGCAACTTGCATATATTTCGCCTTTTACCATTTACTTCGTGCAATTTGCATTTTGAAGAGTTCGTTTGCAAAAACAGATAACTCCATTGATGAAAAATTAACTTAATCATGCTTTACATTTTAGTATCCATGGAAACCGCGTACATTTGAACATATAAAACTTATTATCTTGTTGCAAATTTATCAAAATATAGAAAACGAAGAAAAAGAATGTATTGGTGTATCCTTCAATAAAAAAAATAGAAGCATCCGTGATGATAATGTACATTTTTCAACAAAGGAGTTTATCTGTTTTTGCAAATGAACTCTTCAAATATGTTTGCCTTTTAACATTTTAAATCTAACAATTTGCATATATTTTGCCTTTTACCATTTACATCTTGCAATTTGCATATATTTTTGCCTTTTACCATTTTGGATCTTGCAATTTGTATATATTTTGCCTTTTACCATTTACATCTTGCAATGTGCATATATTTTGCCTTTTACCATTTACATCTTGCAATTTGCATATATTTTTGCCTTTTACCATTTTAGATCTTGCCGGTTCCATGTTTTTTTCCTTTTCGCTTTTAAACCTTGCAGTTGGGAGGGTTTTTGCTAGTCGCTTTTTAGATCTTGCAGTTTGCAGGTTATTGCCTATTTGCTTTTACACTTTGCAGTTGGGAGGGTTTTTGCAATAGTCGCCCTTTAGATCTTGCACTTTGCAGGTTTTTCTGCCCATTTGCTTTTACACTTTGCAGTTGGGAGGGTTTTTGCAATAGTCGCCCTTTAGATCTTGCAGTTTGCAGGTTTTTGCCCATTTGCTTTTAAACTTTGCAGTTGGGAGGGTTTTTGCTAGTCGCCCTTTAGATCTTGGAGTTTGCAGGTTTTTGCCCATTTGCTTTTACACTTTGCAGTTGGGAGGGTTTTTGCAATAGTCGCCCTTTAGATCTTGCAGTTTGCAGGTTTTTGCCCATTTGCTTTTAAACTTTGCAGTTGGGAGGGTTTTTGCTAGTCGCCCTTTAGATCTTGCAGTTTGCAGGTTTTTGCCCATTTGCTTTTACACTTTGCAGTTGGGAGGGTTTTTGCAATAGTCGCCCTTTAGATCTTGCAGTTTGCAGGTTTTTGCCCATTTGCTTTTACACTTTGCAGTTGGGGGGGGGGGGTGGCTAGTCGTCCTTTAGATCTTGCAGTTTGCATGTTTTTCTGCCCGTTTGCTTTTACACTTTGCAGTTGGGAGGGTTTTTGCTTGTCTCCCTTTAGATCTTGCAGTTTGCAGGTTTTTACCCATTTGCTTTTACACTTTGCAGTTTGGAGGGTTTTTGCAAGTCGCCCTTTAGATCTTGCAGTTTGCAGGTTTCATGTATTTTGCCCTTTAACCCTTACATTTGAGAAGATAAAATTACATGTTTCTTTACCTTAAGAATTTTTGCATTTCACCTTTTAGGTCTTGCAGCCCCATGTAATTTCGTATATAAATTCGCTTTAGGTATAAGCTATTTTGTTCATCGCCATTTGGCAGTCGTACAATTATAGATGTTTAAAAAAAATTGCAATTTATTCGGATCTGTTTTGATAAGTGATTTTTCTTAAAATTATATAAAGACAAATGGAAACTTTATAAAAATGCCAAACTCACTGGTTGTTTTGCCCCATTGTATTTACGTGTGCATTGCCTTCAATCTTTTATTATACATTGAAGGATAACAATTAGCGCTTGTACAATACCTCTCCCTACAATTCAACCCCTTTTGATGGCTTGCCATACCACCAGCTCATTTTTATCAAACTCAAAATCTTTATAGTTAGGGGGGCCTGACGCATTTCGATCCTAGCCTAGATCTTTCTCAAATGCTAAACATAATGTTTGCCTTTGAGAAAGATCCTTCTAGGATCGAAACGCGTCAGGCCCTCCTATAAAATCGAAACATTTGATGTATTTCAGATAATTTTGCCTGATGAGCGGTTTGCAGCAGTTTATAACTTGTATTGATTTTATTCAAAATTAAATTCTATTCAAACTGGATCTTGCTTTTTTATTGACGTTACGTTTACTTTGAATGGGAACACCAATGTGTAGGGCCTACCTGTAATTCCAAAGTACGTTTAACCCGCATGTCAAAAAGTGATGAACATTGCGTTCATATAATTTTGTTAATTTTGGCTTTTAAGAAATAAAACGAAATAACATCGTTAGTGGGAATTGCACAATACTGTCACCAGGTGTCAATTTATTTTGGTCGTGTGTTTTGTGCGTTCCATACAGTAGGCCTATCTTTCTTGTTTTGCTGTTAGCCCGGGCCCTCAATGTGGAGGACTTATAGCGAAATACTGACTCATTTCTTTTTTATAAAACGTAAATAATGGTTTTTGATCTTGCCAAGATAAACAATATTGTTGGTGTTTGGTTTGACTGTTTCTTGATAAATACACCGTTTCAGTAGGAAATTATTCTAACGATGTTTCTACCAGCACTATCTTCAAAACCTAACAGTTATATGTATTAAATCTGTTAACATTTCTGTTTTGGTTTGTTACCAATGGTGTACGTGCCCTTTTAATGAACGGATCGTGAAAATGAAATCAGTCACATTAAAAAAACAAAATACATACGGTACTGAAGAAATGCATTGAAATCGAAGAACATGTAAGGGTTTTGGAAATCCATTCGTTTCGTTGCAATGTTGACCAATTGGAATCGTGGGATGGAAAAAAAGCAAAATTTATGCAAAGTGGATTTTAGTTTTTACCTGGACTGATAAGACAATCTACCATTCATTGGTCCGTTGTACTCTGAAAGAATAGGATAACTTATTTGTCCTGTGTTTTGTCTGTATTTTTCTCTTATTTTTTTTTTTTTAGGAATCAGTTTAATGACGAAGTTCCAGTGTTTGGACACTCGCGTAATGCACAATAAAAGAGGGCGTGCTTCGGTTGCGGGCTGTCTGCAGCGTACCGCTAGAGGGGGTGTTTTTTGTGGGAACTCAAACGTGTTTGTTTTGCCATACAGTCACGACGGTCGGAATCATTGTACTTTTACTATCCAGTTTTCGAACTTCGAACCATGTTCTTGGTGAGTTAAATCTGTTTTATTCTTTATGAAGTATCAAGGAATAACACAGAGGGATGGCTGGGTTTAAAACAACGGACGTTTAAATGGATACAATTATCAGTACAAAGTAGTTTGTTGGGAAAACTGGTGTGCTTGTATGATGTAGGCCTACTGTATGCCCAGTGTTGGCTTACGGCCACGACCGTTAAGTGTGCATTCTGTGTTCCGGGGAGGGATGGGGGGGGGTTGTGTGGGGCTAGAAATAAATATCGTGATTCAAGCCGTATGATTATTGCTTGACGGTTTATCATCCAATACTGTTTCAAGTTCATTTAAAGATTACAAAGTGTATTGCATCCATGCCTTAAATGTACATTGGCGCACCTTATATTTCTTTGTCTGATCTTTGTTGAATTTCTAATGGTATTTCTAAAATGTTTGCTTGATTATCAGCAAGAAGACAAATTCCATTTTTTTAAGAGGCATACAAACTTAATTCCAAATTTCCAAATCCGTTCATGAAACAATATGCAGAATGTGATATACATGTATGTAACCTTGTAAAGGTTTTGCCCATAGCACGTAACATTTTCTCCTATAGCATAAATGCTATGCAAAAAGGCTAGGGGCCCAATTTCATGGAATCCGTTACCGTTAGCAAAAAATCTTCGCTTACGGTAGCAGAATTTTTTTGGTAACGGTTAGCGTATTTCACGGAAGAGTTTCCTTTTTGGTAACGGTAAGCAAGGAATTTGTGCAGAATGCATACGGCAGCGCGTTAGCAGAAAATTATCACGGTTAGCCAAGAAATTCTTCGCTAACCAAGAGTCTTGCTTACGGATTCCATGAAATAGATCTCACGCGTAGCAGTGCACGTAAGCACAAAAATAGGCCGTAACAGATTCCATGAAATTGGGCCCTGGAGAGTCGCTCTGAAGAAACCAACACTGTTCGTGAATTCCATTAGTAACGGGGCGTTTGTGGTGCATGCAGCGTCGCGCTAGGTTTTCGAAGTATATAGATGAACCAAACGTTTGTCTGAGGACGTGCAGTAATGGTCTTCCCAAACAATCGATAAAACCGGTAGGCAGAAACCGCTATGTAACCACGGTAACTGAAACCACGTACTCTTTTTGTTATACACCTTCCAAGCAAGCAGCACTTGCGTGGTCCAAATTAAACACGAGAGCTGTATGCATTTCGTGAGGTTGTTATGGGACGGCTAATGATATTCCGTGGACAACACTTTGTTTTTCGCCAGGCATGCCTAATTATTTGCTTCACTGGTGTACAGCGTGATGACAACGACCAATTGAAACGAGAATGTCACGAAATTTTGCCATAACGAACAACTCAGCGATGGTGTTGCTTTTCTTTGCTAATGCCATAGCAAACAGCAAGGCACTGTTTCAGTACAGTTAGTGTATAAGTGGTGTAACCCATAGTTGACTCTGTTATACTGCTGGAGATAACTTGCATTGTGTTGCACCCGATAACAGTGGAAATTGAAAGGTAAGTAAGCCATTGATTTTCTACATTGAACCAATTGTTTGATTGCATCTGGTACTTCTTGTTTCACAGGAATGGGGAAATCATTTAAGCATTTAAGTGTACACTGTCAACATTTTCACTCGCACTGTCAACATATTTGAACATGTTGTCAGTGTATAATACACAGAGCAAAATGAGTTGGGTAACATGTCACAGCAACATCTCGGTAACATGTTGGCCAAATGTTGCTAGTGTACACAGGCTCCAAAGTCGTGTTACCCAGGGGCCAGTTTCGTAGAGCTGCTTACACCCATGTGCTTAAGCATGAAAAGTCTTCCTTGATTAAACAGGATTGCCAACCAAATTTTCATATGATGTTGACCGCTTTTGACTTGTGTTCGGCCATTGTTGACTGAGCATAACATTCACAAGAAGTTTTGGCTGTAATACTGATTTTATTTACCAAGGTGCTTATAAGCAAATTCGGTTGCTTAAGCAGCTGTATAAAATTGGCCCATGGTGTGTTGCGCTAACTTGGCAACATGTTACCGAAAATGATACCGAAATTGTTGACAGTGTACACTCTGCTTGACTGTGTTCCTTCGTGTTACAGGTACGACAGACAGAATGGTTTGCATCAGCAACACCCTGGCTTTTGTTGGTGAATGGAAAGATGGCGTTTATTTGTTATATCTGGCAATACAGATGTGGATCTTACATTTTGCTCAATGTGAACTTACGGGTAAGTTGATTATGCAATGACAATAGTCATCCATCGTTCAAACGATGGTCCATACCTATTGTATATTTTTGTGAGACTTGCTAGCTATAGTCTTTACCAGGCGCGGTTCTAGAGCCATTTTTTGTTTGGGGGGGGGGGGGGGGCTAGACCATTCACACGTGACGACATCTTGTAACATTCGCTTCATGTTATTTATATTTAGGAGTCGAAAGCAACCTATAGAAACATTGAAACGATCGTATTTCCCAGCATTTTTTCAATTGCATTTTGTTAGGGGGTGTGGGCTAGACACACAATTTTGGAGGGGGCAACCCCCCCCCCTCCAAGCCTTCGTTGAACTGAAATGTTCACAGATTTACATATAACTTTCTGGGTATGAAGATGGTGCTGGTAGAATCCTACCGTTAAAATTGTTTCGCCTGTAATGGTGTATTTATCAAGGTATTAGTAAAACAACGACCGAAAATCTTGTTGATCTTTTAAAAGATCAACAATAAAAGAGGAAAGACTTAAGAAATACTGTGGCCGTTTTTCACGATTTTCTCAAAAAGTTGCCACCGTATTGGACTGAAATGTTTACAGATGACTGTGACTGTATCTTCCTTGATATTTTTGCCCATGAATCTGTACTTCTTTGACAAAAACCAAAGTATGATATTACCTTTAATTTACTCTGCATATAATACAGCCTTGTGAAACAATACTGGATCGTTAGACCTGACGTGCATATTTTGATTTAGATATGAATCGATTGTACATTTATCGGTAACGGACCAATATGCATAATTTATGTCACATGCCAGAATTCAACCGTCGTAACTGTACCTATTTTTCTTTAATCCTGAAATTATCTGACCTATGCTTCAAATGATCATAGGCAGTTCCGCTTGTTCTGATTTTTGGCTTTTTCGCATAGTCATGGAAGATTCTTCTTTGTAACAAATTATTTGTTCACTGCGAACTGTACTTTCAATCAAATCGGAAGTAGCTCCTTATTTGAAAGTGGTAACTTTTAAATTCGGACTTCGGAAACCCAACCAGATTGACTTTAAACTAGGAACGTACTAAGACCATATAATGTAAAGTGGGCACATTGGTCAAAAACAGATATAGACCTATTTCTTTTTTATACTTCTAAGAAGCAAATGCCGATCGTTTCAAAATTTGGTGGGAAATCGAAATATTTATTGGTTCGAGATAGAATTTATGAAGTAACGTCATTAAGACGTCATCACTTGAATTAAACCGTATTGTGCCATCCAAACCACATTGACTTTGTACGGAGTTTTGTACGTGACAATATTATACAACATACAATGTCATGTTCGATTGACACAAAACTTGGTATACGTCAAAGCCCGCGGAAGATGTGATATCATCATGACATCACCAAGGGTCATTTCTCATTATGTCATTTCCCTTGCCTACTTGAATTTGTTCTTTTCCATCATTTGCAGCTTTGTCCGTCACTGGTAAAGTAGCATTTCAAAGCTCGAATAAAAACATTGCGCAAGACATGTTGGATGGCAAAACAAATAATTTTGTAAGCACAGGTAGGCCATAAATTGTAATATATATAATTATATATAATTTATTATGCTGAAATTTTATTAAGAAAAATATGAAAAAACAACAACTCAAATACGTTATTTGTTAAAATGAAAACGATGTTTAACAATGTATTTTTGTTCATGTAATTGATCGCAGCTCTCATTATATGGCCCATCACTACAAAACCCTTCTGCTTTACTTTTGAGAGTAAAAACAATAAAACCCCTTTTCCTACGCAGATTTGATATATGAATTTAGCCATCTCTTTTGTGATTTGCGTAGATCCGTGAAGATTCATCTTGAATCCACTGTCGAAATCATATAAAAAAGTTAACAGTTTATAAACTGTAAAACAGATAAAATAGCTCATCAGCCCAAATAATGACCTGACGCATTATGCAACGCTAACAGGTAGTATAGGGCCAGGGGCCAATTTCCCGGCCCTGCCTAGCACAAACATTTGCTAAGCATGACATTTCCATCTTGATAAAAACAAAAAAATTTCCATGTGTTAAGTATCACTTGTGATTTTTCTTTGGCTGTTGTTCGCTGACAATGAATATCGAATGGAATTTATAATGCTGGTTTGTTTTATTGGGCAAGACATTAATTGTTCTTACCGATTGTTTTTGTGCTTAGCAGCTCCTTGAAATTGGCCCATGATCCTAGCTAGTCTATAGTGTAATTAGATGCACACGCCGTACAGCGCGTGAGCGTCTATCACATGCGTGTAGATTTTATGATTAATTATGCAAACCAACCCAGCACTGACCTCTAGGTTTTGACCAATCAACATACTCGGCCTCCGTCACAATCCAGACTGAAATATTCTCAATACAGATCTGGGGCCAATTTCATAAAAAACAAATTTGCTAAGTACGACATTTTCCGTCTTAATAAAAAAAGGGTTCACAACCAAATGTCCATGTTTTGTGTATCACTTATGATTGTCCTTTGGCTGTTGTTCGCTGACCATGAATATCAAATGGAATTTTCAATGGTGGATTGTTTTATTGGGCGAGACATTTTTGTGCTTAGCAACTTTTTGTGCTTAACAGTTTTATGAAATTGGCCCCTGATTGGCTGATGTGCCGCGTTGCATAAAAGTTGCAGCACGCATGTATCATACGTTCATACGTAACGTGGCACGGAGTAGAATTGGTGATACTCAGAATCGATCCTAGCAGGATTGATTAATTAATCTCAACATCAGTGACAACAAAAAACTTACCAAATTTTCATTAACATTCATCAGGGTATGGAGACAGTCACCCATGGATACGAATAGACTTGGGAACCGAACACTGTTTGGGAATAGTCACCGCCTGGCCAAGAGGACAATGTTGTGGTAAGGTCATTAATCTATTAGACAATGTGGATTGTGTACATGTGTCATGCTACTAGATGGGTGGAATACACGGAGATGTATGCGTGCTGTGGCCTAGTGGTCTGGCGTGTCGTACTCAAGATCTTGTGATCAATCTACAGATTGTGGGCTCGAACCCAGCCATGGGCTAATGGCGCTTGCATCCTTGGGCAAGACGCTTTCTCACATATTGCTCCTCTTCACCCACGTGTGTAAATGGGTACCTGTGAGGGTAGAGATGGCTTTGCGGTTCGATTAGCCTCTGTGCACCTTATGGTAGCACGAGGCTGTATACTCCCCAGGGAGCTGAGATTGTTTCAGGAATGTAAATGGGCCCGATGACCAGGGTTATAATAGATACCCTGTGATACCCTTCTTGTGTGTAAGAACGCTATATAAATGCTAATATTATTATTTTTATTATTATTAATTTTATCTTTTATTATGAATGTACCTTATTTTTAGTAGCATATTGAAATAATAATTGTTTTTGTACAGATTTCAACAATTTTATTGTAAAGAAAGATTTGAGGCTTTGCATGGTGACAATTGGTATGTGGATCGGTTTGCAGAAACATCATGTAAGAATCGTTCGTACATTTGCACTTCTATTTCGATCGCACTTCTCGTAAGGTCTCAACGTTTCAACTAGCCTGCTCTAGTCCTCATCAGGAGACTGATGTCCATATATTGAAGTCATCACTATGTTGAGCTTAATCATAACAGATGACAAATTAGACTCAAAGAAATCCCTTGTCTTATTATATTCAAAACCCAGGGTTTTATTTTACTGGTGCGGTAGCTCGAGCTGGTCTCAACGAAAAATACACCGACAACCAGCCATGCGGGGTATCAGTAACCAGGGCACAGGCCAACAACGAAGCAACAATCATATTCCCGTGCGATCCACCAAGGATGGCCAGATATGTGACATTCGACATTGATCCTAGCATGCCTGATGTTGCCAAAGCAATTTTACAGATTACTGAGCTGAAAGTGGACGAGTACGTTGGGAACTGTACTGCAAGTAACACAGGTACCCAAGGTAAATCAAATTAACATGGGTGTGACTACCGCCATCGCCTGATGAAGTATTGCTAGACATGGACCATGACAAAATTTGAGTTCTCAACCAAGACTACATCTAAGGTCAGATTAAAGAAATTGATGGAATAGACCTCAGGGAACATTTATAGGAATTATGTGGCCTCAAATTGTGGTAGTACTTTTGTGTATTATCCCAAAAATTATTGCAATATTTCCCCAACAAATTAAGAAAAACAACACTTAATTTAACAAATGGTTTAAGTTCTTGCTTCTGACTATTTTTTAATGGTATTTCTCTGTGAATGGATTATTCATTATATAATCACAATCATTTACATATTCACAAAATACATATCAAAGACTTGGGGGCAGAGAATACGACCACGCCCTCTTTTCAGTTTCCTGGTTAAGAAGCAATGACCCTGTTGTTATCAATGAATGCACACCTTCTGGTTATACATTTATGAACGTTGCACGTGGAGGTGATGACCCTCATGGTGGTATTGCAGTCATCTCTAAAAAGACCCTGAATATGTCGACCATGGATGTTAAAGCGAAACACGATACATTCGAGCTTGCATGTGTTACAGATTCTCTCAAGAAAGTTTGCTTTGCTGTCATTTATCGACCCCCACCGTCGGCAAGGAATGCTTTTAGAACTGTAGACTTTCTGGTGGAATTTCCCAATTTGCTTGATGAGCTCACAACCCGTGCTTCAGGGCTCGATGCTTCAACATCCACATCGACATGCCACATAAAAACCGACACCTCTCGATTCCTATCGTCTTTGGATGAGGCTGGGCTGTATCAGCACATACGTACTCCAACCCATCGACATGGCCACATCCTCGACCTCATCATATCACAGCCCGAGTCAGCCATTGTGAGTGACTGTCGAGTATATAATAAGCTGTATTCTGATCATCACATACTGAGCTGCAATGTGAATATAGCTAACCCACCTCCCCAGACTATTACATCATTATCAAGGGATTTTCGAACCCTAGACAGAGACACATTTTCTAAAGATCTTGTGAATGCGCTGAACGCATTTCCAATCCACGGCTCTGTTGACGACCAAGTTGCTTATTACAACAAGGCCACTCAGTCTACCCTTGATTTGCACTGTCTATCATCAACACGGACTAAGCGTCTTCAGGTGAACCCACCCTGGTATACTGACGTGATCCATTGTGCTAGGCGCGTCAGAAGGAGATTGGAGAGGCGCTGGAATAAGTCAGGCAACGCTGCAGATCGTTTACGATATACTGATCAGGTACACCTCGTGAACAAGCTTATCCATGCTGAGAAATGTAAATATTACAATGATCAACTCAGTGGTGCCGACTCCAAATCTGCATACAGGGTGCTTAATACACTCCTCAATGTGTCACCTGCCCTACCCATCTCACCTTGCATGAAAACACTCAGCGACAAATTCGCCAGCTTCTTTAAAGACAAAGTGGTAAGGATCAGGCATGGACTTGCTACACCCGGCCAGGAGGTTCCCATACTTATTTCCAACACCCAAATAGCTCATGAACTTCCTTGTTTCCATCCTGTCACAGCAGACTGTGTTCGGAAGCTTATACTTTCGGCCCCAAACAAACATTGTTTTCTTGACCCACTTCCAACTTGGGTTTTGAAAGAGAACATCGACACCGTATTGCCATCCATTGTGTCCATCATCAACACATCTTTGTCATCAGTTATCTTTTCCTCTGCTTGGAAAGTAGCCATTGTGACACCGCTCATCAAGAAATCGAACCTTGACCAAAATAAAATCAACAACTACAGAAATATTTCCAACGTACCCTTCCTGTCAAAGATTCTCGAGAAGGTTGTCCTACTGGAATTATCCGATCACCTTGCAGATAATGACCTCTTCCAAGAACACCAATCTGCATATCGGAGTGGACACGGCACTGAGACTGCTTTAGTAAAAGTAAAGAGTGACATCACTGAGGCTCTGGACAAGAAGTTAGCTGTCATGATGGTGTTCCTTGACTTGTCCGCAGCGTTTGATTCTGTCGACCACCCCATACTACTTCGGCGCTTGTCATCTGAACTCGGCATTTCGGACAATCCTGTGTCATGGCTCACATCATACCTTAGCAATCGGTTCTGCAGGGTAAAAGTCACCAACGCTCTGTCGGAACCCCAAGCGATGGACTTCGGTGTCCCACAGGGCTCTGTTCTTGGCCCGCAACTGTTCACAATGTATACCAGCCCCATTGCAAATATCATCAAGCAGCATCGAGATGTCCAATATCATTCATATGCGGATGATGTACAGTTGTACATTGCAGTTAACCCTAGTAGCTCCGAAGCCATCGAAGCCGGTTGCCTGTCATTGACAAAGTGCGTCACCGACCTACAGACCTGGATGACTCACAACATGCTTAAAGGGATTGCATACGTTTGGTAATTTGAGCCTATTGTTTGTTTTAAACCAATATAATTGTATATATATACCATAAACTAACCTGTGAAAGTTTCAATTCAAAAGGTGGTCGCGTTTGTGAGATTTTGGCGACAAACTAGAGCGGTTATTTCACGCCAGATAACAGTTAGTCAATAGCTGAGAAGCGTTACGGCCATAACGCTTCTCAGATTCATAATTTTTGGAGATAAAAAGTGACATATCTTTCCATAACCGCGGTACTTCGAATTGAACGTTTCTCAATATGCATTATACTATCCAAAGCAGCTGTACTTCTCACCAAGTAAGTTTTTATTGCCATAAATTTTCAGAGTCATTACCAAACGTATGCAATGCCTTTAAACTCAACTGCAACAAAACTCAGTTCATGGTTGTTGCTAATCCCCGGGTACTTCCTCAACTTGAAAATGTTACACTTCAAATCAACAATGAGATCATTACATCATCAGCCACTGTCCGGAATCTCGGTGTTGAATTTGACTCTGCCATGAAGATGAATCATCACGTGTCTTCCCTTTGTCGTTCCCTCCACTATCATCTGCGCAATTTAGGTCGCATACGGCCATTCATCAACACATCTACTTGTGAGCAGGCAGTTCGAGCAGTCGTTACATCAAGGCTTGACTACTCTAACGCAGTGCTCTATGGAATTTCATCATCTGACGTTAAACGTCTCCAACGTGTCCAGAACCGGGCTGCCAAACTTGTTTTCAAGTGTGGAAAATACGAACATGTTACTCCACTCCTCCATCAACTGCACTGGCTCCCAGTCCATCAGCGAATTATATTCAAGATCCTAACCCTAGTCTACAAGTGTCTTCACAATACTGCCCCAGCATACCTCACTAGTCTCATCAATAAATACCAACCTGGACGCCCTGGCCTTCGCTCTGGTTCAGACAGTACACGCCTTGCAGTTCCCAAGATGCACTCTGCTGCAGGAGATCGTGCATTCTACGCTCATGCACCTCGCCTTTGGAACAGTCTGCCTTATCAACTCCGTTCTGCAGAGTCACTGGACGCTTTCAAGAAACACCTCAAAACTTTCTTATTTAATAGTTGATCTGTTTAGGACCGACGGTCGATTTCGCCGGACTTGTCCTAGCTCGGGATTGGTTCTTTGTGCTGCAGTGTCGCACCTTCCTTGGGATGGATTCTTGTTTAATTCCTGGTGAGGATGTTGCACTGCGGGGCTGGGGATGAGTCCTGGGTTGGGGCATGTTTCTGCGAGATCGGCTGCTAGTATCATTACACTGCAATTCACTGTATTATTATTATGAATCTCTTTTTTTTTTCTCCTCATATGATACCAAATTTTCTTAAAAGTGATACCACAATTTGAAGCCACAAACGACCTAGCAAAGCTGTTAATGGTATAAACTTCCATTTTATGAAGTCAGACCTTAGATGTAGTGGGTACGTGTTGAGCTAACACATGAATAAGAGGGTTTTCAGAACTTTGCTCCTTGACTATGCAGTTTGCACATAGAAACATCGCGATCTCCAAATCGTGTGGCAACAGATACGTGCATTTTATTTTATTTTGTCTTTCTATTTATTTTATATATTTTGTAGCTTCAATTCCTTTGTCGTTCAACGAACATCTCATCTCTGTAAGCAGTGTTTTTGGTGATCCAAAGGACTCGCTGGATGGGGATTTGTATACGTTCTCGCATACAGGTCAGCCTTAAAATACTAGAGCTATTACTTTCACTGACTTTCCTTACAGAAAATAACTTGTTGTAGTGGAGGATGTGGTCAATAACAGAGTCTTACACTCAAACTGTACTGCAATGCACTGGGTCTATACGGGAACTGGCCCTTAATTGTACCTGCACACTTTATATACACTCAACTCTCGTGCCTCTTTATACAGTGTAGTAGGAAACTCATGACGTGGAACCAATATAAATTGGAACATAAGACACATAACTGGTTCAGTACATGTGCTAGAGAGGAGCGCGCTCCAAATCGCACTAATAGTCGCAATTATTTGGTGTGTGAGAACGTTCCAACTTAGGATTGACATTCTCAAGATTGACATTTCCTTCAGTCATACCACAGCCAGTGTCACTTTATAGCTATACAACTAATTATATCTTTAGCTAGAGACTCGCATCCATGGTGGAGAGTAGACTTGGGATCTGAGCACTGCTTGGGAAGAGTCAACGTTACCCTCCGTCAAGCCTGTTGTGGTAAGACATGTAGAACTACGGTAGAGTTGCAAGACGTGAAATGAGAAACACACAGTTTGATAATTACCTGATGAGGCACAGATTCGTATAAGCCTACATGTAGGACGACACATTGTATAGGGCCTTAAATACAAACCTAAAGACTTGAGGCTACTCTTGGGACTATATTTTTCTACCACCATTTGGATTGAGGTGACTGGACTAAATGACGACGCCGAAGAAATGACTCCAGCAGCTTCGTCATGTATCTCAGGACCTCCACTTTAGGATACAAAATGGTGGTGGCTGAATAAATCCCAAGCCTATAGCACCAAGTCTCATTTAGTACAGGACTTGTCTAATTTTGTTATGATTATAAAGGCATAATGTGCTTTTATTCTCCGCCCAAGGTGTGCTTCATACAGTGTATAGCCCACTAAGACCTTCTTGCCTTGACAAACTCAAATTCATGTTCGTTGTTATGTGACATTTGCAGGTAAATATGGTTTCACGGATGCAGCAGCACGAGCTGGTCTCAGTTCAAACTACACCGACAACCAACCATGCGGGGTACCAGCAACCAGAGAACAGTCCTTCGACGGAGCAACAATCATTTTCCTGTGCGATCCACCAAGGATGGGCAGATATGTGACATTGGACATTGATCGTACCAATCCTAATGTCAGTATAAAAGAGTTAGTGCTTGCTGAGGTTACAGTGGACGAATACACAGATGACGAATGCGACTCCAATGACCCTACCACTCCAGGTAATTGTGCCCTTCAAATGGAGTTTGTTATGACAGCTTGCAATTCTTTCCTTCCGCCCAAATAGCTATAAGTCTCCAGGGGTCGATTTCACCAAATTCATCGAAACTTAATATCAATCGGAGGACTTATGATGCATTGCAGCCGATGGGATTGTTGGGTTATCCTTCGTAACTCGAATACAATCAAAATTGTAGGGCATTGTGAAATCGACTCCAGGTAGCCTTGATTTATTGGCTGACTTCGAGTTTGAAACTGTTATCATTGGCTTTTTCGCGTCAGTGAAAAGCCTTTATTTTTTGTTCGGATTTTTGTTTAGTTTTTCTTCCTCTTCTTCTTCTTGTCGTCACGGCCCATAGACTTTGCACACGTTTTGTTCGGACACCCACTTTAGTCACTTTTAAGCAGTCAATCTAAACAAAACTTGGTCCATGTAAAGTCCCTATATGGTAGATGCGTTCCCAACATTTACGTAATCACGACGCCATCAGGTGCTAAATTACAAGTAATTTAGATTTAATAATTAAAATCTAAAAAAATCAACCGTTTGAGTTATCAGAGTCTTTCTTTGTGACACATTGCTTGACCTCTGGGACATCTACTTCAAGTCAAACAGGAAGTAGCTCCTCATTTAAAAGTGGTAAGAGCTAGAATCATGATTCTTTCATCAAATGACAATGTTAGGCAAGGTCTTTCTTTGTGACACATTGCTTGATCTCTATGACCTCTACTTCCGGTCAAACAGGAAGTAGCTCCTCATTTAAAAATGGTAAGAGCTAGGATCACGATTGTTTTGCCAAATATCAATATAGGGGAAGTTCTTTTGTTGTGACACATTAATATTAATACGTTGAGAAGCAATTTATATCGTATGCGGAAAAGCCTTATGTGCTGTTTACAACAGCCATAAATGCATAGTTTCAATACATTTCTGTCATTTTCCTTTCCCGTGTTTATCTTGATGACTAAGGGCCTACTGCTTGGTCCGTCAGTGAGAAGCTGACAAAACACAGCTCTGAAGGCAATTCCGCATTACCCTACACTATTGATGACAATATGGAATCGTCCACAAGCTCACCGGGTAAGCCTCAAAATATGAGATATCACCAGTGATGCTAATACAATATCAATACAATATCAGTACAATATCAGTACAATATCAATACAATATCAAAACAATATCAATACAATATCAACACAATATCAGTACAATATCAATACAATATCAATACAATATCAATACAATATCAATGCAATATCAATCAAATATCAATATAATATCAATGCAATATCAATGCAATATCAATGCAATATCAATATAATATCAATACAATATCAATACAATATCAATACAATATCAATGCAATATCAATCAAATATCAATTTAATATCGATACAATATCAATGCAATATCAATCAAATATCAATATAATATCAATGCAATATCAATACAATATTAATTCAATATCAATGCAATATCAATACATTCAATATCAATACATTGTCAATACAAATAAACAATACAAAATACACAACACAAATACACAAAACAAATATACAATATTGATACAATATTTTAGCCATATTTCTGTATTCGTGTGGCTGGACGCAATTTTATTATAGGAATTAAATTTGATGTCTTTAGTAGAAAACACTGGTGAGCCTCGACACTTCTTTATAGAATAACTAATGGGCCTATTTTGTCTGCTAAATAATTAATAATCATCAAATTGCCACAACTTGGGAAAATTATGACTGGATTAATTTAACGTCATTGAAAAGTGATCAAAGAAAAAAGTTAGAAGATGCTTTCAAATTGAGGGACTAGATAAGTTTGTCATCTTCCAATTTTATCTAATTACTTGATAACACTTTTAATAGATTCACAGGCACTCTCCACACGAGGGTCGTCTGAGGCAAATATGTATACGTCTACCTCATCAGGTACGCAAGAAAAGACGTTTATTTGTTGATGTGACGGCAAAAATGCTTGACTAGATACGTTTCTCAGCTTCTTATTTCCTTTTATTACTGGATGTCTTATTTAACAGTTTCGACGGTCAGCGAATGGCATACGTCCCAGAACTCAGACCAACTCTTCACACTAGACCCATCTGAGCCCAATATTGAAACGTCTACATCAGGTTAGCCAGACAAAATGTGTTGTGATGGCAAGGCTGTTTGACTACATACGTTTCTCAGCTTCTTATTTCCTTTTATTACTGGATGTCTTATTTAACAGTTTCGACGGCCAGTGGAAAGCTTACATCCGAGAACCCACATCAACTCTCCACAATAGGCTCGACTGAGGCCAATATGGATACGTCATCACCAGGTAAGCCAGAAAAATGCACTTATGTGTTGATGTGATGTAATACGAGCCGGTTCATGTTTGATTACATTCCACTTAATTAAGCATGCACATGATGAGGCTTTAGTTCCCGTTCCTATTCTTAAAGGGTCTGTGCAATAGGAACATTATGGCTTGAACGGGTGCAACAAAGCAGCTGTTTTTTGTTTTTGTTCTCCATATTCATGAGCAAAACGGTGATGTCATCTAGTTATTAACTAAGAGCAGTAACCCAATTGAATTGTGCACAAAAAGTTGGGGTTGTTTTATAGGTTTTTGGACGGACCTCTTCCTCCTCAATAGATTTTGTTTTGCCGATTATGTTCCTTTCGCTCATCTGGTGGTGTAATTTATTTTGCCAAACCATTTCTGTGGGTCAAGTTTGCCTTTGGTTCCCTACAAGAGCATGCATGAAAATCCCCCATTTTGTAAAGCCATTTAAAGGAAAACCAAATTCTGGTTTGAAACCAAACTAAGACTTGCCATTCATTATCTGCCAGTAAATTCTCTGTATGAAGCCAATAGAATAACATGACTGTAAAAAGCACTGCAGGAACCCTTTAATCATGTTTATTTTTTCGATCACTCCTTTGAACAGCTTCGTCTGTCACTCAGAAACTGGTTACCTCTGAAAGACCACAGGACCATACCACACGAAGCCCTAATTCCACGCATCAAGTCGCAGGTTCGTATCCCGTCCGTGTTCCCGCTACCCACGTTTTAGACACTCAATTTGAATAGATTTTGAGCACACAGTTCTTGCCATACACTTACATCGGAATTGTCCTTGGTAAGATAAATCATAATGTATTTATATGGAGTTAGTCCTCATCCATTTAAAATTGGTAAAATATTCAGTTACTCCTTCAAGGATAGATCTGTGCATAGATCTGTTCAATTAAGAATAAGTATCAAAGATATAACTGGTGATTAGCCCTTCATGAATTATGCATGATTTCGATGAGCTTAGTTTTCAACTCGACTGCCATCGATACGGAGTGTTTTAATATTTATGTTGCAGTGCAAACATTATGGAGCTGTGCTTGATGTTAGGACAATTGTGTACATTGCTGAGTAATGGGGACATAGGTGGCAAGTGCGTTAGGCACTCGCCTCTCACCAGTGTGGGCAGACTTGTAAATTTTTAAATATTATCGATTTAGGAGCGTAGGTTTCAAAGGTGGTAAGTGCGTTAGGCACTCGCCTCCCACCAATGTGGCCCAGGTTTGATCCCAGCTTGGGTCATATGTGAGTAGAGTTGTGCGTTGGTTCTTTCCTATGCTTCGAGGGTTTTTCTCCGGGTTCTCCGGTTTTCCTCCCTCAACGAAAATCAAACACTTTCGATCTCAGACTGTACTCCGTGATCTTATATGGGTTGATGTGGCTGGCAGCCAAGGGCGCCCATGAGAGCCTGCTAGTCGCATCCTTCGCAATTCAGCACCCCAGCTGCGAGTAAGGATAATTAGCCTCCCAAGTTGTTATTATTAGTAGCTAAATTTATAATTAATCTCTAAAATTTCCTACACCGGCTGCATTTGTTTTGTTTTTGTATCAGGTCAAGGCCCTTGCTTTGGCAAGTTTATTAATAGCCGCCTGAGTTTCAAACTCGTGTACAAGGGAGGGCAAATTGGAAACAACCAGCCTCTGAAGACCAAGATGACCAAATCTCCCCTGCTCTGTGCTCAGCTCTGCATCCTGTATGCTGAATGTTTCTCCTTTGACTTTACACTGGGTACCGGACAGTGTCATCTTCACAACGTCACCTCAGCAGACATAGAGGTGACTCCGAGCAGTGGTGTCCTAATCTATACTATGAACTAATTTTTTCCCTGACGTGATGCATGTATCATACCAATAATTTGGTGATACGATTTTTTTGATGGGTGATCAAATTGAAGAATAGCCTTTAAAGGTAGTATCATACTTTGGTAGCATACCGAAACAGAAATCTTCGTAGATTTACCTATAACGCAGGGTATAAAGATGGTGATGGTAGAAATATACTTATCCAGAAAAGAGTAAAACCAGTGACCAACATTATTTTTGATCTTTAAAAGACATACGAAATACTGTGGCCGTTTTCACTGTTTTCTCAAAAAGTGGGCACCGTATGGGACTGAAATGTTCACAGATGACTGTTCCTGTATTTTCCTTGATATTTTTGCCCATGAATCTGCATTTCTTTGGCAAAATCCAAAGGATGATTCTACCTTTAATAGACCTCTTAGGTTGATACATATTCATGTTTAATATAAGTATTATTGTGTCGAGTCATTATTAGTTGGATGTTTGAAGACGTTTTTCCCCTTAAATCAGACAATGTTTTTAATTTCGCAAGCTGTCATAGCATACAATTGTAAGCATTCATACTTTATATGTCATTGTTATAAAATATAGTGAGATTTTATAGACAAACCTTAAATCCCGGCAAACGTTTGTCCTTTAATTTTGCTTGGAGTTAAGAGGGCCCGACGCGGTTCCGATACTAGCAGGATATTTATCTTTATCTTTAGCCTTCGATGAAGATCCTGCTAGTATCGAAGCTCATTTTATAAATTTTGACGATATTATTGTAGCTGAGATAACTTGCATTGTCGTTTCATTTTGGTATAAAAAGCAAGCTTTGTTCCTAATATGTATACAGCTGCCTTGAAAATCCTTCTCCAGAATTAGTTTGTTCATTTTATTATTTCTTTGTGAATGCGAAAAAAAACGTAAAAGGCAGAGATGTACATATTTAAGAGGTACCAATGAAAAGGAATATAGGATAAACATTGCAGGAATGAATCATAGAAAGACAAATTTTAAAATCTAATTGTTAAAAAGGCAAACTTTAAAGTAATGAAAGCTGCTTAAAGGCAAATGAAAAAGACTAAAATCAACATACCACATCCAATTTACTTATAAGAAGCCGGTGATATTTCTATAACTTGGTGCATAATTAATAATCATGAGATAATGAATATAGCATTTTCGATGGGACGTAACCTTCATTGGTCCAATTCGAAATTAATTATTCCTTTCTATTGAGGTTTTGCATAACCTTCTTGAGGTAATGTGAAGCAATTTTAGAAACGGTTCGAAATATCTTGGTATCTTGAAAATGAAACGAATAACTCACAGTTATAATAATTGCGTAGTCAAACGTAGTTAATTTTCAGATCAATTTTTCTAATATCTTATTTGAAGAGTCTTAACAGTTATATTTTTGCAAATATGTACGCTAGTTAGCCTTAATAAACCTGTAAGAACCATGGCACGTTATTTCAAAAATAACTTGAAACTAGTTAGAAGAGTTAGCAGGGCCTGACGCGTATCGTTCCTAGCAGGATCTTTATCGAAGGCTGAACGACAAGTCAAACATAGGTCAAGATACAAAATGCATGAGAAGGCACAGGACAAAGAAGGGTGAAGGTGGGTATGATTAGAGGTGAACAATGGAGAGGGGAAGAATGGGATAGGTGAGCTAGGATTAACAATGTAGGTAATTAGGGGATCACCAATGATAGCCATCACATCCTCCATACCTCGGACCGTCTCCTTAGGGCCATCCCACAAAGCCCAATCTTGGCCTACATACGTCCCCGCCACTACCGAGATTTGATTGTCAGGGCTGAGTTCCGACTCACTAAGGATGTTTCTTCCCCCACCCAGCAGGTACAATCAAATGTACAGGTCAAGTTCAAGGAGCGTAGTCTGCCAAGACCATATCCATGAGTCTGATTCTTTCACAGGCAAAGGCTCCACCCGTAAGACCAAAGGGAATGTCACCCGCACTACATCTAGTGCATTTATTTGATTTCTTGCAGGGTATGCAACATCCAGTTTGTGTGTGAAACAAAGAACTCCCTTAAAAAGTTTCTTTGGTCACAGGTCCACGTTCCAAACTGATTTGATGATTTTGCGGGGCGTCAGGCCCTCCTAACTGCAAGCATTTTATAAATGTCATGTCATTATTTTGGCTGATGAACAGTTTTCAGCAGTTTATTACTTGTATTAGTCAAAAGGTTGTCAATTTTTAGATTGATTTTGAGCTGTTCCGACATTCCGATGTCGGAACAGGTATTGTTTTCTTTCTGATTTTTCACTATTATTAGTTTTTTTTTTATTGCTTATCTCTTCTTACCTTCTTCTGATCAGATAAAGATGATGCATCGTATGAAAGCTTATAATCTAAGGATCATTCTGACACTGAGCTGTAACAATTCTTAATGTATTAAGCACGTGACGGTAATTTGAATATTTAATTAGCAAATTTTGTGACAAGCATTTCTTGAGAACGGTACGTGCTACAGTAATGATTCTTTTTGTAAAAGCTTTGGTACACCATGTAATTGTCTATGCTTTACGAACATTACCATGACGTCATCAAGACGTCATCAAAAAGACTGATTTTTGTTTGCAGCATATCTCAAGAACTAAAAATGCTATGGTAATTACTCTTTTTGTAAAAGCTTTGTTACATCATGTACATGCGTATGAAATTGACCGTGACGTCATCATGACGTCATCAGAGCTTATATCGCTGATTAAATAAGTCGAAACAGCTCCGTGTTCGTCCACGAACAATTAATTTATCAGTTTTGTTTAGATTCTGCACAGTTGTTTTGCAAACATGTAAGCTAGCGTTACTAAATATCAATTTAATGAGCAAGAGTGACCAGCTAAAGAAAGCGAGACTACTTTTCCAATTTTGAATTTTACCGTTATCAATTTTGCTGTTTTGATATCTGAAAATGTCTAATATCTCAATTTATGTATAATGTAAAATTTTTGCATTTTACTTTTTTTTCTTACAGCCTCAGTAGGCTGACATTTGGTTGAATGGTTTTTGCCTCTTTATTCTGAGGATCGCTTGAGCATATACAAAGACATCGAGACTACCTTTAACATTTGAAATTGTACTCTTATAAAAATCTCATTTAAGCTATTGTATTTTACTCCTTTTTTCTGATCAGTACATTTTGTTGAATATCTTTATGTATTTACATAAAGCCATGCTGTAGTAGAATCAATATGCATGGGTGTCGACCCCGGGAGATATATCCCCCCCCCCCAATATTTGAGGTGGGGGTGGCGTGTATTATCATCCCCCCAATATTTCGAGGTTGAATGTAATTTAATACCGACAAAATATCTGAAGTACCAACAAAATAATGAAAAAATAGCATGCTTGGAATGTGGAAAGTCAATAAATTTTACTTGTTCGCACTTCTCGTTCTTTTTTTGTTACGTTGATTATCTCTATGTGGGTAGTTTGTGTGAGGCATGAGAGAGAATTATGCGAGTCATGCGAGAAAGCGAAGAGATGTGCCACATTTTTAATAAGCAGAAGTGAATTTATACTATGTTTAATTCTTCTGAATATTGGTATGCAAATTAGGCTTGCCCTTTACCGACGTGGATGAGCACTGTATACTCAGTGCTTGCCCTCGGTGAAGGGCAAGCCTAATTTGCATATTATTTATTTCCCGACCAAAATCATTTGATATTCATGATTTACTGCGGTACCCGCCGCGATATTGGATTCGATTCACGCTGCAGACCCCAGCTAGCTCGGTGGCCTAGCAGGTAAGGCATCTGCAGTAGTAAGCAGGAGGTCGTGGGTTCGAATCCCACCTGAGAAAGCATAGGAATTTTTCTCACATGCTATCAAAAGCACTGAGTATACAGTGCTTATCCACGTCGGTGAAGGGCAAGCCTAATTTGCATATTATCCATTTCCTGACCAAAATCATTTGATATTCATGATCATCTGAATATTGTTTGCAAATGCTGTAAAATGCGACTTTTCGACTCTTAGTTTTTGTTTAAGTCCCTGGTGTGGAAAGCCAGAGGGTATCCTCCCCTTCCCACAACCTCACACCCTCCCCCAAATCACCAATCATCCCCCCAATCATGAAAAGACATCATCTGTGTCAACATGTAAGTACTGACTTGTTGCTTGGTGTGTATATGCATTGCCATATTGGTCTCATGACAAATACTAGAAACAAGACCGAAGACATCAACAATGTTTAGAAAGTTTCTGGTACAATAGCGCACAAGGTCTGTCTTATACCTGCTTGTGCCAAATTCCGAATGAGAACGTGTCCAATTACTCTCTCAGTGTTCGCCGAGCCGAGGCATTACAAAGCATGGTTACAGAACCGAATTTATAATTTAGAACATCAAATGGCACTGCATACATGCATGATTAATGTGCACTCGTGAGGTCTGCCAAGGACAGAGATTATTTAGGAAGGACAGCAGTCTGCGAGACGCCAGTCGTGTGTCTAATTACTTATCGTTGAGGTATTTTAGACCTCGTGTAAAAGCAAAGAAAAGACCTTGCAAGAAGCACTGGAACAGTTTGTTATGGAACATTGTCATGAAAACCTTAAATCAACCGAAGATACTGCAACAGGAAGAAAATCATTATTCTGTTACCATCAGCCAGTCCACCAGTACAGTCGCCATTGCAGTATCCTTGTCATATTTGTGGTAATTGTCATACTGCTGCAACCTGTTGCGTCTTCGTATCAGCCTTCAGACGAGTGTAAAACAAGGTGAGATTTCACTGTACGTACTACGTATGCTTCTTAATTACATCACATGTACATTAGACAAGGCGTCATAGGCGTTTACGAAACGGAGGCTCAGGCTCCATCTCAGGCTTCGGCTCCAATTCGTGAATCCATTTTTATATAACAAAAATCAAAATAGAGACTTTTGACTGCGGTTCGGAAGTAGATTCTCTGATTTGAAAAGGAAAACAGAGCTCCAGCTTCAATGAAAAACCACAACCCATATTTTCAGCATAGGATGTCAGAGCTGGAGTCTGAGCCTGAGCCACAGCTTCCGTTTCGTACCCCCCCCCCCTAGTTTCATGAAGGCATTGTGTCTGGATTTTGTTTTTAGGATAAGTCGATTTTGACGACTAAACAAGTCAACTTGGGGTCGATTTCACGAAGCCCTACGATCTATCATAACTCGAGTAACGAAGGATACCCTAATCCTTATACGTATCCTTTGTAGGGCTGCAGTGCATCACAAGTCATACGATTGATAGTAAATTACGATAGGTTTGGTGAAATGGACCCCCGGCCAGATAAAGTATGCTGTCATGCGTAGACACAGTCACAGTATGGCATTTGTAGAGTACATTGGGCTGTTTATTTGGTACCTAACTCTCTGTAAATTACATTGTCAAGCAAAGGTGGTGCATGGCTAAAGTAGACATTTAAGAGTAAGGGACTGTAAATATCAAAGAAATTTGAAAATGTTGGCCATGGCCAAAAAATGGATTTTCTTTAAACTCTTATATTTGATTGACCTTAGCCCCCAAATAAACAAACATAGATATATTGTTTTGAAAAATTACTTCGTTGCCATAGCAACAGCCAAATTACCATTTAAAGCATTTTTCGTAATTTTCCCAACTTTTATAGGTGGAATTTAGCAATTTTCAAGGTTACAAATACAAAATATACACCAAATTAATTTTGTTAAAGGATGTGGATAGGTTGGTGTTTAAAGCTTACATTTAATGTGTAAAAATTATAACTATGTATGTGACTGGGTTAAACCATTTATTTGAAATAGGGGTGTTTTTTCACTTTTTCAAAGTGTGAAAAAATACCCTTTTATAACAGCTCATAACCCATATGGTAGTGCTGTAATTTTCACAACTACCACATAATTGTTGAAATGAGACATTGGTCTTCTAGAAAATTAAAAAATTTGCTGGGGGAAAATTATTCCTTCTTCGCAATATCGCTGTACATTTGAGAATTGTTTCACAATTTGCCCAAAGGCCGTCCTTGAGTTATATACTAAGCAAATAGATATTAATTCCGTAAATTATTTTTTTAATACATATGAATGGAATTCATACCAAACTGGATCAAATATAATGGTCAGAGTTAAAAATGAACCCATGGAGTTTGTACTTGTAGGCTTTAACACTTTTGTTGGGGGGGGGGGGGGGCAAAGCAATATGTAAATACACATCACATGTTTTTGTACCGTCATTTTAAATCTTGTGTTTCTTTGCCAGGATACTTGCTGAATTTGTATTATTTTATTGTTACTTAAGTTCCTAAGGGTCAATGTGTTAAAGAAGTTTAAAAAAAAATTACTGTTGCCATTGAAACGGTTGATCATAGTAACCATGTATTATACGTGTATTATGCGTATTCTTTGTGACTTCTTGAATTTTCCTTTTACAAATAGGCCCTATGTTGTGAAAGGTAGTTTATTCAACGTGATGTTGAGGATGGAAATAACAATTTGTCCTCAGAAATTCTTCCTTTTTTTCAAAATTGTAATGCAGTACAGATAAAGTTAACAATAAAACTGATTTCGACTTCAGGTGATGTTATTGTGCAAAGAGAACACTCCGCTGGTCAGTATAGTTACCTATCAATCAAGTTGACAGTAAGATGGAATAGAATGCCTCCTGGTAATTCAAACCAAGTATATGGTCTGTTTCTTTTTTCTCCCTCTTCCCTTTTATTAGGCAAACTTCACCTCAAAGCCAATTCATCAATCTCATTTGATAATAATGCCATTAGCCTATTCAAATACATAACAAACAAGACATAGCCCATTGACAGCGAGTATGGGTTTAAAACACAACGATCATTACATCACATAAATTATCATGTTGTTTACTGGTCTCTCGGGTGGAGGAGAAGCACACCAATATTATGCCTCCATTATTTTTCCCATCAATTTTATATCCTACTTTTCTCTGCCATGAAACTTCCTGACTTTATTAAGTTCCCAAGGATCTTTGTGTCATAGGAGTAGCTTTGGTAGTTTTTTTTTTCATTTATCATTCATTAATGTTTACCTTTCTCCTTCTCAATTTCGTTGAAGTCTGACAAAATGTATGGTAATTCATTTTAAATGTTGCTCTTTACATTTATTTATATATTTTTTCATTTGAAATTAATTAACTCAACACGATCAGAACCACTGGAGTGTAACCAAAACTTGATGATTGCTTAGCGTCAAACTTCTGCTGTGTCTAATTCAAACATTGGCCCAAGATTTAAATTAGACACGGCAGAAGATCGACGTTTGAAGCATCATGCCCGCTTTCTGTCCAAAGCACGACACGTTTTCTCAAAAAGTGGGCACCGTAGGCCCATGGGACTGACATTTTCACAGATGACTGTTACTGTATCTGTCTTGATATTTTTGCCCATGAATCTGTATTTCTGTGATAAAAACCCAAGTATGATATTACGTTTAAGGTGAACAGAAAACGGCGTTTTTGCAATATATTGAATTAGACACGACTGAAGTTCGACGTTTGAGGCGGGCCTATGAAGAATTACGTGAGGCCTGAGCAAAGTAAACACAAAACATATATTTCACGTATTATGAAATCTTGTTACTTGTATCTGTTTTTTTTTTTTTCTACTTGGAACAGGAACATTCCCAAATAGTGTGTTCAATTTTAGCAACATTTATACATATATATATGGTCAATACATCAATCCTGAAGTCTCGTTCAGGTTTGTTCAAATTTACATCGTCAATACACAAAGATGATGCTTGAATTCAAGTGAATCTATAGGGCCTAACAATTCCATCGTGATATTCAGCAGTCATATACACCTCATTTCCCTCAGAGCTGCTTCTCTGATATTTGTTTATATCTTGCCAAAATAAGTTCCACTTCACTTTGGTTTCCCCGCAATTTTATAGTATGCGGCATGGGAAGTGACAAAACACATGGAGTAGCTCCTACTGTGTAACACTTTTGTTTTATTCTTAGGTTTATTCCACGAGGAGTGCCACTATATCTAGTATTTACCAACGATCGTAGCAGTCTGATATTTTTTTTACTATCATATGTTACATAAACCAGATAAAAACCTGCAAGCAACATACCGAGCAACATAGATATGAGATGTACTAATGGTCAGTGTGTATGGTGCCCACACTCACTGTCCTATGTTTGATATTTACAGTCCTTTACTCTTAAGTGTTCGTGGCCGAACACAGAGCTGTTCCGACTTTATTTAATTAGCTTGAAGTATTGTTCCTAAACGTTCATTGTCATCACAGAAACAACTAAGTCTTGGAGTAGCACTACAACAGACATCACACCGAAAAGCTATCATGTCAATCAGACACTGATTACTCTATGGAATACAATTAATTAAGAAATCAATTAAGATATTTTACAAACTTAGTCTTTTTTTAGAAACATCAGCTTATTAGCTTTCACAAGATACCTCATATACGTTGATAAGAAGAAGATCAGAAACGATTAGGAACAAACTTACTTCACTTAAAGGATATCATACTTTGGTTTTCATCAAAGAAATACAGATTCATGGGCAAAAATATCAAGGAAGACACAGTTGCAGTCATCTGTGAAAATTTCAGTCCCATACGGTGCCCACTTTTAGAGAAAACAGTGAAAAATGGCTACAGCATTTCTTAATTCTTTTCTCTGTAATTTTTGATCCTTTAACAGATCAGAAAGATTTTCGTTCGCTGTTTTACTAATTTCTGGATAAATACACCATTTCGGGCGAAACAAAATTTAACGGTATGTTTCTACCAGCACCATCTTCATATCCTGAAAGTTATACGTAAATCTATGAACATTTCTGTTTTGGTTTCTTACCAAAGTATGATACAACCTTTAAGCTATGGAAGGAAACCTGTTCCGACATCGGAGCTAAAAGACTGCAAAGGTATGCTTTTTAGAGTGATGTATTAAAACAAAAATATGTTTTACAAAGGGTTTCCTTTTTTTGTACGATGCAGGTACGGATATAGGAAGGCACAATGGCCCGTATTAGTAGCATCTGTGAACGGAGCCGCCGAGTTTATTTCTGTATCCTTGTGATTCTGACGTGGTTTTTGCAATGTGCTCAATGTGAACTAAGAGGTAGGTTGTTTGAATAACAGAAATTCATTAGCGTTTAGAATATGAAACTCAATACCAATACCACTCAATTTCCATACAATTTTTCGACTTGATTTTGATTTTATTTTTTCGGATATATTGTTCCTTTTCCCATTCCCGTTGTGACTGTGGTTCGAGTTCCAGAGTCCACCAAAATAGTTTTATGTCTGTCGTTATTTGTATCATACAATTTAAATCTTGAATACACGGGTTTACACTTCTAAAAGTACGCATGCGTGTTAGTGCCTGGTTTCGAAGTCGCGATCAAAACCGCCGAAGTGTAAACCCGTGTATTGTCTTCGACAATGGACGGTTTTACACATCGCAAAGTGCGCATGCGTGGAAGTGCCTCGTTTTGAAGTTGCGATCAAAATCTAAGATGGCCGCCATGGTGTAAACCCGTGCATTCTTCAGGCTCAGTATTTCTTAGCGTAGCCGTTCAGTTTTCATGTGTTTTCGTTCGTACGAACGATACTTTTGGTGGGCGTACATCACTCAATGCCCAGTAATTAACATGTGCAGGAAGCAAGAGCCCAACAATCATTATTGCTCAATTGGTTTCGCACAGTAGGATGGACTGCAACTTGTTGCCTGTTTACCCGTTTGAAATTACCAATGCAGAATTTAATTGTTCATATAATCGTAAGCACAGACAAAGGCACGTTACATGTAGATTGGTGGTCTGTGTCACACCTTCTGCGTAGATGCGTCAATGATGATTTCTCCAAGTGAACAAATTCCCATATGAATGTCATTTTCTATAACAAACACCAAAAAGACTCCGCTCCTATTAAAAGTGACGATAGGCACGTTCTCACACACCAAAAAGCGCGACTATTTTGGTTGCACTCCAAATTGCGACCCAAATAGTTGCGCTTTTTGTTGTGTTACCACAGCCAAAAAAGCGCGACCCAAATCGTACCAGTACGAGTTCTATCAAACTGCCCGTGGGCAGTGAAACGTGAAGTTGGCATACACCCTGTGCTGAACACACGGGCCCGCCTTGCATGATGGGATATAATAAACCGGTATTTTTTTGGCGCACCGTTCACACAGCAAACTAATCTCGACTATTTGCAAAAAGACGCACTATTAGTGCGATTTGGAGTGCGCTCCAAATCGCACTAATAGTCGCGCTTATTTGTGTTCCCACACAAATAAGCGTGACTATTTGGCAAATCGCGACCCAAATAGTCGCGCTTTTTGGTGTGTGAGAACGTGCCTATTGAAACACGCCTTACATTTCTGTTGCCGAGTAAAGAGCTGCCTTTTTGGAATCTTAACAATGGTTCATGATTGATTTGGGCATTGAAATGCTTGCTGCGGTTCACAAATCGGAGATGCTCATAAATTTACTGAATCTGGGTTTTAATACCAAACAGCGCTTTTGTCGAAAGAACAATCAATTTGGGTGGTACTCGTATGAAGCTTGTGATATGACTAATGAACTATTACGACATTGCAGAAACTGCAATGTAAGCAAACGCAGGAAACTTCAATTCTGGTCCCAACAATTTAATATGACTACTGACAACTAAATGAACACAACATCGTGACGAGCCAACGCCCTGGAGCCAACTGCACTGAACAATAGCAGTGGCCTTACTTATAGCCTTACTTATAAAAGGAATTTGGGGGTAATTCGGGCGTGACACCTGGAATTACAAAAGTGTCCGTGGTGTTAAATAAGAGCGCCACAACAGTATTAGCCATAAACACTTCGTCAAACGTTTTTCACAAGCAACAACTAAAAAGCAAACAAACAAACACCCCAACACCCCCACTATGAAACACCCCAACAAACATTGCCTCCATGATCTACTGAGCTGAAAAGCCGAGTTTCACTACCAGGGTTTTGACCAAGTTACAACATTGCATTTTAATCATACATTGTATTACTCTTCTCTTTTTTTATGAACAGTCCTTTCTGTCATTGGTAAACCAGTCTCTCAAAGCGGACAACACGATCAGAACCACTGGAGTGTAACCAAAACTTGATGATTGCTTAGCGTCAAACTTCTGCTGTGTCTAATTCAAACATTGGCCCAAGATTTAAATTAGACACGGCAGAAGATCGACGTTTGAAGCATCATGCCCGCTTTCTGTCCAAAGCACGACACGTTTTCTCAAAAAGTGGGCACCGTAGGCCCATGGGACTGACATTTTCACAGATGACTGTTACTGTATCTGTCTTGATATTTTTGCCCATGAATCTGTATTTCTGTGATAAAAACCCAAGTATGATATTACGTTTAAGGTGAACAGAAAACGGCGTTTTTGCAATATATTGAATTAGACACGACTGAAGTTCGACGTTTGAGGCGGGCCTATGAAGAATTACGTGAGGCCTGAGCAAAGTAAACACAAAACATATATTTCACGTATTATGAAATCTTGTTACTTGTATCTGTTTTTTTTTTTTTTCTACTTGGAACAGGAACATTCCCAAATAGTGTGTTCAATTTTAGCAACATTTATACATATATATATGGTCAATACATCAATCCTGAAGTCTCGTTCAGGTTTGTTCAAATTTACATCGTCAATACACAAAGATGATGCTTGAATTCAAGTGAATCTATAGGGCCTAACAATTCCATCGTGATATTCAGCAGTCATATACACCTCATTTCCCTCAGAGCTGCTTCTCTGATATTTGTTTATATCTTGCCAAAATAAGTTCCACTTCACTTTGGTTTCCCCGCAATTTTATAGTATGCGGCATGGGAAGTGACAAAACACATGGAGTAGCTCCTACTGTGTAACACTTTTGTTTTATTCTTAGGTTTATTCCACGAGGAGTGCCACTATATCTAGTATTTACCAACGATCGTAGCAGTCTGATATTTTTTTTACTATCATATGTTACATAAACCAGATAAAAACCTGCAAGCAACATACCGAGCAACATAGATATGAGATGTACTAATGGTCAGTGTGTATGGTGCCCACACTCACTGTCCTATGTTTGATATTTACAGTCCTTTACTCTTAAGTGTTCGTGGCCGAACACAGAGCTGTTCCGACTTTATTTAATTAGCTTGAAGTATTGTTCCTAAACGTTCATTGTCATCACAGAAACAACTAAGTCTTGGAGTAGCACTACAACAGACATCACACCGAAAAGCTATCATGTCAATCAGACACTGATTACTCTATGGAATACAATTAATTAAGAAATCAATTAAGATATTTTACAAACTTAGTCTTTTTTTAGAAACATCAGCTTATTAGCTTTCACAAGATACCTCATATACGTTGATAAGAAGAAGATCAGAAACGATTAGGAACAAACTTACTTCACTTAAAGGATATCATACTTTGGTTTTCATCAAAGAAATACAGATTCATGGGCAAAAATATCAAGGAAGACACAGTTGCAGTCATCTGTGAAAATTTCAGTCCCATACGGTGCCCACTTTTAGAGAAAACAGTGAAAAATGGCTACAGCATTTCTTAATTCTTTTCTCTGTAATTTTTGATCCTTTAACAGATCAGAAAGATTTTCGTTCGCTGTTTTACTAATTTCTGGATAAATACACCATTTCGGGCGAAACAAAATTTAACGGTATGTTTCTACCAGCACCATCTTCATATCCTGAAAGTTATACGTAAATCTATGAACATTTCTGTTTTGGTTTCTTACCAAAGTATGATACAACCTTTAAGCTATGGAAGGAAACCTGTTCCGACATCGGAGCTAAAAGACTGCAAAGGTATGCTTTTTAGAGTGATGTATTAAAACAAAAATATGTTTTACAAAGGGTTTCCTTTTTTTGTACGATGCAGGTACGGATATAGGAAGGCACAATGGCCCGTATTAGTAGCATCTGTGAACGGAGCCGCCGAGTTTATTTCTGTATCCTTGTGATTCTGACGTGGTTTTTGCAATGTGCTCAATGTGAACTAAGAGGTAGGTTGTTTGAATAACAGAAATTCATTAGCGTTTAGAATATGAAACTCAATACCAATACCACTCAATTTCCATACAATTTTTCGACTTGATTTTGATTTTATTTTTTCGGATATATTGTTCCTTTTCCCATTCCCGTTGTGACTGTGGTTCGAGTTCCAGAGTCCACCAAAATAGTTTTATGTCTGTCGTTATTTGTATCATACAATTTAAATCTTGAATACACGGGTTTACACTTCTAAAAGTACGCATGCGTGTTAGTGCCTGGTTTCGAAGTCGCGATCAAAACCGCCGAAGTGTAAACCCGTGTATTGTCTTCGACAATGGACGGTTTTACACATCGCAAAGTGCGCATGCGTGGAAGTGCCTCGTTTTGAAGTTGCGATCAAAATCTAAGATGGCCGCCATGGTGTAAACCCGTGCATTCTTCAGGCTCAGTATTTCTTAGCGTAGCCGTTCAGTTTTCATGTGTTTTCGTTCGTACGAACGATACTTTTGGTGGGCGTACATCACTCAATGCCCAGTAATTAACATGTGCAGGAAGCAAGAGCCCAACAATCATTATTGCTCAATTGGTTTCGCACAGTAGGATGGACTGCAACTTGTTGCCTGTTTACCCGTTTGAAATTACCAATGCAGAATTTAATTGTTCATATAATCGTAAGCACAGACAAAGGCACGTTACATGTAGATTGGTGGTCTGTGTCACACCTTCTGCGTAGATGCGTCAATGATGATTTCTCCAAGTGAACAAATTCCCATATGAATGTCATTTTCTATAACAAACACCAAAAAGACTCCGCTCCTATTAAAAGTGACGATAGGCACGTTCTCACACACCAAAAAGCGCGACTATTTTGGTTGCACTCCAAATTGCGACCCAAATAGTTGCGCTTTTTGTTGTGTTACCACAGCCAAAAAAGCGCGACCCAAATCGTACCAGTACGAGTTCTATCAAACTGCCCGTGGGCAGTGAAACGTGAAGTTGGCATACACCCTGTGCTGAACACACGGGCCCGCCTTGCATGATGGGATATAATAAACCGGTATTTTTTTGGCGCACCGTTCACACAGCAAACTAATCTCGACTATTTGCAAAAAGACGCACTATTAGTGCGATTTGGAGTGCGCTCCAAATCGCACTAATAGTCGCGCTTATTTGTGTTCCCACACAAATAAGCGTGACTATTTGGCAAATCGCGACCCAAATAGTCGCGCTTTTTGGTGTGTGAGAACGTGCCTATTGAAACACGCCTTACATTTCTGTTGCCGAGTAAAGAGCTGCCTTTTTGGAATCTTAACAATGGTTCATGATTGATTTGGGCATTGAAATGCTTGCTGCGGTTCACAAATCGGAGATGCTCATAAATTTACTGAATCTGGGTTTTAATACCAAACAGCGCTTTTGTCGAAAGAACAATCAATTTGGGTGGTACTCGTATGAAGCTTGTGATATGACTAATGAACTATTACGACATTGCAGAAACTGCAATGTAAGCAAACGCAGGAAACTTCAATTCTGGTCCCAACAATTTAATATGACTACTGACAACTAAATGAACACAACATCGTGACGAGCCAACGCCCTGGAGCCAACTGCACTGAACAATAGCAGTGGCCTTACTTATAGCCTTACTTATAAAAGGAATTTGGGGGTAATTCGGGCGTGACACCTGGAATTACAAAAGTGTCCGTGGTGTTAAATAAGAGCGCCACAACAGTATTAGCCATAAACACTTCGTCAAACGTTTTTCACAAGCAACAACTAAAAAGCAAACAAACAAACACCCCAACACCCCCACTATGAAACACCCCAACAAACATTGCCTCCATGATCTACTGAGCTGAAAAGCCGAGTTTCACTACCAGGGTTTTGACCAAGTTACAACATTGCATTTTAATCATACATTGTATTACTCTTCTCTTTTTTTATGAACAGTCCTTTCTGTCATTGGTAAACCAGTCTCTCAAAGCGGACAGACCCATGAACTGATAAATATGTTTCGTCCAAGTTTGAATTCATACTTCAGCACACGTAAGCACAATCTTGTCGATTGTATAATGTGTTGGGTTGGTTTTTTTTTTTTATAGTGCGAGTAGTTGTGTAGTCTTATTATGAACAACTTCATTTTCTCTTGCTTAAAGGTGCAATACAGGATTGGTAACAAAGTAAAACTTAAATGTTCACAGACTTACCCTTTAACTAACAAGGTATAAAGATGGACAAGATAGAACCCCTTCTAAAACATTTTGCCTTAAAGGTTTACTGTAATCAAAATTGGTTAAGGGGTGAAAGTGCTTTAAAATTATTGCTTAATACTTGATTAATGACTATATAAATTTATATGTTTATGTAAGCGCTTACTGTTGACCAAATGTATGCAGGCCCCCCCCCCCAAAAAAAAAAGGCCCCCTTGGAACCGATCCACAAAAAAATAGCGAGTTACTTCACCTTCAGAACTAGTATAGGCTTGCACCATAGTGTACTGCGTGGCGTTTTGCATGTGACGTAAGCAAGGTTTTTTCGTCGCGAAAAATGGAGTTTTAAATTATGGGTCTAAAATACATCCTTTTTCTATATAATTTTTTTTTAGCACAAACAATGTTGACTTGTTGAGTTTTATAACAATACAGATGTATTGAAGTTCATGTGAGTTTTGATTACAGTAAACCTTTAAATACCATACCTGTTTAGAAAAGTGTAAAAACAAATAATTTACGTCTCGGTGAGATCACAAAAGTCTTTTTCGCTATTTTCTCGGGACTTACATGTCCGATTGAGCTCACATTATAACACTTTTGATTCCTTCTTTTTTGAATCAGATACCGGTTTTGCATGCTAAATCACTTATATAGTGAAAAGGACCTGACGTTTCAGTCCTAGCATGATCTGTCACTAAATCCAGGCTGACCTGGTTTTGTCGTGGCAAGTCGTGCCATTTGTTGGCACGAACTGGGAGGCTCCCGCACTGTTCACGACTAGTTCACGCATAGTTCACGAATGCGTTCCAATCAGTGTTCACATTGACACGAACTGGCACGACGAGTTTACGAACAGTCTGCGCATAGTTTTAGCGACCCGGTCGCTTAATATTGTCGTGACCAAAATGTTGAACATTTCAAAATTCTCGTCCCCACATGGCACGCAGTCACGACGGGTTTACGCACACTTCACACTGGCTCGAGTCGTGCCAGTGCAATTGTCAGCATTTGTCAGCCTTGCTTTAGTCTATAATCATTTAAATCTTTGAGAAAAATACCGTTCAAGGATCGAAACATCAGGCCCTCCAAACTCCCAGTACTTAATACTTAATACATAATACTTGCAATTTCCCCCTCAACGTTCAGAGTATGGAGACAACCACCCATGGATACAAATACACCTAGAAACCGAACACTGTTTGGGAAAAGTCACCGTCGTGACCCGACAAAACTGCTGCGGTAAGATTAGTATTTAAAATGATCCTGTCTAATTTTTTTGTTTACCGGGAATGGGTCATTATGGAGACTTTCTCATCGGGTCGTGCACAAACTTTACTTACCTATTTCTAAACATCATCCGAACCAATGAACTTGAAATGACATATGTTCATACTGAGAGCATTCTCTGTCTTCTATTAAAATATGGACAATACTGTCTTTAAAAGGTAGCTGGTATAATAGGGAGACACCGAATATTTTTTTAGAGGCTTAAGTGACTACCTAATATGCAATTTAGATAAATATCTCGTTGCACTGAAATTGTCCTGTTTATGGTGTTATTTATCATCTGAATCATTCCCTATATTCTCATCAGGTGATTTTTTCACTGGTGCACTGGTCCGAAGTGGTCTCAGCTCAGACCTCACCAACAACCAGCCATGCGGGGTACCAATCAACAGTTCCCAGGCCATCACTGGAGCAACTTATGTATTCCTCTGCGATTCACCAAGGATGGCCAGATATGTGACATTGGACATTGATCCTGCTAGGCCTGTTGGATCTTTGACAGTGTTGCAGATTGCCTTGCTCACGGTAGACGAATACGCTGGAAATTGCAGCACATTTAATTCGAGCACACAAGGTGAGGATGTATAGTAGTCAAGTATACCGTTCAATGTTGACTCCTTGAATTGACAAAATAATAAGATCTCAATAGTTTTAACCTTCGTTTCGATCCCCTTTAAATAAGGCTTCGATTTGAGGCTTTGTATGGTGACAATTGGTAAACACCATGTATAATGAGTAAGACTTGCGGTGAACACATGTATAATACTCTTTTAGGAAGATGTGTGGTCCTGAAAAGGACCGATGAGAGTGGATTTTCGACGTTTCGTCATGTGTGCTCTAGTCGTCCTCAGGAGGGAGAGTGGTCGGCGATGTGGGCGTGTTTCACGAGTGGCAGACTTGTCGAAATCCCTATTCTGCCATGTGCGCGATGTTTTGCATGCGGGTGGGGATATTCGCCGATGTACACTTTCCCGCATTCCATGGGTATAGATCCCGGGGGGGGGGGGGGCTAGGGGGTTGCACCCCCCTCCCAACATTTTGTGCACAAACGTATATGGGAGTACGACCCAGCAACAAGATCAACCCCCCCCCCCCCAGGTCTGAGGACGTGTCTACACTACTGCCGCAATCGCACGGAATGCAGTACACTCCTGGTTGACTGTCTGGTGCAGGTTTGTCCTTGTGGGTGTGTAGGAAGCCCTGTAGTTTTCTAGGAGCAGAGTGGCGAACTTGAATGGACTCTAGGATGCAACGGAGCTGGTGAGAGGCTGGACCGATAAAAGGGAGACAAACTTAAGGGTTGGGGAGGCCCTAGGAGACCCTACAACATTGAGAGATGGTTTGGTGAGGGAAATCTGGCTGGGATGGTAACCGTTGAGCTTGAGGGCGGCCTTGATGTGCTTGAGTTCTTGGTGGAGAGAGTTCTTGTCACAGATCTGATGGGCTCGGCGAACAAGGGTCCGGTTGACGGGAGGACTTGACAGCTGGATGATGGAAGGATCTCTTGTGTAGGTATCTGTTGGTGTGGGTGGCTTTCCTGTATACCCGGTGGTGGAGAGTCCCATCTTCATTCCTCGTGAGAAGACGTAGTTTCCCTGTTCTCCAATGTACCCACCAACGTAGCCTGCTTCATCGACAAAAACAACGACTGGAACACGATACCAGCCTACCGGACCGCACCGCTCTACCTTCAACCCAGATTGCTGATCTCCTCCACCTTTGCGTCACATCCAGGTACTCCAGATTCCAAGACAAGTTCTACAAGCAGACTACCGGTTCCCCCATGGGCTTACCCATACCTCCAGCCCTGACCAATCTCTTCATGGAAGAATTCAAGACTTTATCCCCACTGACGGCAGATCACAAGCCCAGTCTCTGGCTGAGATCTGGATGATACAATCGTGATCTGGCCTCAACGACACGACCTCCTCCATGACTTTCTCAACTACCTCAACCAGCAGCATCCCTCTATCACCTTCACCATGGAACAAGCGGCTAACTCCCCTTCCTCGACGTTCAAGAGTATTATATATGGTGTCACCACAAGTCTTACTCATTCTAGTCTCTCCACCGTGCAAAACTTCAGACCTCAGGACCTTTTCGGACCTCTCCAAGTATTAAAGAGATCACGTCGTCTATGCCATTAATTTTGTACTCAATCTTTCAACCTTGTACAGGTTTCATAAGTTTGCCAGTCGGCCAGGAACAAACATCGGCGAGCTCATATTATGGACTACCTGAAGATTCTGTGGATGGGAATTTAGCTACATTTTCAGCCACAGGTAAGACTTCAACATTTCCGCCCCCTTTTCAAAATTCACAGCACTTTGGAACTGGGTCTTTAAATCTATAGCGCACGCGCACGCACGCGCACGCACGCGCACAACAACGCGCGCATTGTCACAATTGCGCGCGCGCATGCTCAGAGCTAGCAAAAAAGGAGACTTCAGTCTGCTGCCGCCAACTTCTCAAAAGTCTCCCTTTTGATCATTCTTCTCTTCCAGATAAAGGCGCGCATCCCTGGTGGAGAGTTGACTTGGAAACTGAACACTGTGTGGCAAGAATCAACGTTACTCTCCGTGTCGACTGCTGTAGTAAGAGCTACTTGTTTTACAATTCTTTAGAACCTCCTGTTTTGTTTGTTAAATCAATGGGAGACTTTCGGGAGGGTCGGTCTTGAGTCAACAGCGCACGCGCAAACCATGCTTGCGCTTGCGCGCGTTGAATTTCGCGTGCGCTGTTGACTCAAGACCGACCCTCCAAAAAGTCTCCCATTTTCCAACATAGAAGCTATTTTATATATGTGGATCGGTTTGCGGAAACACCATGTTCGTTCGTACTTTCACACTTCTATTTCGGTCGCACTTTTCGTAAGATCTCAACGCTTCGACTAGCCTGCTCTAGTCCTGATCCGCATACCAATTGTCACCATGCGAAGCTTCAAATTTTTCTATTTTATATAGTTTGTATATTACAGACATTTAAAGTGAATGTATGTGTCTATATTTCTGAATAATTTCCTGCTGCAGCGGATGGCTTAAATATTCTAAAATCATCATTTAAATGCTTTCAGGTATAACATTGAAGGTGACAAAGTTAAGTATTTTAAGTCAAATTCTGAATGCAGTGTTGTCAGCAACTTTTCCCGGTCACCCAAATCAAACGTTAAAAAAGTAATTATGGCAAATAATAATTTATTTTATCTTTTAAAATCTTGTCCCTATGCACAGGAAACTATCATTTCACTGATACAGTAGCTAGAGCTGGTTTAAGCCCTAACTACACCGACAACCAGCCATGCGGGGTACCAGCACCCAGGGAACAGTCCATAACAGGAGCAACTATTATATTCCCGTGTGATACACCAAGGACGGCCAGATATGTGTCACTGGACGTCGATCGCGCCAATCCTGAGGTTGAAGATGTCCACTTAGCGCTTGCTGAGGTGACAGTAGACGAGTATACAGATGGCGAATGCAACGCCAGTCATCCTACCCCGGAAAGTAATTGTCCAGTGAACCGTTTATTTATTTTCATTGAAAAGTGAATAAAGAGAAATTGACTGGAGCGGGATTCGAACCGGCGACCTCCTGAATGCCGTACGGTATGCAGGAGGTCGCCGGTTCGAATCCCGCTCCAGTCAATTTTTCTTTGTTCACTTTTCAATTACTTTAAAATTCAGTCAGTTTCTCTTGTGGTTATTTGATGATTTTATTTCTTTTCCACTTGCTTTGTAAACAAGTCTTCATCGAAACGAGCATGAGAGTGTCATCTTCTTAGTCATGTCTATGTTCAAATTTCCCCTGCTCTGTGCTCAAATCTGCATCCTGTATGCTGAATGTTTCTCATTTGACAGTGTCATCTTCTTAACTTCGCCTGAGAGGAAATAGTTCCAATTCCTGGGGTGGATTGCAATTAAAATGGTCTTAAATGGTGGGCTTAAAGATGCAGACTAAGCTGACCTCTCTTAGCCGGCCTTGAGTAAGACTACGAAGTAAGCCCATTGCAATAAGCCAGTCTTTGTAAGCCTCTTTTGTAGTTAATGATTCAGCAACTAGAAAGTTACTAGAAACAGTTCTACTCTGTGATTTAAATAACATGTACAGTATGAACAATGTGTGCACATAATCTCATATATTAACCTAGCTGCTCCAAGCAGGTTAACCCTTTTAAGACTGGCTAAGCAGTAAAACTGCTTCATTGCAATGGTCTAATTAACTGATAGAACAACTAGCTCCAAGCCCTCTAAGACAGAGACTAAAGCCCACCGCACACTATACGATCCGACATTCGACTAGGACCCGACTGGTTTTTGGAAGGATCGCAAAGCATTCTGGGTGTCTAAACCGTGATTGTTCCCAGTCGCAGACCCACTCTGATGGCCAGACGGCAAGATTCGACTGTCGAATCACGGTTAAGACTCCCAGAATGCTTTTCGATCCTTCCAAAAACCAGTCGGGTCCTAGTCGGAATGTCGGATCGTATAGTGTGCGGTGGGCTTAAGGCATGTAGACAGCTTTAAGACCGCTTATTGCAATCCAACCCTGGTCTTAATCGTGTTAATTTCTAGTTCTTTGGTCATTCATTTGAACAGCTTCGTCCGTCAGTCAAAATGTACTGACTTCTGAAAGTCCACAGGACCATACCACACGAAGCCCTAGCACGCATCATGTCACAGGTTCGTATTTGTATCCAGTCTGTGCACGGAGTTTCACGTTTACTTTTTCCAACTGCAGTAGCGTAGACACGGTCTCAGACCTGGGCGGTATGATCCTGTAGCTGGGTCGTACTTATTTGTGCACAAATACATGCATACTTCCGTTGATTTTGAAGCCCCAACCCATTAAATATAATCGGTTTGGAGTGATACGAGTAGTATGAGTGTTTAGGGCACATCTTAAGCTGCAGTTGAATACCCTACTTGATACTATAGAAGGACTCAACACTGTTCAATACACACACCATTCATGGGCGGAAATCCCGGGGGGGACAGGGGGGACACGTCCCCCCCATGATTTTGGAAGTGGGGGACATAATGTCGATTGTCCCCTCCATGTTTTAACCCTCTACCATGAGCAATTGTTTTTGTCGACTGCGCACTGACCGCTTGCTCATTCCCAATGGGCAAATTTTGTGAACTGTCATGTTTGCCATGCGACTCAAATCGATGACGTGAAGTTGAGATGCCCCTGCATGGCCGGCCCGCATGCATACACGTAACGTTTACTGCACTGAAATCGACTTAAACCGCATACAGTCTGCATACGTATACATTCTTGTGTATACAAATCTGGTTACGCGTCTCCCGTTCGACTCATCCATTTAAAACCGTTTTTTTCCATAGAGCACCATGCTCGAATCCAATGATTTTGCACTGACTCATGACGGATTTAATCTCGTTCGTCGTCGGAGTTTCACAAAACTTCTTACTGCGTTTTGAATGAGGTTGCTTTAATCAAACTATATTTCCGAAGAATTCTCGTACATCCATAAAAAAAACACAAGGTGCCATATTTGAAAATATTAAGGTACATTTATATTTATTATTTGTCATCTGTCATTACGTTTGTAATGAAAGTAAAGTTCTCATGATTTTTCTGTGGAATTGCAGAATTTGAGTACAATAGAGTACAGTATAGAAATCTACCTAGGCCCATAAAATACAGTGTCTTCATTTAAAAACTTAACTGGTTCACCCAAGTATTGTTTTCAGCTGAAGCAAAACATTTGCATTTTCTTCATTCAAAATATGTTTATCATTTTGAGGTTTACATTATTTGCTTCACCATATAGGCATATTTCTAAATACAACACAGGATCTTTTTAAGATCAAAAATATTTTCTGTCGTTGTTTTACTAATTTCTTGATAAAGTACACCATTTCAGGCAGAACAATTGTGATGGTATCTGCCAGCACCATCTTTATACCCTGTAAGTAATAGGTAAATATGTGAACACATGATCAAGGGGAATGAGTCACATGTCGGGGAATCCCGAATGGAGATTACGGTTATTTTAGTGTGAGGGGTGGTTTTTTCAAGTTTTGGGATTACTGAATAATTTGGTTGTTTAAATCCTTATTTATCACATGTGTTAACTTAATTTTACAGAACTGCATCAAAAGTTGCTTAAAAATTTGATTTTCTGAAGCCTTGCATATCTTGGAATCATTAAAAAGCGTTTTTCCCCAAAAATAAACCAAAACTTTAAAGGCGTTTTTCTCAGAACTGTAGTTTTCGTCGTCATTTGCATAATTTTACGTAACTTCGGAACAAAAAGTCATATCAACATGTGGTTTTCAGTTTATGAAAGCTCTAATTGCCCTCTCTAACAATGTATATAAAACTAAAATTTGACTAGGGTCGACATGTGACTCATTCCCCTTGATCATGCCACTTTTTTTTTCGGTTTTGGTTTTCCATACTAAAGTATGATACAACTCCTTTAATACCTTTGAAACCCCCAACTTGCGTGTTTTCTTAAACCACCCACTCACCCAGATCAATAACTGAAAAATAGAAGTTTGGAAAATTAGGAATTATAGGAGTACGTAGTGGTATTAATCTTTATTTATAATCTTTTATTTTAAGTTCTGTTTAGTAATTATGTGCTAAATAAATGGAAGTCTGATTAAAAATTTTCAAAAACTTTCGCTAAAAAAAGTTTGAGGAAAGTGGCCGGGAATTGCCTTAGAATGCACCACAGAGCATCTAGAGTCAAAATTTTCCCGGGGCCCTTAAGCGGGCCCCGGACCCCACGCCGTTACTTTACATGGCTTAAAAAAGTCATAGGTTTGCGAGCGACCAGAGCATACTGGCTGGAACATCCCGTTAACATGCTCTTTTCAGACCAAATAACGCACTCACACAAGAGTGTCACATGATGTTACCAAAGAGCCTATTATGTACTTCTATACCATGCTAGTCTGAATAAAATCTTTTAAACTTTCCCTAAAAAAATCTGAGGAAAGTGGCCAGGAATTGCCTTAGAATGCACTACAGAGCATCTAGAATCAAAATTTTGCCGGGCCCTTAAGCGGGCCCCGGATCCCACGCCGTAACTTTATTTCTTAAAAAAATTGATAGGATTTTGCAGACCCACCCCATACTACACAAGAGTGTCACATGGTGTGACAAAAAAACCTGTACTTCTACCATGCATAGCCTCATATAGTTTTATTTTTCAAAGTTGGGGAACACTGACTCGTGATCGGCACACCTACCATACATTACGATACGGTACACAAACATGCAAGCGTATGCTAGGCCACAGGCATGGCACTGTATACTGAAAGTTACTCTCTTATGAAGTGTAAATTGATGTCCCCCCCCCATGATCGGGGAGGGATTTCCGCCCATGGGCACAACTCATGTTTCCGTTTTACATGGTAATACACGTGCGAAGTTACAATTGTCGGGCCAAATGGATCATTTTACACTGACAAACATCCTGTTTCTGCTTTGTTCTATTTCGTTTTGATGTGTTTTGTTTGCATTGTTATATTCTTTTTTATTCCTCACCCTACCCGATACTATGAGGTACCACGAATGTACACAATTTATGTAGATAAATTAATACCTTTAAAACCCCCAACTTGCGTGTTTCCTTAAACCACCCACTCACCCAGATCAATAACTGAAAAATAGAAGTTTGGAAAATTAGGAATTATAGGAGTACGTAGTGGTATTAATCTTTATTTATAATCTTTTATTTTAAGTTCTGTTTAGTAATTATGTGCTAAATAAATGGAAGTCTGATTAAAAATTTTCAAAAACTTTCGCTAAAAAAAGTTTGAGGAAAGTGGCCGGGAATTGCCTTAGAATGCACCACAGAGCATCTAGAGTCAAAATTTTCTCGGGGCCCTTAAGCGGGCCCCGGACTCCACGCCGTAACTTTACATGGCTTAAAAAAGTCATAGGTTTGCGAGCGACCAGAGCATACTGGCTGGAACATCCCGTTAACATGCTCTTTTCAGACCAAATAACGTACTCACACAAGAGTGTCACATGATGTTACCAAAAAGCCTATTATGTACTTCTATACCATGCTAGTCTGATTAAAATCTTTTAAACTTTCCCTAAAAAAATCTGAGGAAAGTGGCCAGGAATTGCCTTAGAATGCACTACAGAGCATCTAGAATCAAAATTTTGCCGGGCCCTTAAGCGGGCCCCGGATCCCACGCCGTAACTTTATTTCTTAAAAAAAGTGATAGGATTTTGCAGACCCACCCCATACTACACAAGAGTGTCACATGGTGTGACAAAAAAACCTGTATTTCTACCATGCATAGCCTCATATAGTTTTATTTTTCAAAGTTGGGGAACACTGACTCGTGATCGGCACACCTACCATACATTACGATACGGTACACAAACATGCAAGCGTATGCTAGGCCACAGGCATGGCACTGTATACTGAAAGTTACTCTCTTATGAAGTGTAAATTGATGTCCCCCCCATGATCGGGGAGGGATTTCCGCCCATGACACCATTGCTTGTCAAAAGGTACAAAACCAAAAGTTGCGCTTTTAGGTATACAGTGTGTAGCTAGCTGTGAGTAACCCATTGTCGACCCGAAAAATATCGCTCTATGCAATGTAGCGCATGGTAAGTTCAACCTGTATACCTAAAAGTTAAACTTTTGATTTTGTACCTTTTGACAAACGATGGTGTGTGTATTGAATAGTGTATTGAACACTGTTCTTGTCACATCGGAAATGTCTTTGTGAAGATGGCACTTCAACATCTTCAAAACATGACCTCAGAGGCCGTAGTTCCCATTCCTGGGGTCGATTTTACCATCGTAACTTACTATCAATCGTAGGATGTTTGGTGCATTGAAGCCCTATGTGGGATAGGCCCCCTACGATGGGAATTATCCTTCATAACTCAAGATACGATCGATCGCAGGGCTTTGTGAAATCGACCCCTAGTCTAAATCACATTCATTTCGTCGGTCATTCACTTCAACAGCTTCGTTTGTCAGTCAGAATCTACTCACTTCTGAAAGTCAACAGGACCATACCACACGAAGCCCTAGCACGCATCAAGTCACAGGTTTGTATTTGTATCCCGTCCGTGCACACAGTTTCACGTGAACTGTTCCCAACAGACACTGAGTTGAGCAGATTTTGTGCACACTGTTCTTGAATGTTACATAATAACCGAGGATGGTACATTAGGGAGACTTTCCCCTAGGGTCAAACTTTACTTACCTATTTCAAACCAATTAACTTGAAATTGACACATTTTCATATTGAGAACATTATCTGTCTACTATTAAAGTATGGACAGCAAAAAAACGTGTCTTTAAGAGGTAGCTTAGGGAGACTTTTCGATGTCTCCCTAACGTCCACTTTTAGACGCTTATGTGTCTCCCTAATACATTAATTATTAAAATTTTGCAAAATCAAGCAATGTATTCATCGAGCGGTCCTCATTCATTTGAAATTGGCAAAGTTTTAAATTTCGTCTTGAAATTATTTATGAGTAAACAAATATTGAATGTCAATAAGATAATTGGTCATTATGCATGATCTGAGCTTAGTTTAAAACTATGTTGCAGTGCAAGATGTCCAAAGCTGTTTGTAATGTTAAAGGTAGTATCATACTTCGGTATAGGAAACCAAAACAGAAATGTTCACAGATTTACGTATAACTTACAGGGTATAAAAATGGTGCTGGTAGAAACATACCGTTGAAATAGTTCCGCCTGAAATGCTGTATTCATCCAGAATTTGGTAAAGCCAACGACCGAAAATATTTCTGATCTTTAAAAGTTTAAGTAACGGTGAAAAGAAATTAATGAAGAAATTCCGTGGGAATTTTTTGCTGTTTTCTCAAAAGGTTGGCACCGTATGGGATTGGGAATTTCACAGATGACTGTTACTGTATCTTTCTTGATTTCTGTGCCCATAAATCTGCATTTCTTTGGCAAAAACCAAAGTATGATATTACCTTAAAGTGAAATAAGTACATTTCCTAATCATCTATTGAATAAACTCCTAAATAAGCTGCATTTGTTTTCTGGGTTTTTTTTTATATCAGGTCAATGCCCTTGCTTTGGCAAGTTTAGGAATACCCGCCTGAGCTTCAAGCTCATGCACGTAGGAGGGCAGATTGGAAACAACCAGCCTCTGAAGACCGAGATGACCAAATCTCCCCTGCTCTGTGCTCAGCTCTGCATCCTGTATGCTGAATGTTTCTCCTTTGACTTTGCACTGGGTACCGGACAGTGCCATCTTCACAACGTCACCTCAGCAGACATAGAGGTGACTCCAAGCAGTGGTGTCCTGATATATACTCTGGAGTAACGATTCCGGACACTACCCTGGCATAAAAACAATCCAAACATAAATTTCATTGAACGTTTTCATCATAAATCTGCTACGGATCATACAGTCAAGTTTATGATTATCATGGTTAGATCATACTTTCAGTACTTGCACTAAATCCATTTAAGCTTGTGATATATTTCAATGCGCATAGACATCGTAGATGTTAATTTTTCACATTCTTGTGTAAGTATTTATTGGCCACTTTTAATAATGTTCTGCCTTGTAGGTCTTGCCTTTTGCATGGTCTTTGCCTTTTTGGTTGTAGCCTTTGCGATTTGGAGAATTTTGTCATTTAAATTTGAGGTTTGGATGTTTCAGGATTTGTCTGCGCTATACCTTTTTGTCCTATATTTGCAGTTTGCAAGGTTTTTGCCCTCACATATTTATCTTTTGCAGTTTTGGATGGTTTCTCCCATTCGACATAGCTTTAGTTCAGTTGTAGGTTTAATGTCTATTTACTTTTGGATCTTGCAGTTTCCAGGTTTGTTTGCCTTTAACCTTTTAGATCTTGCAACTTGCATATATTTCGCCTTTTACCATTTACTTCTTGCAATTTGCATTTTGAAGAGTTCGTTTGCAAAAACAGATAACTCCATTGATGAAAAATTAACTTAATCATGCTTTACATTTTAGTATCCATGGAAACCGCGTACATTTGAACATATAAAACTTATTATCTTGTTGCAAATTTATCAAAATATAGAAAACGAAGAAAAAGAATGTATTGGTGTATCCTTCAATAAAAAAAATAGAAGCATCCGTGATGATAATGTACATTTTTCAACAAAGGAGTTTATCTGTTTTTGCAAATGAACTCTTCAAATATGTTTGCCTTTTAACATTTTAAATCTAACAATTTGCATATATTTTGCCTTTTACCATTTACATCTTGCAATTTGCATATATTTTTGCCTTTTACCATTTTGGATCTTGCAATTTGTATATATTTTGCCTTTTACCATTTACATCTTGCAATGTGCATATATTTTGCCTTTTACCATTTACATCTTGCAATTTGCATATATTTTTGCCTTTTACCATTTTAGATCTTGCCGGTTCCATGTTTTTTTCCTTTTCGCTTTTAAACCTTGCAGTTGGGAGGGTTTTTGCTAGTCGCTTTTTAGATCTTGCAGTTTGCAGGTTATTGCCTATTTGCTTTTACACTTTGCAGTTGGGAGGGTTTTTGCAATAGTCGCCCTTTAGATCTTGCACTTTGCAGGTTTTTCTGCCCATTTGCTTTTACACTTTGCAGTTGGGAGGGTTTTTGCAATAGTCGCCCTTTAGATCTTGCAGTTTGCAGGTTTTTGCCCATTTGCTTTTAAACTTTGCAGTTGGGAGGGTTTTTGCTAGTCGCCCTTTAGATCTTGGAGTTTGCAGGTTTTTGCCCATTTGCTTTTACACTTTGCAGTTGGGAGGGTTTTTGCAATAGTCGCCCTTTAGATCTTGCAGTTTGCAGGTTTTTGCCCATTTGCTTTTAAACTTTGCAGTTGGGAGGGTTTTTGCTAGTCGCCCTTTAGGTCTTCCAGTTTGCAGGTTTTTGCCCATTTGCTTTTACACTTTGCAGTTGGGAGGGTTTTTGCAATAGTCGCCCTTTAGATCTTGCAGTTTGCAGGTTTTTGCCCATTTGCTTTTACACTTTGCAGTTGGGGGGGGGGGGGGTGGCTAGTCGTCCTTTAGATCTTGCAGTTTGCATGTTTTTCTGCCCGTTTGCTTTTACACTTTGCAGTTGGGAGGGTTTTTGCTTGTCTCCCTTTAGATCTTGCAGTTTGCAGGTTTTTACCCATTTGCTTTTACACTTTGCAGTTGGGAGGGTTTTTGCAAGTCGCCCTTTAGATCTTGCAGTTTGCAGGTTTCATGTATTTTGCCCTTTAACCCTTACATTTGAGAAGATAAAATTACATGTTTCTTTACCTTAAGAATTTTTGCATTTCACCTTTTAGGTCTTGCAGCCCCATGTAATTTCGTATATAAATTCGCTTTAGGTATAAGCTATTTTGTTCATCGCCATTTGACAGTCGTACAATTATAGATGTTTAAAAAAATTGCAATTTATTCGGATCTGTTTTGATAAGTGATTTTTCTTAAAATTATATAAAGACAAATGGAAACTTTATAAAAATGCCAAACTCACTGGTTGTTTTGCCCCATTGTATTTACGTGTGCATTGCCTTCAATCTTTTATTATACATTGAAGGATAACAATTAGCGCTTGTACAATACCTCTCCCTACAATTCAACCCCTTTTGATGGCTTGCCATACCACCAGCTCATTTTTATCAAACTCAAAATCTTTATAGTTAGGGGGGCCTGACGCATTTCGATCCTAGCCTAGATCTTTCTCAAATGCTAAACATAATGTTTGCCTTTGAGAAAGATCCTTCTAGGATCGAAACGCGTCAGGCCCTCCTATAAAATCTAAACATTTGATGTATTTCAGATAATTTTGCCTGATGAGCGGTTTGCAGCAGTTTATAACTTGTATTGATTTTATTCAAAATTAAATTATATTCAAACTGGATCTTGCTTTTTTATTGACGTTACGTTTACTTTGAATGGGAACACCAATGTGTAGGGCCTACCTGTAATTCCAAAGTATGTCAAAAAGTGATGAACATTGCGTTCATATAATTTTGTTAATTTTGGCTTTTAAGAAATAAAACGAAATAACATCGTTAGTGGGAATTGCACAATACTGTCACCAGGTGTCAATTTATTTTGGTCGTGTGTTTTGTGCGTTCCATACAGTAGGCCTATCTTTCTTGTTTTGCTGTTAGCCCGGGCCCTCAATGTGGAGGACTTATAGCGAAATACTGACTCATTTTTTTTTTATAAAACGTAAATAATGGTTTTTGATCTTGCCAAGATAAACAATATTGTTGGTGTTTGGTTTGACTGTTTCTTGATAAATACACCGTTTCAGTAGGAAATTATTCTAACGATGTTTCTACCAGCACTATCTTCAAAACCTAACAGTTATATGTATTAAATCTGTTAACATTTCTGTTTTGGTTTGTTATCAATGGTGTACGTGCCCTTTTAATGAACGGATCGTGAAAATGAAATCAGTCACCTTAAAAAAACAAAATACATACGGTACTGAAGAAATGCATTGAAATCGAAGAACATGTAAGGGTTTTGGAAATCCATTCGTTTCGTTGCAATGTTGACCAATTGGAATCGTGGGATGGAAAAAAAGCAAAATTTATGCAAAGTGGATTTTAGTTTTTACCTGGACTGATAAGACAATCTACCATTCATTGGTCCGTTGTACTCTGAAAGAATAGGATAACTTATTTGTCCTGTGTTTTGTCTGTATTTTTCTCTTATTTTTTTTTTTTTAGGAATCAGTTTAATGACGAAGTTCCAGTGTTTGGACACTCGCGTAATGCACAATAAAAGAGGGCGTGCTTCGGTTGCGGGCTGTCTGCAGCGTACCGCTAGAGGGGGTGTTTTTTGTGGGAACTCAAACGTGTTTGTTTTGCCATACAGTCACGACGGTCGGAATCATTGTACTTTTACTATCCAGTTTACGAACTTCGAACCATGTTCTTGGTGAGTTAAATCTGTTTTATTCTTTATGAAGTATCAAGGAATAACACAGAGGGATGGCTGGGTTTAAAACAACGGACGTTTAAATGGATACAATTATCAGTACAAAGTAGTTTGTTGGGAAAACTGGTGTGCTTGTATGATGTAGGCCTACTGTATGCCCAGTGTTGGCTTACGGCCACGACCGTTAAGTGTGCATTCTGTGTTCCGGGGAGGGATGGGGGGGGGGGGGGTTGTGTGGGGCTAGAAATAAATATCGTGATTCAAGCCATATGATTATTGCTTGACGGTTTATCATCCAATACTGTTTCAAGTTCATTTAAAGATTACAAAGTGTATTGCATCCATGCCTTAAATGTACATTGGCGCACCTTATATTTCTTTGTCTGATCTTTGTTGAATTTCTAATGGTATTTCTAAAATGTTTGCTTGATTATCAGCAATAAGACAAATTCCATTTTTTTAAGAGGCATACAAACTTAATTCCAAATTTCCAAATCCGTTCATGAAACAATATGCAGAATGTGATATACATGTATGTAACCTTGTAAAGGTTTTGCACATAGCACGTACCATTTTCTCCTATAGCATAAATGCTATGCAAAAAGGCTAGGGGCCCAATTTCATGGAATCCGTTACCGTTAGCAAAAAATCTTCGCTTACGGTAGCAGAATTTTTTTGGTAACGGTTAGCGTATTTCACGGAAGAGTTTCCTTTTTGGTAACGGTAAGCAAGGAATTTGTGCAGAATGCATACGACAGCGCGTTAGCAGAAAATTATCACGGTTAGCCAAGAAATTCTTCGCTAACCAAGAGTCTTGCTTACGGATTCCATGAAATAGATCTCACGCGTAGCAGTGCACGTAAGCACAAAAATAGGCCGTAACAGATTCCATGAAATTGGGCCCTGGAGAGTCGCTCTGAAGAAACCAACACTGTTCGTGAATTCCATTAGTAACGGGGCGTTTGTGGTGCATGCAGCGTCGCGCTAGGTTTTCAAGGTCTATAGATAAACCAAACGTTTGTCTGAGGACGTGCACTAATGGTCTTCCCAAACAATCGATATAACCGGTAGGCAGAAACCGCCATGTAACCACGGTAACTGAAACCCCTTACTCTTTTTTGTTATATACCTTCCAAGCAAGCAGCACTTGCGTGGTCCAAATTAAACACGAAAGCTTTTTGCATTCGTGAGGTTCTTATGGGACGGCTAATGATATTCCGTGGACAACAGTTTGCAGTTCGCCAGGCATGCCTAATGGGAGACTTTTGGCGACCTTTGTCAATAGAGGGCGGCAGACTCATCAGGTAAACATAGATAGCGCGAGCACGAAGAAACAATTACAAAAACAGTGCCGACGATCCAAAAGACGATCCATTTTCCCTCGTAGACGTATCATCCAAACAGTAACAACGAAAGGACCAACAATGTCTTCTTGCACAGCTAAAAACTATGGTTCTTTGTCTCTGAAGGCCCTTCGTGCAGAGCTAAAGACCAGAAAAGCAAAATTGTCAGGAAGGAAGCACGAACTCGTCGAAAGGTAAGTAGGCCTAGGCCTTCGAGTCCGACATTTTTCGAGCCCTGCCTTTTTATGCTTAGCCTACTTACTACTTAGGCCTACGTCTATCTACCCTAGGCCATGCTATCGGGTCTCTCTGCTTTTCCCCTCAGTTATGTTAATGTTACATAGGCTACGTGAATTGTATCCTTCCACAAATATGCTGTTGAATCTTGGTGAATAATTTCCGCGTCACCGTTCGTACAAAACCCAAAAATTGTGACGTCCGGAAAGTGGGCAAGATTCACATGGATATTACGTAGCCTAGTCCTAGACTAAGCATGGAGGCTTCCTCCATGAGCTAAGCATGGAAAAATAAAGCAACATGGCACCGGCACATATAAAAAAAACAGAAGTTGAATTCAAGAATTTTAAGCACAGTTAAATTTTGTTAAATCATCATTAGGCCTACCCCCACTCACATATCCAATTTGAAGTTTTTTAGAAATTATATTTAAAGGGGTAAATGTGCACACTGGCAAATTGATTGTGCTAAGAACATTGTGCTATAGCCATGAAATCCCTTACTGACTACTGTAAAACCTAGGGGCATGAAGTTTTGGGCTTGACACTAATGAAAATCTTGATTGATAGTTCAAGTTGCTTATTCCTCTATACTGTTACTAGTACTAGTACTAGTTCTAGCATGAGTCACTGTCCAAGCCTGTAAGCCACAGTAGTATGTGGATTTATGCCGAAGCCTATGATTGGAGTACTTTTGTTCACCGCATTATTCACATGTTTTTTTCACATTTATGTCACGTTTTGTTTGGGAGCATTACTAGTAGTTTATTTACAATCTATAAACATAGGCCTACAAAATTAACAGATGAATAAAAATGTTATATTTTGTTTTTTTTTGGTTTCAGATTGGAAAGTTATGACAGGAACTTCAACTTTGGACATATTCATTGCGAGGATGAATGCTTTCAAATGGCCACTCCGGAGGCATCAAGGTATTTGGATATCAACACAGATAGCCAGGTACATTTAAATGTTTTTAAGAATTGAAGACTGTCACCACAAAAGGTCACTTATGGGGAAACCATCAATTTTGTCTTGTATTGCAATGGGGGGGGGGGGGGGGGACAGTAGTGGGGTACATGTTTGTTGTAGTGGTGCATCCATAGAAACCAGTCATATTCTTCTTTTACTACACCTGGTACCTAGTGTTTTTTCCCACAGGAGCCCTGACTTTGTATTTTCTAGTACAATCCCCTGTTTCCTCACCCCCATCGGAAATGTCCAATGCATCCATGTCTATAAGTATTGCCCTTGACTGAACGTATTATTTTCACAGACTTGTTCCAATGCCAATGGGAGACTTTTGAGAACCGGTCTTCAAGTCAACAGCGCACGTGCGCGCACAACAGCACAGGCGCAAAACAACGTGCGCATGCTCACAATTGCATGCGCGTGCGCTGTTGATTTAAAGACCGGTTCTCAAAAGTCTCCCATTTCAGTGTTGCTTGAATTGATACACTTTCTGCAGTAGACTCACAGGTGTGAGCTTTATATTTCATTTCAGATCCCAGAAGTCAGTGAAAAGAATGTCAGAGCCTTTCATGCACTTCATGAACAAGATCTGTGTGAGAAAGCAGAGTCTCTCTACTATGGGAAGTTTCTGCATTCGATTCGTTACTGCATACAAGATGACAGCACCTTTATAAGGGGAAGAGTGTCAGCAGAGATGAAAACAAAAGTGCTATACAAGGTTGACCTTAAGCTAAATGTGCATGGGGTGATAGAAGAGTCACAGTGTGAATGTGCTGTAGGCATGGGACCAGAGGCTCACTGCAAACATGTTGCTGTTGTTTACTGCGCTGTTTGTAATAAGAATAAAAAAGAAGGCATTGTTACGAAGGATACCTGCACAGATCTGTTGCAGACATTTCATCAACCAAAGAAATATAATGGTTCACCAGTCAGAATGAGTGAATTGAAGCTACGTAAAAAGGAAACAATACATCAACTCAAAGACTTTGATCCCAGGCCATTGGACTCAAGAAATCGACCTGAGTATCCTGATATCTTCAGAAATGTTTGGCTGAACTCTCAAGCAAAGGACTTGCCAATCCGGCAGCTATATCCACCAGCTAATATCAGGGCCCTTAATAATGATCATGATTACATGGAGAAAACACATGAAGAGCAATTCTTGCATGATGTTCATGTGACTTCTATTAGTAAAGAACAATGCGCTGCCACTGAGGAAGCAACAAGAGGTCAGAGCACAAATAAAACATGGAAAGAGGAGAGAAAATTGCGTCTCCATGCCTCAAACTTTGGCAGGATATGTAAAGCAACATCACGAACAGATCTAAACAAAATGGCACAGTCACTCACAGTGTGTGAAGACTTCACTAGCAAGTACACTAACCACGGGAAAAAGTATGAGTCTGTGGCAGTTAAAGATTATTGCACTTTAACAGGAAACAAAGTTGAGTTTTGTGGTATTCATGTATGCACCGAGTATCCATATATAGGGTGTTCACCTGATGGTCTAGTAGGGAGTGAAGGCCTTATTGAGGTCAAATGCCCATACACCTGTAAAGACCATGTAGTTTGCCCAGAAAATGTTCCTTACCTGAAGTATGAAAGTTCTGGAAACCTAGGTTTGACTTTGAATGAGAATCATAACTACTTTTATCAGGTACAAGGAAACTTGCTGTGTACCAAAAGACAATGGTGTGATTTCATAGTTTGGACTTTCAAGGATGTGCAAATAATACGGATTCAACGTGATAATGAGTTTATTAATAATTTAATAGTCAAATTAAAATCTTTCTTTGATCAACACTTCAGACAAGCAGTATTAGACAAGTATTTTTACCGAGAAACTCACAAATACTCTATTTGCCAAATGCAAGTACAGGTAGAAGAATAGAATGCCATTTTCATTCTTGAGATGTTCATGTATTGTGCACATGAATTTTGTTCTGTGTGCCTCGTTTAAATTAATAGGAAGCTTAGATATTTGTGTACAAGCATTTCCATTTTAAAAACCCATACAAGTACCAAAGTATGTACTGAATGATAGAAAATGTTTGCAAAAACTGATCTAAGCTTTAGTTCTGTAAAGAACGATAAACGTACATGTACTTGGCCACGATTAAGACTGTGAACATGTGTCAGTAGTTTGTGGGTTAATAAAATAAGCCCATTCGGAATTGAGTTTTTATGAAATATTCTGTGTTCATTCCACAACATAAAAGCTGTTGGTTTAAAATAAAATGACTTCCCCATTTTGTAATTTATTAGCCAATAAAGATATAAATTATTGAGTAATTACATAATCAATCAGGCACATCGGTATTCAAGAATGCTTGAGCTGTGGTTTGACAATCATTCAATTTGCTGCCAAGATGCAGATGCAGGATTTTGGAAAGCAGCAAGCATCCAGTTATCTTAGCCATTAGTATTTTGCAAGAACTTGAACATTGTAAGTTTTCAGTTTTTTGAGGAAAACAATGCAATCATCACATCTAAATTGTACTAAATGTTTAATCTATCAAAAAACAACTTCTACCATATACATACCCTTGAATGAAATTAGGCATTTCTTGGCACTATACATTTCCTAAAATTTACAAGCATGAAACAAATAAATGCTATATCTGAAGCTAGAATCATTTCTGTATGATTCAGTGGTTGTGTCAATATTCTATATGTCTTCCCTAGTCCAATCACTCTTTCAACGTGGACCCTTTTACTAGATATCTTTCTATCTCTGGCAACAGACTGTCCTGTCATTCTGTTTTTATTCTGAAAGAAAGTAGGAATGTTGACAGTAACATCCACAGGGGCAAACATATCCTGTACATCAAATCCTTTGTCTGCCATTATAGAATCACCCGGGCTGACTTTACTGATGATTCCACTCCTCTCTGTCATCTGTCTGTCGCTGGTTGACCCACCATACACCTCTGAAATACAGGAAACTAAACCACCTGGAGTTACACCAACAATAGCCTTTGCAGTGTTTCTGTGTTTATATGTAGAAAATGTCACTTGCTGGGCTGCAGGTGCTTTGGGTTTTTTCACTGGGAACTCAAATCCATCAATAATTGTGCGAGTGGTCGGAAATTTCCTCTTGAAGTCAGATGGAGCATAGAAATAAACTATATCTCTGCTTGGCCAGATATTCACTTCACTCCACTGGAGATGCATAAATCTTATCCATGTGCCAAAGATGCTGTACACTTCAGACTCGGAGACTTTAAACATTCGGCTCAATTCAAAATGGGATGTGTATCTCCTACACTTCACTAATGTCAAAAACAGTTGATCTGGCACAGTCAACCTTGGCCTTATGTTATTAATGTAAGTCAACTTAAAAGCACTAGGGCCAAGTGAAGCTAATACATCCATGAAAGTTTGGTAATCTTGCAATCCTGTGTAGTACTGAATTCCAGCTGAATCATTCATAAAATAATCAACCGTAAATCCCATCACCACAGTGTCCGTTTGAGTAGGAGTGGATTCATAGTTTGGCAGAATGCATGGGTTCGTTTGTACAGCCTGATGGTGCACCCTCTCGTCGTTATTCACAACATTGACCTCCATTGCCAGGTCAAGATCTAAGGTTAAATCAACATCTAGTTGATGTTCCTTCCAGCAAACCTCTTTTTCTTTCTGCATACTACGTTTACACAGACGATCTGCCCTGGCTACATCTTGAGATGTTGGTTTCTTGCTCCATGCAAAATGGCTTGGTACAGCATCTGGCTTTAATCTCTTCCGCTTCAGTTTTAGCCCTGTAGTTTGACAAATTGAAAAAGGAAAACACACTCAGTATGACTTGTTTCCAAATAAAAATGATCATGGTTTTCTGAACATGAAGATCCATCACTTCTCTCTTCATTACTTCAATTATTTGGCTATAATAACTGTAGTCTATGTGATCATGCCCATAATTATGAGGTCTATGCCCCCAATAGCAAATATAATTATGTGTGTAATGCCATGGCTCACACTGTCACAGTTTTGCAGAGCAATTAGTAAATTTGCAACAGAAACAGTCACCTCTTAAAATACATGATACAACACAAAAATTCAACTGTTTTATTAAGAGAGTTGTTTAATTTGGGAACCCTCTTAATAAAACATTTGATAATAAATTAATCATTTTATCAAGATTTGATAATAGGGCCTAATTCTAGTCTTGAAAGACAAGTCATCCCCTCTCCCCTGTAAAAATCCAAGGGCAGCACTCTAACTCTATTGATTGTGCTGCCCTGTTTTTGAGTACCTTTAAAAATTTGGAAAGTGTTCTATTTCTACATGTATCTGGGCCTGTAGTATTACTAACTATTATTAGTACACGCTCTAAAGTTAGACCTAATATGTATCAATGGACAATGAATGAATGAGTCACGTTACAATGCTCACACTCATATACTTTTCACATCACATGTCTCAGGCTCAAAATTCAAAACCCACCCAATTTGCACAGTATGGTCCAACAGTTTCATTCAAAGACTTACCACATTTTCCAAATTCCTCGAAGTCTGAAGGCAAAAAATGCTTGGCACACACCATATCATACGTGGATGGCCACCAAGAATGGCCTGAATCATCCTTGACTCTTCTGATGGCCACTCGCCAGGCATTACATCGTTTCCGATTTCTCGGAAAATCGTGGCCACTGCCTCCAGTGCCAGAACAATTTGGAACCGCACATGATATATTGGGCATGCTGCCTCAAAAACGTGCTGAGTAAATTCCCACGATGAGAAAAATAATTATGCAGAGCTCGAGCGAGTGTTAGCTTTTAATTTTCAAAGCGTCGTGCCCACACAAAATAATTATACGTATACACAACCCAGCCAACTGTTTACCTGACCGCGAGCGCCCTCTCGTGGTGATTACCAGAAAGTCAAAAGTCTCCCATTACTTGCTTCGTTCTCGTATACAACGCGAGGACAAAGACCAATTTGAAGAAAAGAATGTGACGAAATTGCCATAACTCAACGGTGGTGTTGTAAATTTATTTCTTTGCCGCTGCAATAGCAAACAGCAAGGCACTGTTTCAGCACAGCTAGTGTATTGGTGGTGTAACCCATAGTTAACTCTGCTACTAATATACCACTGGAACTAACTTGCATTGTATTGCACCCGATAACAGTGGAAATTGAAAGGTAAGTAAGCCATTGATGTTCTACATTGAACCGATTTTTTGATTGCATCTAGTACTCCTTGTTTCACAGGAATGGGGAAATTATTTAAGCATTTAAGTGTACACTGTCAACATTTTCACTCTGCACTGTCGACATATTCGGTAACAATCTCTGTTACATGTTGCCCAAGTACATTGTTGCTGAAAATGTTGTCAGTGTATAATACACAGAGCAAAATGAGTTGGGTAACATGTCACAGCAACATCGCTGTTTTACATGTTGGCCAAATGTTGCTAGTGTACACAGGGACCAAAGTCGTGTTAGCCAGGGGCCAATTTCTTATGAGATGCTTAAGAGTAAGGGACTGTAAATATCACTCATAGGTTGGACACGGCCAAAAATAGATTTTCTTCAAACTTTCATGTTTGATGGAAATTTGCCCCAAACTAATAACTATGGACAACAATCTAGAAACAAAAACCTTTGTTGCCATGGCAACAGCCAAATTACCACATAAAGCAGTTTTCGTAATTGTTCCAACTTTTTATTGGTGAAAGTTGGCAATTTTCAAAGCCGAGTTACTACTACACAATATAAAACAAATTAATTTTGTTAAAGGATGTGGATAGGTTGGTCCTTAAAGTTTACATTTAATGTGTGAACATTATAACTATGTATGTTACTGGGTTATACCATTTATTTGAAATAGGGGTGTTTTTCACTTTTTCAAAGTGCGAAAAAATACCCTTTTTTTAACAGCTCATAACCTATACGGTAGTGCTCCAATTTTCACAAATACCAAATATTGTTGAGATGAGACATTGGTCTTCTAGAAAATAATAAAAAATTTGCTGGGGGAAAATTATTCCTTCTTCGCAATATTGCTGTATATTTGAAATTTTTTTCACAATTTGCCTTAAGGCCGTCCCTAACTTGTTTGCTAAGAAAATAGATATTAAATTTTGTAAATTATTTTTTAATACATTAGAAAGGAATTCATACCACACTGGATCATCTATAATGGTCAGAGATAAACATGAAACCCTGGAGTGTGCACTTTTTATGGGGGGGGGGGGCAAAAGATTCACATTACATGTATTTGAACCGTCATTTTAAATCCTGTGTTTTTTGGCCAGGATGCTTGCTGAATTTGTATTGTTTTTTCATAATTTAAGTTCCCTTGGGTAAACGTGTTATAGAAGCAGTTTTTAAAAATACTGTTGCCATGGAAACGGTTGACTATAGTAACCAATTATACACGTTTAAAGTTTATTCGTTGTGACTTCTTGAATTTTCCTTTTAAAAATATGTTGTGAAAGGTAGTGTGATGTTGTGGATGGAAATTCGGTTTATCCACATAAATGCAACCTTCATTTTCAAAATCATATGCCGTACACGTCAAGTTAACAATAACACTAATTCCGACTTCAGGTGATCTTATTGTGCAAAGAACATGCACTCCGCTGGTGAGTAGTTACCTACAGATCAAGTGGTCAGTCCAAATTCTTAGACTGCTAACATGTGGTTTGTAAGAAGGAGTAGAATGCCTCACTATGTTTTGTGTTTACTTTGCTCAGGCCTCACGTAATTCTTCATAGGCCCGCCTCAAACGTCGAACTTCAGTCGTGTCTAATTCAATATATTGCAAAAACGCCGTTTTCTGTTCACCTTAAAGGTAATATCATACTTGGGTTTTTATCACATAAATACAGATTCATGGGCAAAAATATCAAGACAGATACAGTGACAGTCATTTGTGAAAATGTCAGTCCCATGGGCCTACGGTGCCCACTTTTTGAGAAAACGTGTCGTGCTTTGGACAGAAAGTCGGCATGTTGCTTCAAACGTCGATCTTCTGCCGTGTCTAATTTAAATCTTGGGCCAATGTTTGAATTAGACACAGCAGAAGTTTGACGCTAAGCAATCATCAAGTTTTGGTTACACTCCAGTGGTTCTGATCGTGTTGAGTTTATTAATTTCAAATGAAAAAATATATAAATAAATGTAAAGAGCAACATTTAAAATGAATTTCCATACATTTTTTCAGACTTCAACGAAATTTAGAAGGAGAAAGGTAAACATTAATGAATGATAAATGGAAAAAAAAATTACCAAAGCTACTCCTATGACACAAAGATCCTTGGGAACTTAATAAAGTCAGGAAGTTTCATGGCAGAGAAAAGTAGGATTTAAAATTGATGGGAAAAATAATGGAGGCATAATATTGGTGTGCTTCTTCTCCACCCGAGAGACCAGTAAGCAACATGATAATTTATGTGATGTAATGATCATTGTGTATTAAGCCCATACTCGCTGTCAATGGGCAAGGCATTGTTTGGTATGTATTTGAATAGGCTAATGCCATTATTATCAAATGAGATTGATGAATTGGCTTTGAGGTGAAGTTTGCCTAATAAAAGGAGAGAGGGAGAAAATAGAAACAGACCATATACTTGGTTTGAATTACCAGGAGGCATTCTATTCCATCTTACTGTCCACTTGATTTATAGGTAACTACTCACCATCGGAGTAGTCTCTTTGAACGGTAAGATCACCTGAAGTCAGAATCAGTTTTATTGTTAACTTTATGTGTACTGCATTACATTTTTGAAAAAAGAAGAATTTCTGAGGACAAATTGTTATTTCCACCCTCAACATCACATTCCTATTTGTAAAAGGAAAGTTCAAGAAGTCGAAAAGAATACGCATAATAGACGTATAATACATGGTTACTATGATCAACCGTTTCCATGGCAACAGTAATTTTTTTTTTAACTGTTTCTTTAACACATTGACCCTTAGGAACGTAAGTAACAATAAAACAATACAAATTCAGCAAGTATCCTGGCAATGTGTATATACATACTGCTTTGCCCCCCCCCAAATAAAGTGTTAAAGCCCTACAAATACAAACTCCACGGGTTCATTTTTAACTCTGACCAGTATAGATGATCCAGTTTGGTTTGAATTCCATTCAAATGTATTAAAAAATAATTTACATAATTAATATCTATTTTCTTAGTATATAACTCAAGGACGGCCTTAAGGCAAATTGTGAAAAAATGGTCAAATGTACAGCAATATTGCGAAAAAGGAATAATTTTCCCCCAGCTATTTTTTTTCATTTTCTAGAAGACCAATGTTTCATCTCAACAATATGAGGTATTTGTGAAAATTGGAGCACTACCATATGGGTTATGAGCTGTTAAAAAGGGGTACTTTTTCACACATTGAAAAGGTGAAAAAAAAACACCCCTATTCCAAATAAATGGTATAACCCAGTCACATACATAGTTATAATTTTTACACATTAAATGTAAGCTTTAAGGACCAACCTATCCACATCCTTTAACATAATTTATTTGGTATATATTGTGTAGTTGTAACCCAACCTTAAAAATTGCTAAATTTCACCTAAAAAAAAGTTGGAAAAATGACGGAAAATGCTTTAAATGGTAATTTGGCTGTTGCTTTGGCAACGAAGTAATTTTTCAAAAAAATATATCCATATTTGTTTGTTTGGGGCTAAGGTCAATCAAATATAAGAGTTTAAAGAAAATCAATTTTTTGGCCATCGCCAACATTTTCAAGATTTCTTTGATATTTACAGTCCCTTACTCTTAAACCCCAAATGTGCTTAAGCATGAAAAGTCTTCCTTGATCAATTAGGATTGCCAACCAAATTGTCATATGATGTTGACCGCTTTTGACTTGTGTTCGGCCATTGTTGATCGACTGAGCATAACATTCACAAGGAGTTTTGGCTGTAATACTGATTTTATTTACCAAGGTGCTTAAGCAATTGGCCCATGGTGTGTTGCCCTAACTGGGAAACATGTTACCGAAAATGTTACCGAAATTGTTGACAGTGTACACTCTGCTTTACTGTGTTCCTTCGTGTTACAGGTACGACAGACAGAATGGTTTGCATCAGCAACACCCTGGCTTTGGTTCGTGAATGGAAAGATGGCGTTTATTTCTTCTACCTGGCAATACAGATGTGGATCTTACATTGTGCTCAATGTGAACTTACGGGTAAGTTGATTATGCAATGACAATAGTCATCCATCGTTCAAACGATGGTCAAAACCTATTGTATATTTTTGTGAGACTTGCTAGCTATAGTCTTTACCAGGCGCGGTTCTAGAGCTGTTTTTGTTGGGGGGGGGGGGGTGCTAGACCATTCGCACGTGACGACATCTTGTAACATTCCCTTCATGTTATTTATATTTAGGAGTCGAAAAGCAACCTATAGAAACATTGAAACGATCGTATTTTCCAGCATTTTGTTAGGGGGTGTGGGCTAGACACACAATTTTGGAGGCAACCCCCCCCCCCCCCCCAAGCCTTCGTTGAACTGAAATGTTCACAGATTTACATATAACTTTCAGGGTATGAAGATGGTGCTGGTAGAATCATACTGTTAAAATTGTTTCGCCTCTAATGGTGTATTTATCCAGATATTAGTAAAACAACGACCGAAAATCTTGTTGATCTTTGAAAAGATCAAAAATAAAAGAGGAAAGACTTAAAAAATACTGTGGCCGTTTTTCACGATTTTCTCAAAAAGTTGCCACCGTATTGGACTGAAATGTTTACAGATGACTGTGACTGTATCTTCCTTATTTGAAAGTGGTAACTTTTAAATTCGGACTTCGGAAACCCAACCAGATTGACTTTAAACTAGGAACGTACTAAGACCATTTAATGTAAAGTGGGCACATTGGTCAAAAACAGATATAGACCACATTGACTTTGTACGGAGTTTTGTACGTGACAATATTATACAACATACAATGTCACGTTCGATTGACACAAAACTTGGTATACGTCGAAGCCCGCGGAAGATGTGATATCATCATGACATCACCAAGGGTCATTTCTCATTATGTCATTTCCCTTGCCTACTTGAATTTGTTCTTTTCCATCATTTGCAGCTTTGTCCGTCACTGGTAAAGTAGCATTTCAAAGCTCGAATAAAAACATTGCGCAAGACATGTTGGACGGCAAAACAAATACTTTTGTAAGCACAGGTAGGCCATAAATTGTATTGTAAATACAATGTATTTTTGTTCATGTAATTGATCGCAGCTCTCATTATATGGCCCTTCACTACAAAACCCTTCTGCTTTACTTTTGAGAGTAAAAACAATAAAACCCCTTTTCCTACGCAGATTTGATATATGAATTTAGCCATCTCTTTTGTGATTTGCGTAGATCCGTGAAGATTCATCTTGAATCCACTGTCGAAATCATATAAAAAAGTTAACAGTTTATAAACTGTAAAACAGATAAAATAGCTCATCAGCCCAAATAATGACCTGACGCATTATGCAACGCTAACAGGTAGTATAGGGCCAGGGGCCAATTTCCCGGCCCTGCCTAGCACAAACATTTGCTAAGCATGACATTTCCATCTTGATAAAAACAAAAAAATTTCCATGTGTTAAGTATCACTTGTGATTTTTCTTTGGCTGTTGTTCGCTGACAATGAATATCGAATGGAATTTATAATGCTGGTTTGTTTTATTGGGCAAGACATTAATTGTTCTTACCGATTGTTTTTGTGCTTAGCAGCTCCTTGAAATTGGCCCATGATCCTAGCTAGTCTATAGTGTAATTAGACGCACACGCCGTACAGCGCGTGAGCGTCTATCACATGCGTGTAGATTTTATGATTAATTATGCAAACCAACCCAGCACTGACCTCTAGGTTTTGACCAATCAACATACTCGGCCTCCGTCACAATCCAGACTGAAATATTCTCAATACAGATCTGGGGCCAATTTCATAAAAAACAAATTTGCTAAGTACGACATTTTCCGTCTTAATAAAAAAAGGGTTCACAACCAAATGTCCATGTGTTGTGTATCACTTATGATTGTCCTTTGGCTGTTGTTCGCTGACCATGAATATCAAATGGAATTTTCAATGGTGGATTGTTTTATTGGGCGAGACATTTTTGTGCTTAGCAACTTTTTGTGCTTAACAGTTTTATGAAATTGGCCCCTGATTGGCTGATGTGCCGCGTTGCATAAAAGTTGCAGCACGCATGTATCATACGTTCATACGTAACGTGGCACGGAGTAGAATTGGTGATACTCAGAATCGATCCTAGCAGGATTGATTAATTAATCTCAACATCAGTGACAACAAAAAACTTACCAAATTTTCATTAACATTCATCAGGGTATGGAGACAGTCACCCATGGATACGAATAGACTTGGGAACCGAACACTGTTTGGGAATAGTCACCGCCTGGCCAAGAGGACAATGTTGTGGTAAGGTCATTAATCTATTAGACAATGCGGATTGTGTACATGTGTCATGCTACTAGATGGGTGGAATACACGGAGATGTATGCGGGCTGTGGCCTAGTGGTCTGGCGTGTCGTACTCAAGATCTTGTGATCAATCTACAGATTGTGGGCTCGAACCCAGCCATGGGCTAATGGCGCTTGCATCCTTGGGCAAGACGCTTTCTCACATATGTGACATGATCAAGGGGAATGAGTCACATGTCGACCCTAGTGAAATTTTGCTCCTCTTCACCCACGTGTGTAAATGGGTACCTGTGAGGGTAGAGATGGCTTTGCGGTTTGATTAGCCTCTGTGCACCTTATGGTAGCACGAGGCTGTATACTCCCCAGGGAGCTGAGATTGTTTCAGGAATGTAAATGGGCCCGATGACCAGGGTTATAATAGATACCCTGTGATGCCCTTCTTGTGTGTAAGAACGCTATATAAATGCTAATATTATTAGCTGTTTCGCATGCAGCGGAACAGCTTTTGTTTTCGTTATTTTTTTTTTTTTTTTTTTTTTTTTTTTTCTTTTTCCACTTTTTTCCCATAGACTTAACACAGGGTTTTTCTACAAGTCACTTCTACCATTGTGCCAATTCCGATCAACTTCATACTTGGTACATAGTTAGACCACCACCCCGAATAGTGTCCCGCGTATGTACGTCATCGTGACGTCATCACGTGCACAATTACGTCATCATTAAAGTGCAAGTTTTAAGGCTCTTTATGTCCGGAACGGCAAGTCCGATGCAGCTCAAACTTGGTATGTAAGTATATGGGGACGTGTTATAGACAAAAATTGCAGTCACGTGTTGATGACGTCATCATGTGATTTTATACGAATTATTCAATTTTTGGACCTTTTCTTTATATCTCATGAACGACAAATCGTATTTCCGAAATTCTTTTTGCAAAATGTTTGTTAGGCTATAGGCACATGCCACAAAATACCAAAAAGTTGTGACGTCATGATGACGTCATCAAAAAGCCGATTTTCATATTCACATATAAGGGAATATCCGATGGTGATGAAACTTGGTCGGTAGGTAGGGAATGGTACTAGTATCCCAAATCTGAAGTGACGTCACGATGACGTCATCAATCGATTTTTTATTGATTTTTGAATAATTAATTTTGCCCTTTTTTCCCCAGAAACACCTATAAGCGAATATCCTATTGTAATGAAACTTGGTGGGTTGGTAGGAAATGTTTATAGTATCCCTAATGTGGAGCGACGTCACGATGACGTCAACGACTGATTTTTTATTGATATTTTTTTATAATTAATTTTGCAGAAGTGGGTCAAATGAGTACACGTGAACGGAGCATGACCGGCTAAAACATCAATCGTTTTGCTATTTCCACCGCCCATAAGCACACAACCGTACACGCTACTGGCCTAGCTGCCATTTCTGTGTTTCTCATGGCCGTGTGTATTTATCTGTATGGGTGTATTGATGGACGAGTGACGACGGCCCCGATAGTTTACGACAATTACAGTATTAAGATACCGCCGATAGGCTATTTCTCGGTACAACGCAGGTCTAGTTATGTTGTTGTGTTATCATAATGTTATTACATTTTGATTAGCCTAGTTTGTCGAACAAAACACGCCAAATATAATTCATGGCGCCCTCTGTTGGTCACACACTCTTTGCGAACGCGCTTGGCAGCGGTTCATTCTTATCCCCGTGTAGTAGTTGCAAACGACTGATTGGAATCATTTTGTTGCCTTATGGTCCGCCCTGCTGCAGTTATAAATATTCATCCCGATAATCCATCCCCTGTGTTCCATAAATTATTCATATCATAAGGCAAATTGATGACACATTCGAATACAAATATATTGTACAAAATTACATGCTGAAACCACGAATGTGTTTATGTATTCGTTACAAAAATGTTTCAAGTGGCTGTCCGAGAGTTACTGGTTGGTGTGGGGAATCCCCTGGCTTGGTGTCTTGTTGCTTGGCTTTATGTTAGGCCTACATATAGTATGCATGTATAATCTTGGAAATCATAATTTTCATATTCCAAAACCAAAACACATGTTGGATTGTTTTATGTAAAGGCGGAATTGTATAAACAAAAATAATTGTTTCAGCTCCTTTTTATGTATAACTTTAATGTTAACCTTATAAACGTCGGAGAAGGGCAAGCCTAATTTGCATATTATCTATTTCCCGACCAAAATCATTTAATATTCACGATTTACTGCGGTACCCGCCACGATATTACATTTGATTCACTCCGCTGACCCCCGGCAGCTAGCTCGGTGGCCTAGCGGTATGGCATCTGCACTAGTAAGCAGGAGGTCGTTGGTTCGAATCCCACCTGAGCCAGCATGTGATTTTTTTTCACGTGCTCTCACAAGCACTGAGTATACAGTGCTCAACTGTTGGTGAAGGGCAAGCCTAATTTGCATATTATCTATTTCCCGACCAAAAGCATTTAATATTCATGACTTATAAATGTATTATTTCCACAATTCAGCCTTTAGCTGCGATGGAAAATGTTTTTAATAAACCATGAATAATAATATTACATGTAATTAAAAAGTGTTTTGAATGATTGAAGGCTGATTTCTCATTATATTTTCATTAAACTTTTTATTCTAATCAATGTAGAGTCCTAAAGAACATTAAGTTACTGCTAGGCAGTACATTATGTAAATATTGTATTTAAACTGTTATTATTAATTAATATATTAACGATTTTAAAACGTTACAATAAAGAATTAATTACTTGCAAAAAGATTGTTTAGTACCAAGACAAATATAACAGGGTCATGTTATTTAGTCATCAATTCTGCTTCTGCTCTTCATTAAAATAAACATCCTTTGTTTATTAAAATTGGTACAGTGAAAGGTTTTTTTACAAGCAACTTTAAAACAAACTTATGAACATATTTATGAAGTGTTTAAGATTGCAAAATTACTTGGAACGAGGTACACATCATACAACAATTTTCAATTTGAATTCATATTTAAACAAGTACAATGTACATTATACTTTTCTTGTTCAAAGGATAGCTACACAGACATGTTAAGGAAATGTGTTTGGGCAATGAGGGCAGGGATCGATTTCACGAAGCCCTGCGATCGATCGTAACTCGAGTTACGAAGGATAATCCATCGTAGGGGCCTATCCCAAGTATGGCTGCAATGCATCAAAAGCCCTACGATTGATACTAAGTTACGAAGACTTCGGTGAAATCGACCCCAGGTCTCAATATTTATGGACGCTATTAATCACTTAAACACATCATAATGTTTTTTTTTTCACATGCTCTCACCAGCACCGGGTATACAGTGCTCATCCACGTCGGTGAAGGGCAAGCCTAATTTCCATATTGTTATTCCTAAATCAAACACTTCATTAACATACATGTAGGAACTGCTGTAACATGTACTGGTATGTATACCATATTTTCTTAATGAGGAATTACAAAACACCATTGTTGGCTCACTGTCAGCCCTGCCAGGGATGTCAAGTAATTGATGTGTGATATGTTCTTGGGCTTAGCTGTCAAGTAGATATACAGTGTACATGGATATAGATATATATAGATGACCAGTGATGAGCCACACTCAGTCGAGTGTGCAGCAACTGCAATGCATAGTCCAGATGACCGATGGCGGTCATCTCCTGATGAATTGGATGACCAGTGATGAGCCACACTCAGTAGAGTGTAGCAACTGCAATGCATAGTCCTGATGACTGATGGTGGTCATCTCCTGATGAATTGGATGACCGATGATAAGCCACACTCAGTAGAGAGTGCAGCAACTGCAATGCATCATCCAGATGACAGATGGTGGTCACCACCTGATGAAGTGGATGACCGGTGATGAGCCACACTCAGTAGAGAGTGCAGCAACTGCAATGCATAGTCCAGATGACTGATGGTGGTCATCTCCTGATGAATTGGATGACCGGTGATAAGCCACACTCAGTAGACAGTGCAGCAACTGCAATGCATAGTCCAGATGACTGATGGCGGTCATCTCCTGATGAATTGGATGACCGGTGATGAGCCACACCCAGTAGAGAGTGTAGCAACTGCAATGCATAGTCCAGATGACTGATGGCGGTCATCTCCTGATGAATTGGATGACCGGTGATGAGCCACACCCAGTAGAGAGTGTAGCAACTGCAATGCATAGTCCTGATGACTGATGGTGGTCATCTCCTGATGAATTGGATGACCGGTGATGAGCCACACCCAGTAGAGAGTGTAGCAACTGCAATGCATAGTCCAGATGACTGATGGTGGTCATCTCCTGATGAATTGGATGACCGGTGATGAGCCACACCCAGTAGAGTGTAGCAACTGCAATGCATAGTCCTGATGACTGATGGTGGTCATCTCCTGATGAATTGGATGACCGATGATAAGCCACACTCAGTAGAGAGTGCAGCAACTGCAATGCATCATCCAGATGACAGATGGTGGTCACCACCTGATGAAGTGGATGACCGGTGATGAGCCACACTCAGTAGAGAGTGCAGCAACTGCAATGCATAGTCCAGATGACTGATGGTGGTCATCTCCTGATGAATTGGATGACCGGTGATAAGCCACACTCAGTAGACAGTGCAGCAACTGCAATGCATAGTCCAGATGACTGATGGCGGTCATCTCCTGATGAATTGGATGACCGGTGATGAGCCACACCCAGTAGAGAGTGTAGCAACTGCAATGCATAGTCCAGATGACTGATGGCGGTCATCTCCTGATGAATTGGATGACCGGTGATGAGCCACACCCAGTAGAGAGTGTAGCAACTGCAATGCATAGTCCTGATGACTGATGGTGGTCATCTCCTGATGAATTGGATGACCGGTGATGAGCCACACCCAGTAGAGAGTGTAGCAACTGCAATGCATAGTCCAGATGACTGATGGTGGTCATCTCCTGATGAATTGGATGACCGGTGATGAGCCACACCCAGTAGAGAGTGCAGCAACTGCAATGCATAGTCCAGATGACTGATGGTGGTCATCTCCTGATGAATTGGATGACCAGTGATGAGCCACACTCAGTAGAGAGTGTAGCAACTGCAATGCATAGTCCTGATGACTGATGGTGGTCATCTCCTGATGAATTGGATGACCGATGATAAGCCACACTCAGTAGAGAAGGTAGCAACTGCAATGCATAGTCCAGATGACTGATGGTGGTCATCTCATGATGAATTGGATGACCAGTGATGAGCCACACTCAGTAGAGAGTGTAGCAACTGCAATGCATAGTCCTGATGACTGATGGCGGTCATCTCATGATGAATTGGATGACCAGTGATGAGCCACACTCAGTAGAGAGTGCAGCAACTGCAATGCACAGTCCTTCATGACTGATGGTGGTCATCTCCTGATGAATTGGATGACCGATGATAAGCCACACTCAGTAGAGAGTGTAGCAACTGCAATGCATAGTCCTGATGACTGATGGTGGTCATCTCCTGATGAATTGGATGACCGATGATAAGCCACACTCAGTAGAGAGTGTAGCAACTGCAATGCATAGTCCTGATGACTGATGGTGGTCATCTCCTGATGAAATGGATGACCGATGATAAGCCACACTCAGTAGAGAGTGTAGCAACTGCAATGCATAGTCCAGATGACCGATGGCGGTCATCTCCTGATGAATTGGATGACCAGTGATGAGCCACACTCAGTAGAGTGTAGCAACTGCAATGCATAGTCCTGATGACTGATGGTGGTCATCTCCTGATGAATTGGATGACCGATGATAAGCCACACTCAGTAGAGAGTGCAGCAACTGCAATGCATCATCCAGATGACAGATGGTGGTCACCACCTGATGAAGTGGATGACCGGTGATGAGCCACACTCAGTAGAGAGTGCAGCAACTGCAATGCATAGTCCAGATGACTGATGGTGGTCATCTCCTGATGAATTGGATGACCGGTGATAAGCCACACTCAGTAGACAGTGCAGCAACTGCAATGCATAGTCCAGATGACTGATGGCGGTCATCTCCTGATGAATTGGATGACCGGTGATGAGCCACACCCAGTAGAGAGTGTAGCAACTGCAATGCATAGTCCAGATGACTGATGGCGGTCATCTCCTGATGAATTGGATGACCGGTGATGAGCCACACCCAGTAGAGAGTGTAGCAACTGCAATGCATAGTCCTGATGACTGATGGTGGTCATCTCCTGATGAATTGGATGACCGGTGATGAGCCACACCCAGTAGAGAGTGTAGCAACTGCAATGCATAGTCCAGATGACTGATGGTGGTCATCTCCTGATGAATTGGATGACCGGTGATGAGCCACACCCAGTAGAGTGTAGCAACTGCAATGCATAGTCCTGATGACTGATGGTGGTCATCTCCTGATGAATTGGATGACCGATGATAAGCCACACTCAGTAGAGAGTGCAGCAACTGCAATGCATCATCCAGATGACAGATGGTGGTCACCACCTGATGAAATGGATGACCGGTGATGAGCCACACTCAGTAGAGAGTGCAGCAACTGCAATGCATAGTCCAGATGACTGATGGTGGTCATCTCCTGATGAATTGGATGACCGGTGATAAGCCACACTCAGTAGACAGTGCAGCAACTGCAATGCATAGTCCAGATGACTGATGGCGGTCATCTCCTGATGAATTGGATGACCGGTGATGAGCCACACCCAGTAGAGAGTGTAGCAACTGCAATGCATAGTCCAGATGACTGATGGCGGTCATCTCCTGATGAATTGGATGACCGGTGATGAGCCACACCCAGTAGAGAGTGTAGCAACTGCAATGCATAGTCCAGATGACTGATGGTGGTCATCTCCTGATGAATTGGATGACCGGTGATGAGCCACACCCAGTAGAGAGTGCAGCAACTGCAATGCATAGTCCAGATGACTGATGGTGGTCATCTCCTGATGAATTGGATGACCAGTGATGAGCCACACTCAGTAGAGAGTGTAGCAACTGCAATGCATAGTCCTGATGACTGATGGTGGTCATCTCCTGATGAATTGGATGACCGATGATAAGCCACACTCAGTAGAGAAGGTAGCAACTGCAATGCATAGTCCAGATGACTGATGGTGGTCATCTCATGATGAATTGGATGACCAGTGATGAGCCACACTCAGTAGAGAGTGTAGCAACTGCAATGCATAGTCCTGATGACTGATGGCGGTCATCTCATGATGAATTGGATGACCAGTGATGAGCCACACTCAGTAGAGAGTGCAGCAACTGCAATGCACAGTCCTTCATGACTGATGGTGGTCATCTCCTGATGAATTGGATGACCGATGATAAGCCACACTCAGTAGAGAGTGTAGCAACTGCAATGCATAGTCCTGATGACTGATGGTGGTCATCTCCTGATGAATTGGATGACCGATGATAAGCCACACTCAGTAGAGAGTGCAGCAACTGCAATGCATCATCCAGATGACAGATGGTGGTCACCACCTGATGAAATGGATGACCGGTGATGAGCCACACTCAGTAGAGAGTGCAGCAACTGCAATGCATAGTCCAGATGACTGATGGTGGTCATCTCCTGATGAATTGGATGACCGGTGATAAGCCACACTCAGTAGACAGTGCAGCAACTGCAATGCATAGTCCAGATGACTGATGGCGGTCATCTCCTGATGAATTGGATGACCGGTGATGAGCCACACCCAGTAGAGAGTGTAGCAACTGCAATGCATAGTCCAGATGACTGATGGCGGTCATCTCCTGATGAATTGGATGACCGGTGATGAGCCACACCCAGTAGAGAGTGTAGCAACTGCAATGCATAGTCCTGATGACTGATGGTGGTCATCTCCTGATGAATTGGATGACCGGTGATGAGCCACACCCAGTAGAGAGTGTAGCAACTGCAATGCATAGTCCAGATGACTGATGGTGGTCATCTCCTGATGAATTGGATGACCGGTGATGAGCCACACCCAGTAGAGAGTGCAGCAACTGCAATGCATAGTCCAGATGACTGATGGTGGTCATCTCCTGATGAATTGGATGACCAGTGATGAGCCACACTCAGTAGAGAGTGTAGCAACTGCAATGCATAGTCCTGATGACTGATGGTGGTCATCTCCTGATGAATTGGATGACCGATGATAAGCCACACTCAGTAGAGAAGGTAGCAACTGCAATGCATAGTCCAGATGACTGATGGTGGTCATCTCATGATGAATTGGATGACCAGTGATGAGCCACACTCAGTAGAGAGTGTAGCAACTGCAATGCATAGTCCTGATGACTGATGGCGGTCATCTCATGATGAATTGGATGACCAGTGATGAGCCACACTCAGTAGAGAGTGCAGCAACTGCAATGCACAGTCCTTCATGACTGATGGTGGTCATCTCCTGATGAATTGGATGACCGATGATAAGCCACACTCAGTAGAGAGTGTAGCAACTGCAATGCATAGTCCTGATGACTGATGGTGGTCATCTCCTGATGAATTGGATGACCGATGATAAGCCACACTCAGTAGAGAGTGTAGCAACTGCAATGCATAGTCCTGATGACTGATGGTGGTCATCTCCTGATGAAATGGATGACCGATGATAAGCCACACTCAGTAGAGAGTGTAGCAACTGCAATGCATAGTCCAGATGAATGATGGCGGTCATCTCCTGATGAATTGGATGACCGTTGATTAGCCACACTCAGTAGGGAGTGCAGCAACTGCAATGCATAGTCCAGATGACTGATGGTGGTCATCTCATGATGAATTGGATGACCGTTGATTAGCCACACTCAGTAGGGAGTGCAGCAACTGCAATGCATAGTCCAGATGACTGATGGCGGTCATCTCCTGATGAAGTAGATGACCGTTGATTAGCCACACTCAGTAGAGTGTGCAGCAACTGCAATGCATAGTCCAGATAACTGATGGTGGTCATCTCCTGATGAATTGGATGACCGATGATTAGCCACACTCAGTAGAGAGTGCAGCAACTTCAATGCATAGTCCAGATGACTGATGGCGGTCATCTCCTGATGAATTGGATGACCGGTGATGAGCCACACTCAGTAGAGAGTGCAGCAACTTCAATGCATAGTCCAGATGACTGATGGCGGTCATCTCCTGATGAATTGGATGACCGGTGATGAGCCACACTCAGTAGAGAGTGCAGCAACTTCAATGCATAGTCCAGATGACTCATGGTCATGCAACTGCATTTATAACAAAATAGATAAATCCAATGAAATCAGTTTATTCCACAATCAACAGAGTTTAATACATCTTTGTAGAGCCATCTTGTCGTAAAACTAAATCAGCAAAATAAATTTGTCATAAACATGGATCCAAATAATAGAGGAAGTTTGTGGCATTTTTTTGTAAATTTTAAGTGAACACTCAACACTGTCTCTTCTGAAATTCTACAAAAATCTTACTTCTTTTCTCTGACTAAAACTTTCCAATGTACAAGAGAAATTTGTTATCATATAAGTATCAAAGATTCACAATATTAATTCCTTATTAAGACTCTGAAAGTGGTTTTCTCACTGATGAGTTCAATTGTTTTGCCCAACTGAAGATTCTAACTGTTTTGCCTAACTCATTCTTACTATTTTGCACAAATGATTCAAACTGTTTTGCAATATCAATTGTTACTGTTTTCCTTATTAACCAATTCTGCTTTCATAACTGATTGTATAACCGTTTAACTGATTCTATATTGTATGACTGACTGTAACTGTTCTGACTGAGTGAGTGTTTTCCTGAACGTATATCACTGCAATTGTAACCTCAATATGTTCATGTACATTTTCACTACGAGCAAGTACTTTCAAATATTCGTAAATACACGTCACACATTGATTTCAATACTGTGATCATTTAAACGCCAGTGTGAAAATATTAAAACTTAATTGCGACAATTTCATGGTAGCTGTAGTAGGTTGGAATGACTGATGTTTCAATATGTGCTATATTCCTTGTATACACATGGTCCAACAATGTTCCTCTTTCTGTTGTAGCATCTTTAACACACTGATTATAACCATGGTTATGCATAAGCTTCTGAACAGATGATGATTTAAAAATATCTTGATTAAAATCTCCCATGATTATACATTTGTATGAAATCTTATGTAACTCATTCAGCAACTGTTCAAATATACGTAGAAAGTCAGAAATTACATACAATGGTGGTCGGTAAACTACTACAACAGCCATTGACAGATTAGAAGCAATCTGAAATGCAATATATTCAACATTGGTGATTGGCAAATATATACGACTGAATATTTTATCTTTTTTCCCACACACAGCAACACCACCATGGTCCTGATCTCGCAACATTTGTGTGACATTACTTGCATCATTGTATGATTTACATCTCGGTTGATGATACCATCTATAATCAGTTATATTCACATCTTCATAAAATTGATCATCTGTCCATGTTTCCGTTAGACAAATAAAATCACATGACATCATTACTTCATTGGTTTTCAAATCCATACAATGTGCTCGAAGGCCTTCAATATTATGCAGACCTATTGTAGTGTTTGTGTTAGTAGATTCTGTTTGTCTGTCTTCAACAATATTACTATCACTTCCTGTATCACTGGTCAAGTCAATGTATGGCAACATTTTATTCATAGCTTCAGCCACAGCACCATTACAGTAAATATATTTCTCATTAAATCCTTCAATCACAAGGCCATTCAGTGATACTACTCTACTCAAGCTGACATATGCCTGTCCTGCAGAAAATATACGCTTTAGACTTACAACTGCCTTCTCCATAGTCATTCCCTGAACTTTATGAGCTGTGCATGCCCAGGCTAACTTGAGAGGAAACTGATGTCTTACACACCGATTATTTAAATTTTCTTCAATCATCTCAATATTCACAACATCAGTATTATTGGAGGTGCCTGTACACTGCCTCTTCAATCTAGAGCCAACACTGTCATCATCAAACTTCACTGTGATATATTTGGGGGTATCTTCATTACTTATTGTAACTATTTCACATACAGTTCCCAATACTCCATTGACAAGTCCATCAGCAACATCAATATTCCTAATCAGCATTACTCTGGCACCAACTCCAATCCACAATGACTCTGGTAAATGTGCTTTGTTGCCTTTCTTGAATAACTTCTTAACTGGCATCATCTTCCCACTTTTTGCATCTTTCTGGAAATCTTTGGCATTGATACACACAAAATCTGGACACTTTGCAAAAACAGTCTTTGTGTTATATTCATCAACCTGTTTATTACAAGGGTAGATATGCACAGCATCTTGCCAGTCTTCACCTGTTTCACGTGATTGCAAGAGTTTCATATCATCACTAAGCAAAGGCTCTGATTTCTTCCTGACACGCAATCTGTTCAACAATTCTGCAAATGCTTTATCTTCTTTCTGCCTCATTATCTGAGTTAATTCAACCTTCAAAAAGTTGTCACACCACAGATCACCAGTATCACCACTAGAATACAATGATTTTCCTTTGACAGGCGGTAACTGATAGAAATCACCAACAGCTAGGATGCTCACATTCCCAAACACATTATAATTCCTGGATTGTTTGATTTGACGGAGACGGCCATGAATGTATTGCATTAATTTCTGATCTACCATTGAAATCTCATCAATTATTAATATCTGTAATTGTCTTAGCTTACATCGCAATGTACTAATCTTCTCTTCACTCAAAGGATGATATGGCAATGTAACATTTGTTCCAATTGACAAAGCACTGTGAATAGTTGCTCCATGGATATTAAATGCTGCAACACCAGTAGGTGCAGTAAGTAATACAGACACATCATCAGGATTCTCCATCATTCTTTCAAATAACCTTGTTGCTTCATAATAAATACACTTGATTAAATGACTCTTGCCAGTACCAGCACCACCAGTAACAAATACATGGAATGGATCAGGATTTCTACCATTGACTTTATCTAAGCACCATTGTCTGACCTTGTAGAATACTTGCTTTTGTTTACAATTCAAGCATCTCATCAAATTCATCGCCTCATGTTTGGATACCTTCAGTGCGTGAGGTTCAATTGTATATTTCCCCTTGTCATCCTTCTTAGATTTCAAATCAGGAATATCAAATTCATTTTCACTATCTTCATCCTGTGGTTGAGGTTTTCTCTGACATTCAAGTCTATCTTGTTCTGTTTCTGGAGCTATCATTGCCCAAGCATCTTCTTGTGGACCAAATTTCTCTAACATTTTCTCAGCATTAATTAAAGACTCTGAATTTTCTTCATACAAAGTGCGATTTCTTTCCACAACATATTTTACTGACTGTAACATATTTGTAAGTTTTACACTACCATTTAAGTAAAATTGCTCGTAAGTATCAAACTGCTGGGGCTTCAACTGAATGTCAATACGATAAGGCAGATACAACTGCAATATACTGTGGTAGTATTTCTCAGGACTCTTAGCCATTGAAAATCTAGGAAATCGTATTACTGCTCCCCCTGTTCGAGTACGTTTCTGTATATAACCCAAGTTGTTCTTTAATTTGTACACTTTTGTACGACTTTGTTTTGCGTTGTTATATATCACTCTATATTTTGAGCAAAATGTAGCCAGGCACATTCCTTCAAATCTCTTATTCTTTGGTCTTGCTAAGTATCGATCAATTCTACTAGTCATCCAGATACTGTCATCATCATCCTCTGATTTGTTTTTAATAACACTAAGTGGCAAACTCATTCTGATCCGATTTTCTCCAACAGGTACAAACTCTACTTTCCTGGAACCTTCCTTTAATCTCAAAGTACAAACACGATACACTGCTTCTTGTGCTGACACCTCACGATTGTGCAGATAGACACTTCCAATTTCTTTCATGCTTTCTCTGGCATTCATGTTTCCTGATTTTGCTTCAGCCTGAGCTTGAGACAATAGTGCACCCATTTCACGTTCAGCTTTAGACATGTAAGATACTACATAAGCAACACAGGCATAGGCATCACATATATACTGAATATCCATATTAGCATTCCAACATCTAATTAAGTCAGGATTATGCAGATTAACCCATACATCTTGTGGTTCCCTCTTATATACAACACTACACCTAGTACTCATGATATGATTAGCTTTCTCAAAGTCTTGCTGTGTTATGTTAATACTTGCAAACAGTTCATAGGTTGTAATCCGATCATTTTCATTATTCTTGATTGCAGTCCATACAGATTTCAATAACTCCTCAGCCTCTTTACATTCACTCGTATCTTCTTCACGACTCTTCTGAGGGCCTCGCTTTGGCTGTGCAATAAATGTTCTCTCAGATGGTGGTCTAGGGAAATTAAACCTGCATTCAGTACCTTTCTTCTTACATGATTTGGAATGTTTCCTGCTATGTTGCTGGACCTCACTGATAATTTGATGTAATTCTTCATCTTCATCCTTTGATGGTAATTTACAACTGATGTGTTTATCAATAAATCTTATGACATCCTGATCTCTATCTCTTCCTATTACTGGAGCATTATCAATCCAGAACAGACAATGTGTATGTGGTGAGCCTCTCTGCTGGAATTCTACTCTATAGAAATAGTCTTTAACTCTTCCAATTGGTTCAGCGGGAGACATAATGACATCTCTCAAAAATGTATGGAATCGTTGGTCAAACATTCTCGCTGCAGTTACAGGATTGCTTCTTAATATAGTGCATTTCTCATTCCAATCCAAATCTTTCACATCTCTTGAATCACCTTGCTGTCTCAGAATTGTATTAATTACTTCAGGCCATCGCATATCAGCTGCAGAAAATGAACAAAACCATGTTGGTATTCCTAACTGTCTGACCATAGCCAATACATCCTTCTGTGTTGCTTGCCAATATGGAGGTGTACCACGAATAGGTTTCAGGAATTTGTAACCACTATCAGACTTCAAGATATCACTCAATTTATTTGTGTCATTGATTTCTCTTGCACTGATTTTCTCACCACTCCACCTCTTGTCTGAACCTTTACGCATTGCAATAGACACGCTAGACATGACTTTTTGAATCTCAGACAAATACTGTGCATAGAAAATATACTGGGTGCTTTTTGCAAATCTATTATCAACATTCATTAATCTGTTGTGGAAATATCTACAAAGAGTTATAGTCACATTACGCTTGTCATGAAAAGTTGGTTGGCCCGTTGGAAATAATACAGGAAAGCACTTTGCCTCATTACCCTGTTCCATCAAAATTCTGATTGGACTATTGCCTTCACAAGGAGCAACACACAACACATCATTGAAATATTGATCAAGTACTTCTTGTCCTATATCAACTGGTTGAAGACAAGTATCTAATGCCAAGCCATTCAAACGATCATCATCTGTTTCTTCATCATCACTTCCTTGTTCATCATCTCTACTACTGACATTAGTCTCATCAACTTCCTCTTTGACATCAGCTACATTTTCCTCATCATCTGCATCATCTGGTATTGGATTCTCCCAATCACTGTTAATTTCAATGTCTTTATACCATTTATTATTGTGTTTCAGATAGTGTAATGCACACTCAACATGTTGCCTGTTCACAAATTGATACTGGTAATATCCCTTATATGACAATTTCCTCTTCAACTTAACACGAATCATTTCATTACTATGTTCAGTTCTTGGTAATATATTCACTGTGTCTGTTATATTTGATGGAACACACACTACTGGTCCTCTCATGCCATGCTGTCCACCCTTTGGTAATGCAAGAAGTTTCATGAATGGTAAATGTATTGCAATCAGATGTTCTTCCAAAATATTTAAACATGCAAGTTCCTCAGGAATATTGATCAATTTCAAATTATTCACACATGCTTCAGCTGGTATTCTTTTACTAAGTAATTTTCTATGACAAGTGTGACATATCCACAAACAAGATCTACTAGAAGCTGCTATGACACATTGTGGTGAACATTGATAATTACATTTATGAAGATACTCCTCTGAGATACAACTTTTATCCTTGTATTTCTTCTTATTACATTTGACAACTTGTTTTCGAAACAAAAGTTTATGGCATGATGCACACACATACTCTGGACCCATAGAAATATCTTGTTTGAAAGCTTTGGTCACATTCTCCATACAACGTCTCCATTGTTGGCGCTGTGCAATTTTTCTCTGATATCTTTCTGTGGCAGCTTGTATGAAATAACTCCTATATTTCGCATTACTGTGATATTTCCGTTTAATATTTCTAATAAGCCTCTTTTTGTATGAAGTATTCACATGGTAATAATTGATTTTCCTATTTCTGTATGCTACATCTTCATGATATCGTTGTCTAGCACGTTTTTTTACCTTTTCTCTATATGTTTTATCTTCTTTATACTTACTGTTCACTTTCTGTCTGTATTGGATATTATCACGATACTTTCTTTTGCCACTATCAATTAACTTTTTCTTGAATACAGCATCATCAAGATACTTCTTTTTGCCAGATTTAATCAATTTTGCTCTGTACTCATCATTATCAAGATACTTCTTTTTGCCAGATTCTATCAATTTTGCTCTGTACTCATCATTATCAAGATACTTCTTTTTGCCAGATTCTATCAATTTTCTCCTAAATTCAGCATCATCATGATATTTCTTCTTCCCACAATCAATCAATCCTTCTCGATATTCACTATTTTCTCTATACTTTCTCTTTTTCCTCAGTGCTATTTCTGGCAGTCGATATTTCAATCTTTCAAAATTCAATCTTTCCTCTTTGAACTCAAGGTCATTATGATACTTTCTGTTTAACTTTTCCTTCTTCTTATCAGCATTTTTTGTGTATCTCCTTTGGTCATAAGCTCTTTTCTTTTTAATACCATCCTCTTCAGGTTTCTTTTGCCAATACCTTTCTTCAGCCTTCTCTTTAGCTAACTTTCTTTGTAATCGTTTATTTACTCGTTTCCTTCCCTGTTGTTTCTTACTTTCATCTACATGTATTTTAGAAGTTGAGCTTGTTTCCTGTCTTCTTTCTGTGTTTGTATTCACATCACATTGGTCAAGCACACCTTTGTCATGGTCTCTACCTTGCCTAACAGACGGTCTATCAATTGACAGTACAACATCATAGTGAATTCGTTGTTTGTGGTACAGATAAATGCCTTCATCCAAAGAAATAGCACTGTCCTCAACAATACGGTTTGAAAACATACACCACTTATTTACATCATCATATATATATATGTTTACACCCAGCATGTGTGCCATTACCATAATTTCAACCTCTGTAGCCCATACGCCAGAATTAAACAAACACTTCCTCATGACATAATCTTCAACACTACTGAATCCTTCTCGCAAAATGTTACGGAATTTAGCTTTATGCTTTAACATGTGGTTAACAACTGCCATTCGCAAGCACATATGATTATCCTCTGTTCCAGAAAGTGAATAGGAAATACTACGGAAGAAACAGTTTCCATCACCTTTGATTTTCCTCATGTCAGCAGGTCGTTCAATCTGTTCATATTCAGCATGAATGTCTTCCACTGGATTTGATACATTCCTCAATCCATACTTTCTACATAGAACAACCTTGTTGATGTATTTCAATGGAACAAATTTATAAACAACATGCCGCGTTACCTTCACTACTTCAACATCATCAGCTGCATCATCTGTATTACTGCAACCCATTTCAAGACTTGTGTTTTGATTTCCTTCATACACATGACCATACACATGTTCATTACAAGGTACTCCATCACCATCCTTGACTCCACTCTGACAAGCCTCCATAACTGACTCATTGTGTTCAACCTTACTGTGTGCAATACTAGCAACATCCTGTACAACCTCATCATCTAACCATACATTCATACCTGTAATTTCATACTGTGTATTATTAGATAATGCCATGGATCGTGCTAATCCAGTACAATACCTGTGTACATCCTGCCAAGTTGTGACACACTTCAACAAACTCCGTCCTTCACTTGCTAGACAACCATGCTGATCTCTAGAATGCGAATCAAAAATATAATACATTCTATTCTGGGCAATAACAACAAATGTATTCCCATTAAAACATACAAAAGTTGCATAGTGTCTCTGCAAAGTCTGTTCTAGTGCACGATTCATTGGGACCATGTTAAATTCTGACAAATTATATTCATCGCCTAAAGTACCACACACAGGATCTTCAAATCTTAAACTGAAATGATGGTTCAATAGATTGATCTCATTTGGCAATTCAGTCACTAATAAAAAGTCATGATTCACTGTACTGCTCCGAGATAAATAACTGTACAATTCATTTCCTGTTTGCAATGTAACATTCATATCATGACAAGACCAGTCTTTCAATAACTTGGTTTTACTGTACAACACAGCACACAAACTGTTTGCAACACACTGTTTGCCACTATTGATGCCAAATCTCAGATCACCTTGATGGAAACTACCCTGTATTATTCTTTCATTGCTGTTTCTTGATGTTTCAACAGACAGACCTCTATTCTCTGTACATGAACTTTTGTGTTTGACTTTCTTGGGTTGAGTTTTTGTATCACTAGTTTCAGTACCAGATTCTGCCTCTCTTTTCCTACTTCGCAATCCATATTTAATGTCACATGTTTGTGATGTCACTTCATGATCTGTGTTCATATTTCCCTCTTGACAGGTCTTTTCAGCAGAATCAATATCTTTACTGACAGCAACCTTTTGACTTCTCGTACACATTCTACTTCCTCTATCTGCCATGCCTTCACTTTCCACCCTTTCTCTATTATTTTTATTCTGATCATTTGAAGTCTGATCTTTCTTATCCCTCAATGAATAACCACCAGTCTGCTCATTTAGTCCGACTCCATTTACATGTACTTTTCTCAAACTTGTCTTCTGCCCTCTCCTACTTGAACATGTGTTTGTTTTTACTTCACTTACATTCTTCATCTTGCTGTCTTTGATGCCACTATCTGCACTCATTCTGCCCATGAAAGTTTCCTTTTCCATGTCATGCCTGTCCATCTCAAAAACATTTACATCTGTTGGAATACCAAGGTCATACAAAAGAGACTCAGTGTAAGTAGCCTTGCCACATTTCATGCATACCCACATCACTGATTTATTGCACAAAATCTGCTCCATCTTCATAAAATTCATACACTTGACATGGTACCAAATAGTACAACAATCGCATTGCACATTACTGTCAGATAACCCGATCATTTCATCACACAACCAGCAAGCATTTGCCTTTCCGACCATATCATCACAATGGCTAACATGGTCCTTTACACATATCACATCATTTACATTCTTCGGCAGTGATTTGATTACATTTGTCATCATATTGGCTTTACTGATTCCAACAAGTTCAGTTTGGTTTATCAACACATCCGCTCTCTTCATACCCCCTCTCTTTCTGTTACAAACTCTTTTTCTTTGCTTTCTCTCACCTTCTGTTCTTCTAGAATTCTGTTTATGCAACACTGTCTTCAATGTACTGTTTGACTGCGAGTAAATAATTCTCTGTGCATATCCATGAGCTGTCTTCTCATCTTTACTCATACGCTGTTCAATTCTTTTCCCACCTCTACGTCTATTGTAAGACTCCTTACAAGATTGTCTTCTTTGTCTCTTCCTGCTCACTTTCCCTGACCTTCTGCTCTTTTTCCATTGGAACTCCTCCACAACATAATCCACAACCTTACCACCAGCACAATATTTTTTCCCATCCAAACATTTCATTAATTGTCTATACCTGTATGTACTTCTCGAGGTGAAGTTCTGCAATCTGTTTCTACGCACATGGTCTACCTTCTTCAGCCACTTTGTCATCTTCTCTGGTTCCATATATGCTTTGTTCCAGATGCCATCATCAACACAAGTCTCTGTCCCTGTTACAAAGCTGAAATCATACGACAAGTCACATTTTGTACTTACTGTTTTGGCTTGCTTTCTTACCGTTGCTTCACATGGCTTGGTCATCACTCTTTCATATGGCTTCGTCAACACTGTATGACATGGGTTGCTCACCGTTGGTTCATATTGGTTCAGCATTATTGGTTCATATTGGTTCAACATTATTGGTTCATATTTGTTCAGCATTATTGGTTCATATTGATTGATCAGCATTACATCATTTTGGTCAGCATCAGATTTGCCAGAAGTAAAGCAGGCTGCCTGCACCGCTACAGCCATCTCAACTGCAACGTCAACTGGTTCATCTGTTTTCGTCTGTCCTGCAAGGCCACGCAGCCGTTGTTGTGACCAGGGTACATATGCCTCGCACGACATAGTACACCCACACGCTGGTGGGTCAGACTTCGCTGAGATACCCTCGCTATGGGTAGACAGACTTCCTTGAGGCGATGCAACCTTCAAGGCATTGAACTTTTCACCTAGTGGTGAAGGCTCTCCCGAAAGAGCACCAAGAAGAAATGAAATGTCGCCCGATGAGGTAGGAATGGAATGAGAACATATAGAGAAGTATGGATTGGGAGATGAAATGGATGATGAATGATAGGACAGTACAATGACAGACAAGGGTAACACACATCGTCTGGACGACCCCTCCATCACCAGACACCGCATGGCATCCCTCCTTGCTTCATAGAGTAGCTTGACGTACTTCATTGTCTGTGGATGACAGAACAAACAAACCCTCAGATATACACGCATATATTTTGATCTATCTCTAATATCTGCCACACAAACATCAGGCTTTGTTTTAAACATGTTGTACAATTTCAAAAGTAAAATGTATTAAAGTTCTTCCACATCTAAATATGCATTACAAATCTTGTTTTCCTCACACAGGCAACATTAATTGCAAACAAAGCTTGATGTCATTGTGTCTTACTCTTACATTTTAAATCTGAACTCCATAAAGTAGCATCTCTTTATTTACACTCTTATACACTACAGTCACATTTCAAGGGGGTAGCAAGCACTAATCAAAAGAAAATGTCAATAACCTTTTTTCAATGTCAGTTATTTCAAATTAAACAATTATAAGCAGCAGTTATCTGATGAGAAAACATTTCAGATCATCCCCTACATATGTTATTTTCTAAATTCCATCATAAATAATTTGTGTGCCAAAACTGGAACACCAAAGATAAAAAAAAAATAAAATAACAGGGTTTATTTCATCTGGTGGTAAAAGCTATATTTGTTTCAACAACGTTTATTTAAGCATAATATTTTGAGAAAAACACCTTAAGGCATATAATGGTTCTTTAAAAACATCTCAAGAAATTAAGAAAAATTATGCCTCAATTTATAAAAACGCAAAGATGATGCAACCTCAATACATAAATACATTTAAATAGATAATACAGTAAGAGAAAACCATTGCCTTCTATTTTGTGAGGAGGGGAGATTTAGCGTCAATGCCTCTGAATACACATTGGCAAACTATGTGTACCGTACTTGACAAATTGTCTGTAAAGCACACATACATGTGACATGACAACTTTTTAGACATTCATCTGCTTCTCCACATATAACATACAAAATGGCACCAACTCTTTAGGCTCTAGTACACATGCACGATCATGACAGTACATGGACATCTACATACTTTCCGACTGTATACAAAAATAGTTACATGGTCTCTACATGCCATCATTAGTACAATACATCAAAGGTAAATTAAACAAATAGAAAAACAAAATATTTTGCGTACAAACATAACATGACATTGTGTAAAACCGTTAAGTGTTTGTGGTAACCATCTACATTTTGTACTAACTCTCATAGTTAAAAGCTACCACACTGTATGCAATGAAATAATGAACTGAAAAAATATAGCGTGTAGCCTAGACTTAAGCCATTAGGCTATCATTATACAAATAATGAATGTTTATGAGTGGAATGGTGAAAATAATTTCATGAGGTGACAGATGGACTGTTCCATTTCACGAGGCGAAGCCGAGTGTAATGGAAAAGTCCATCTGTCACCAAATGAAATTATTTTGTCCATTCTACGAATATGAAACATTCATTATTTGTTTTATATAACATCTAAGTAGATCTTTGTCATTTGATTTTGATACGAGGATAACATTTTAAGAGTTAGCGAGACAAAAAAAGCTTAAAATCTTGGCAAACTATATGCTCTTATTATAGTAACGCGCGTTGCACACCAACGTGTACGCGCACACGCGGTGACAAATAAATGGAACACCACTTGACCAATTACGTAGAGTCCCTGGCGTGCAATGGTACAAATCGGATGGAACCAAAAATGCACGGTGGATGGAAAAAATTTCAACAGTTGTGACGTAAGCCATGAATTGGTCTATTTATCAAATATCACGTGATATACAATCCTCCAATCAAATGACAAGGATCTACTAAGGTGTTATATAAACTTTCATACTTCATAGCATTATTTTTTATACTTATACTTATTTATAATTATAGAAGTCAACTTTATGGTTATACAGCATAAATAATTCATGTTAGATACTTGTCTGAGGATAACCTTTACATATTATAAATTACTACTTCAACCATGGTCATGATGGAGGATGAATTAAAACCGAGTACTTTATACACGCACACGCAGATAACAATAACACTATGATGCATGGCCTACACTAAACGTAAACCAGAGTAATAGAATAGAACTCACACTGACATGCTTAACCTTTATCAAAATATTTCTTATTAATCGAAAACTTTCATAACCTATCCTACCAAGCGCATCAGACGCTTGTTTATAAAGTTGTTAGATAGTACGTCACAAAAGTCTTTCAAACAATACAAAATCAAGTATTAAGTAATTTTATCGTCTAAATCATTCTTTCCAGGTACTCACTTCCGTAGTCAATATAACGTAGTTACTGTGAAAAGACTGTTCCCCTCCGAGCTGCATATTGTAGCTCTCGTAGATAAGACAGGATACACGACTCAACAGACCAGTGTATGTTTAGTCTGTGTCCAAGACTGTAAAAGCTCGATAACGGGACTCGATCGTGACATTGCGCCCTCTCGTGACTTCATTTCGCCAATTATTATTAATTCAAGGTGATGCGCGGCGCGGCGTCACGCGTCACACAACTTATGTTTGTGCATCGTCATCATCGCCAGTAAGTGTTGCTAACACACACATTTTGTAGATCGTCTTCTCTTCAACTTGTTATCATAAACATTATTGTTTACATCGAAATATGTCAAATTTTAATAACATAAAATCTTACTACATTCAAAGTAGGATAACTGGATGGCATTGCGCGCTGGACTCCCTTTTTTATTTTTGGGGTCGACGGTCGATTTTCTGGATTTCCATCAAAATACATCGGTTTTTATCACACGGAAAGATCGTGAGCACAACCAAATAAGCTGTATTTCATCCTTAACATTCGGAGAAGAGTTCGAGCGATTTTCAAACCGATCTGTGATGTCTTTGGCGGTCACATTTTAGGACATTTTTTAGCGCAAGTAGGCCTACCGCGCATGAAGAACACTGTTTTCATGATCCACCACGCATAATAATGCACAACCATGCTATGCGCGCTGGCCTATAGTGGACTTGGCCATGTATTTCTCAAATCGCAATTTCGAAATTCTTTCGGTAAAATGTTTGTTAGGTTATAGCCATATGCCACAATTTACCAAAAAGGTGTGACGTCATGATGACGTCATAAAAAACCCGATTTTCAGATTCACATACATGTATAAGAGAATTATCCGATGGTGATGAAACTTGGTGGATAGGTAGGGAATGGTACTAGTATCGTAAATGTGAAATTACGTCACGATGACGTCATCGGTTGATTTTTTATTGATTTTGGAATATTTAATTTTGCAATTTTTTCCAAAAAACACACATAAGCGAATATCCGATCGTAATAAAACTTGGTGGGTAGGTAGGAATGGTATTTATCCATAATTTGAAGTGACGTCACGATGACGTCATCGGCTGATTTTTTATTGATTTTTGAATATTTAATTTTGCCATTTTTCCATTGCTAATTTTGCCTATTCTGCCATTTTGAATGGAGCACGACGAGCTAGAAAATGAATAATTTTGCTGTTTCCACTGCCCATAATCACAACCATACATACTATGAACGCTGGCCTATAGTAGACTTGTGTATTGCCAAGTGTATGTACATGTATCAGTAAACAAGTGTGTATTGATTTGATGGACAACTGAAGACGCTCCTGATAGTTGTTATTAACGGCAATGAAGACACCACTGTTTTGCTTTTTTTCTGTACTGGGTCAATTGCGTTCATGTTTATTTTTCATATAATTTATAAATAATACGCGAAACAGCTCAGTGTTTGTCAACAAACACAGGTCTAGTTATTTTTATTATTATTAATTTTATCTTTTATTATGAATGTACCTTATTTTTAGTAGCATATTGAAATAATAATTGTTTTTGTACAGATTTTAACAATTTTATTGTAAAGAAAGATTTGAGGCTTTGCATGGTGACAATTGGTATGTGGATCGGTTTGCAGAAACATCATGTAAGAATCGTTCGTACATTTGCACTTCTATTTCGATCGCACTTCTCGTAAGGTCTAAACGTTTCGACTATCCTGCTCTAGTCCTCATCAGGAGACTGATGTCCATATATTGAAGTCATCACTATGTTGAGTTTAATCATAACAGATGACAAATTAGACTCAAAGAAATCCCTTGTCTTATTATATTCAAAACCCAGGGTTTTATTTTACCGGTGCGGTAGCTCGAGCTGGTCTCAACGAAAACTACACCGACAACCAGCCATGCGGGGTACCAGTAACCAGGGCACAGGCCAACAACGAAGCAACAATCCTATTCCCGTGTGATCCACCAAGGATGGCCAGATATGTGACATTCGACATTGATCCTAGCATGCCTGATGTTGCCAAAGCAATTTTACAGATTACTGAGCTGAAAGTGGACGAGTACGTTGGGAACTGTACTGCAAGTAACAAAGGTACCCAAGGTAAGTCAAATTAACATGGGTGTGACTACTGCCATCGCCTGATGAAATATTGCTAGACATGGACCATGACAAAATTTGAGTTCTCAACCACGACTACATCTAAGGTCAGATTAAAGAAATTGATGGAATAGACCTCAGGGAACATTTATAGGAATTATGTGGACTCAAATTGTGGTAGTACTTTTGCGTGTTATCTCAAAAATGATTGCAATATTTCCCCTAACAAATATTAGGAAAAACAACACAAAATTTAACAAATGGTTTTAGTTCTTGCTTCTGACTATTTTTTTTATGGTATTTCTCTGTGAATGGATTATTCATTATATAATCACAATCATTCACATATTCACAAAATACATATCAAAGACTTGGGGGCAGAGAATACGACCACGCCCTTTTTTCAGTTGCATTGTGGGAAAGTGAATCTCGTTTGTTTTTGCTCCTCAAATGATACCACATTTTCTAAAAAGTGATACCACAATTTGAAGCCACAAACGACCTAGCAAAGCTGTTAATGGTATAAACTTCCATTTTATGAAGTCAGACCTTAGCTGTAGTGGGTACGTGTTGAGCTAACACATGAATAAGAGGGTTTTCAGAACTTTGCTCCTTGACTATGCAGTTTGCACATAGAAACATCGCGATCTCTAAATCGTGTGGCAACAGATACGTGCATTTTATTTTGTTTTGTCTTTCTATTTATCTCATATATTTTGTAGCTTCAATTCCTTTGTCGTTCAACGAACATCTCATCTCTGTAAGCAGTGCTTTTGGTGATCCAAAGGACTCGCTGGATGGGGATTTGGATACGTTCTCGCATACAGGTCAGCCTTAAAATAATAGAGCTTTTACTTTCACTGACTTTCCTTACAGAAAAGAACTTGTTGTAGTGGAGGATGTGGTCAATAACAGAGTCTTACACTCAAACTGTACTACAATGCACTGGGTCTATACGGGAACTGGCCCTTTATTGTACCTGCACACTTTATATACACTCAACTCTCGTGCCTCTTTATACAGTGTAGTAGGAAACTAATGACGTGGAACCAATAGAAATTGGAACATAAGACACATAACTGGTTCAGTACATGTGCTAGAGAGGAGCGCGCTCCAAATCGCACTAATAGTCGCAATTATTTGGTGTGTGAGAACGTTCCAACTTAGGATTGACATTCTCAAGATTGACATTTCCTTCGGTCATACCACAGCCAGTGTCACTTTATAGCTATACAACTAATTATATCTCTAGCTAGAGACTCGCATCCATGGTGGAGAGTAGACTTGGGATCTGACCACTGCTTGGGAAGAGTCAACGTTACCCTCCGTCAAGCCTGTTGTGGTAAGACATGTAGAACTACGGTAGAGTTGCAAGACGTGAAATGAGAAACACACAGTTTGATAATTACCTGATGAGGCACAGATTCGTAAGCCTACATGTAGGACAACACATTGTATAGGGCCTTAAATACAAACCTAAAGACTTGAGGCTACTCTTGGGACTATATTTTGCTACCACCATTTGGATTGAGGTGACTGGACTAAATGACGACGCCGAAGAAATGACTCCAGCAGCTTCGTCATGTATCTCAAGACCTCCACTTTAGGATACAAAATGGTGGTGGCTGAATAAATCCCAAGCCTATAGCACCAAGTCTCATTTAGTACAGGACTTGTCTAATTTTGTTATGATTATAAAGGCATAATGTGCTTTTATTCTCCGCCCAAGGTGTGCTTCATACAGTGTATAGCCCACTAAGACCTTCTTGCCTTGACAAACTCAAATTCATGTTCGTTGTTATGTGGCATTTGCAGGTAAATATGGTTTCACGGATGCAGCAGCACGAGCTGGTCTCAGTTCAAACTACACCGACAACCAACCATGCGGGGTACCAGCAACCAGAGAACAGTCCTCCGACGGAGCAACAATCATTTTCCTGTGCGATCCACCAAGGATGGGCAGATATGTGACATTGGACATTGATCGTACCAATCCTAATGTCAGTATAAAAGAGTTAGGGCTTGCTGAGGTTACAGTGGACGAATACACAGATGACGAATGCGACTCCAATGACCCTACCACTCCAGGTAATTGTGCCCTTCAAATGGAGTTTGTTATGACAGCTTGCAATTCTTTGCTTCCGCGCAAATAGCTAAGTCTCCAGGGGTCGATTTCACCAAACTCATCGTAACGTAATATAAATCGTAGGACTTATGATGCATTGCAGCCGATGGGATGCGGTAGGTTATCCTTCGTAACTCGAATACGATCAATTGTAGGGCATCGTAAATTCGACTCCAGGTAGCATTGATTTATTGGCTGACTTCGAATTTGAAACTGTTATCATTGTTTTTTTGGCGTCAGTGAAAAGCCTTTATTTTTGTTCTGATTTTTGTTTAGTTTTTTTTCCCTCTTCTTCTTCTTCTTGTCGTCACGGCCCATAGACTTTTGTTTTGTTCGGACACCCACTTTGGTCACTTTTAAGCAGTCAATCTAAACAAAACTTGGTCCATGTAAAGTCCCTATAGGGTAGATGCGTTCCCAACATTTACGTCATCACGACGCCATGAGGTGTTAAATTACAAGTAATTCAGATTTAATAATTACAATCTTTAAAAATCAACCGTTTGAGTTATCAAGTTGATTCTTTCGACAAATGTCAATGTTAGGGAAGGTCTTTCTTTGTGACACATTTCTTGACCTCTGGGACATCTACTTCAGGTCAAACAGGAAGTATGTAGCTCCTCATTCAAAAGTGGTAAGAGCTAGAATCATGATTCTTTCATCAAATGACAATGTTAGGCAAGGTCTTTCTTTGTGACACATTGCTTGATCTCTATGACCTCTACTTCCGGTCAAACAGGAAGTAGCTCCTCATTAAAAAATGGTAAGAGCTAGGATCACGATTGTTTCGCCAAATATCAATATAAGGGAAGTTTTTTTGTTGTGACACATTAGTATTAATACGTTGAGAAGCAATTTATATCGTATGCGGAAAAGCCTTATGTGCTGTTTACACCAGCCATAAATGTGTAGTTTTCAATACATTTCTGTCATTTTCTTTTCCCGTGTTTATCTTGATGACTAAGGGCCTACTGCTTGGTCCGTCAGTGAGAAGCTGACAACACACAGCTCTGAAGACAATTCCGCATCACCCTACACTATTGATGACAATATGGAATCGTCCACAAGCTCACCGGGTAAGCCTCAAAATATGAGATATCACCAGTGATACTAATACAATATCAACACAATATCAGTACAATATCAGTACAACATCAGCACAATATCAATGCAATATCAATCAAATATCAATACAATATTAATTCAATATCAGTACAATATCAATACATTCAATAGCAATACATTATCAATACAAATATACAATACAAAAAACACAACACAAATACACAATACAAATATACAATATTGATACAATATTATAGCCATATTTCTGTATTCGTGTGCCTGGACGCGATTTTATTATAGGAATTAAATTTGATGTCTTTAGTAGAAAACACTCGTAAGCCTCGACACTTATTTATAGAAAAACTAATGGGCCTATTTTGTCTGCTAAATAATTAATAATCATCAAATTGTCACAACTTGGGAAACTTACTGCATTAATTTAACGTCATTAAAAAGTGATCAAAGAGAAAGTTAGAAGATGCTTTCAAATTGAGGGACTAGATAAGTTTGTAATTTTTCAATTTCATCGAATTACTTGATAACACTTTTAACAGATTCACAGGAACTCTCCACACGAGGGTCGTCTGAGGCAAATATGTATACGTCTACCTCATCAGGTACGCAAGAAAAGACGTTTATTTGTTGATGTGACGGCAAGAATGCTTGACTACATACGTTTCTCAGCTTCTTATTTCCTTGTTTTACTGGATGTCTTATTTAACAGTTTCGACGGTCAGCGAATGGCTTACGTCTCAGAACTCAGAACAACTCTTGACACTAGGCTCGTCTGAGCCCAATATGGATACGTCTACATCAGGTAAGCCAGACAAAATGTGTTGTGATGGCAAGGCTGTTTGACTACATACGTTTCTCAGCTTCTTATTTCCTTTTATTACTTGATGTCTTATTTAACAGTTTCGACGGCCAGTGGAAAGCTTACATCCGAGAAACCACAGCAACTCTCCACAATAGGCTCGACTGAGGCCAATATGGATACGTCATCACCAGGTAAGCCAGAAAAATGCGCTTATGTGTTGATGTGATGTAATAGCAAGCCGGTTCATGTTTGATTACATTCCACTTAATTAAGCATGCACATGATGAGGCTTTAGTTCCCGTTCCTATTCTTAAAGGGTCTGTGCAATAGGAACATTATGGCTTGAACGAGTGCAACAAAGCAGCTGTTTTTTGTTTTTGTTCTCCATATTCATGAGCAAAACGGTGATATCATCTCGTTATTAACTAAGAGCAGTAACCAAATTGAATTGTGCACAAAAAGTTGGGGTTGTTTTATAGGTTTTTGGACGGACCTCTTCCTCCTCAATAGATTTTGTTTTGCCGATTATGTTCCTTTCGCTCATCTGGTGGTGTAATTTATTTTGCCAAACCATTTCTGTGGGTCAAGTTTGCCTTTGGTTCCCTACAAGAGCATGCATGAAAATCCCCCATTTTGTAAAGCCATTTAAAGGAAAACCAAATTCTGGTTTGAAACCAAACTAAGACTTGCCATTCATTATCTGCCAGTAAATTCTCTGTATGAAGCCAATAGAATAACATGACTGTAAAAAGCACTGCAGGAACCCTTTAATCATGTTTATTTTTTCGATCACTCCTTTGAACAGCTTCGTCTGTCACTCAGAAACTGGTTACCTCTGAAAGACCACAGGACCATACCACACGAAGCCCTAATTCCACGCATCAAGTCGCAGGTTCGTATCCCGTCCGTGTTCCCACTACCCACGTTTTAGACTCTCAATTTGAATAGATTTTGAGCACACAGTTCTTGCCATACACTTACATCGGAATTGTCCTTGGTAAGATAAATCATAATGTATTTATATGGAGTTAGTCCTCATCCATTTAAAATTGGTAAAATATTCAGTTACTCTTTCAAGGATAGATCTGTGCATAGATCTGTTCAATTAAGAATAAGTATCAAAGATATAACTGGTGATTAGCCCTTCATGAATTATGCATGATTTCGATGAGCTTAGTTTTCAACTCGACTGCCATCGATACGGAGTGTTTTAATATTTATGTTGCAGTGCAAACATTATGGAGCTGTGCTTGATGTTAGGACAAGATGTTAGGTGCTTGATGTTAGGTGGCAAGTGCGTTAGGCACTCGCGTCTCACCAGTGTGGGCAGACTTGTAAATTTTTAAATATTATCGATTTAGGAGCGTAGGTTTCAAAGGTGGTAAGTGCGTTAGGCACTCGCCTCCCACCAATGTGGCCCAGGTTTGATCCCAGCTTGGGTCATATGTGAGTAGAGTTGTGCGTTGGTTCTTTCCTATGCTTCGAGGGTTTTTCTCCGGGTTCTCCGGTTTTCCTCCCTCAACGAAAATCAAACACTTTCGATCTCAGACTGTACTCCGTGATCTTATATGGGTTGATGTGGCTGGCAGCCAAGGGCGCCCATGAGAGCCTGCTAGTCGCATCCTTCGCAATTCAGCACCCCAGCTGCGAGTAAGGATAATTAGCCTCCCAAGTTGTTATTATTAGTAGCTAAATTTATAATTAATCTCTACAATTTCCTACACCGGCTGCATTTGTTTTGTTTTTGTATCAGGTCAAGGCCCTTGCTTTGGCAAGTTTATTAATAGCCGCCTGAGTTTCAAACTCGTGTACAAGGGAGGGCAAATTGGAAACAACCAGCCTCTGAAGACCAAGATGACCAAATCTCCCCTGCTCTGTGCTCAGCTCTGCATCCTGTATGCTGAATGTTTCTCCTTTGACTTTACACTGGGTACCGGACAGTGTCATCTTCACAACGTCACCTCAGCAGACATAGAGGTGACTCCGAGCAGTGGTGTCCTAATCTATACTATGAACTAATTTTTTCCCTGACGTGATGCATGTATCATACCAATAATTTTGTGATACGATTTTTTTGATGGGTGATCAAATTGAAGAATAGCCTTTAAAGGTAGTATCATACTTTGGTAGCATACCGAAACATAAATCTTCGTAGATTTACCTATAACGCAGGGTATAAAGATGGTGATGGTAGAAATATACTTATCCAGAAAAGAGTAAAACCAGTGACCAACATTATTTTTGATCTTTTAAAGACATACGAAATACTGTGGCCGTTTTCACTGTTTTCTCAAAAAGTGGGCACCGTATGGGACTGAAATGTTCACAGATGACTGTTCCTGTATTTTCCTTGATATTTTTGCCCATGAATCTGCATTTCTTTGGCAAAATCCAAAGGATGATTCTACCTTTTATAGACCTCTTTGGTTGATACATATTCACGTTTAATATAAGTATTGTTGTGTCGAGTCATTATTAGTTGGATGTTTGAAGAAGTTTTTCCCCTTAAATCAGAGAATGTTTTTAATTTCGCAAGCTGTCATAGCATACAATTGTAAGCATTCATTTTTTATATGTCATTGTTATAAAATATAGTGAGATTTTATAGACAAACCTTAAATCCCGGCAAACGTTTGTCCTTTCATTTTGCTTGGAGTTAAGAGGGCCCGACGCGGTTCCGATACTAGCAGGATATTTATCTTTATCTTTAGCCTTCGATGAAGATCCTGCTAGTATCGAAGCTCATTTTATAAATTTTGACGATATTATTGTAGCTGAGAGCAGTATATAACTTGCATTGTCGTTTCATTTTGGTATAAAAAGCAAGCTTTGTTCCTAATATGTATACAGCTGCCTTGAAAATCTTCTCCAGAATTAGTTTGTTCATTTGATAATTTCTTTGTGAATGCGAAGAAAAACGTAAAAGGCAGAGATGTACATATTTAAGAGGTTCCAATGAAAAGGCATATAGGATAAACATTGCAGGAATGAATCATAGAAAGACAAATTTTAAAATCTAATTGTTAAAAAGGCAAACTTTAAAGTAATGAAAGCTGCTTAAAGGCAAATGAAAAAGACTAAAATCAACATACCACATCCAATTTACTTATAAGAAGCCGGTGATATTTCTATAACTTGGTGCATAATTAATAATCATGAGATAATGAATATAACATTTTCGATGGGACGTAACCTTCATTGGTCCTATTCGAAATTAATTATTCCTTTCTATTGAGGTTTTGCATAACCTTCTTGAGGTAATGTGAAGCAATTTTAGAAACGGTTCGAAATATCTTGGTATCTTGAAAATGAAACGAAAAACTCACAGTTATAATAATTGCGTAGTCAAACGCGTGTTAATTTTCAGATCAATTTTTCTAATATCTTATTTGAAGAGTCTTTACAGTTATATTTTTGCAAATATGTACGCTAGCTAGCCTAAGTAAACCTGTAAGAACCATGTTACGTTATTTCAAAAATAACTTGAAACTAGTTAGAAGAGTTAGCAGGGCCTGACGCGTATCGTTCCTAGCAGGATCTTTATCAAAGGCTGAATGACAAGACAAAAATATTATAGTCAAACATATACGTCAATAAACAAAATGTATGAGAAGGCACGGGACAAAGAAGGGTGCAGGTAGGTATGATTAGAGGTGAACAATGGAGAGGGGAAGAATGGGATAGGTGAGCTGGGATTAACAATGAAGGTAATTAGGGGATCACCAATGATAGCCATCACATCCTCCATACCTCGGATCGTCTCCTTAGGGCCATCCCACAAAGCCCTATCTTGGCCTACATACGTCCCCGCCACTACCGAGATTTGATTGTCAGGGCTGAGTTCCGACTCACTAAGGATGTTTCTTCCCCCACCCAGCAGGTACAATCAAATGTACAGGTCAAGTTCAAGGAGCGTAGTCTGCCAAGACCATATCCATGAGTCTGATTCTTTCACAGGCAAAGGCTCCACCCGTAAGACCAAAGGGAATGTCACCCGCACTACATCTAATGCATTTATTTGATTTCTTGCAGGGTATGCAACATCCAGTTTGTGTGTGAAACAAAGAACTCCCTTAAAAAGTTTCTTTGGTCACAGGTCCACAGTCCAAACTGATTTGATGATCTTGCAGGGCGTCAGGCCCTCCTAACTGCAAGCATTTTATAAATGTCATGTCATTATTTTGGCTGTACAGTTTTCAGTAGTTTATTACTTGTATTAGTCAAAAGGATGTCATTTTTTTTTAGTTTTAGATTGATTTTGAGCTGTTCCGACATTCCGATGTCGGAACAGGTATTGTTTTCTTTCGGATTTTTCACTATTATATTATTCTTTATCGTCCAGATTTTGTTTATTGCTTATCTCTTCTTAGCTTCTTCTGATCAGATAAAGATGATGCATCGTATGAAAGCTTATAATCTAAGGATCTTTCTGACACTGAGTTGTAACAATTCGTAGTGAATTAACCACGTGACGGTCATTTGAATATTTAATTAACAAATTTTGTGACTAGCATATCTCGAGAACGGTACGTGCTACAGTAATGATTCTTTTTGTAAAAGCTTTGTTACGCCATGTAATTGTCTATGCCTTTATGGAAATTACCATGACGTCACCAAGACGTCATCAAAAAGGCTGATTTTTGTTTGCAGCATATCTCAAGAACGACAAATGCTATGGTAATTATTCATCATGACGTCATCAGAGCTTATAAAGCTGATTAAATAAGACGAAACAGCTCCGTGTTCGTCCACGAACACTTTATTTATTAGTTTTATTTAGATTCTGCACATCTGTTTTGCAAACATGTAAGCTAGCTCTACTAAATGTCAATTTAATGAGCAAGAGTGACCAGCTAAAGAAAGCGAGACTACTTTTCCAGTTTTGAATTTTACGGTTATCAATTTTGCTGTTTTTATCTCAATTTATGTAAAATGTATAATTTTTGCATTTTTCTTTTTTTTTTCTTACAGCCTTAGTAGGCTTACATTTGGTTGAATAATTGTTGCCTCTTTATTCTGATGATCGCTTGAGCATGTACACAGATATAACATTTGTTATATCTCATTTAAGCTATTGTATTTTACTTTTTCTAATCAGTAAATTTTGTTGAATATCTTTATGTATCTACATAAAGACATGCTGTAGTAGAATCAATATGCATGGGTGTCGATCCCGGGAGGATATACCCCCCCCCCCCCAATATTTGAGGTGGGGGTGGCGTGAATTATCGTCCCCCCCAATATTTCGAGGTTGAATGTAATTTAATACCGACAAAATATCTGAAGTACCAACAAAATAATGAAAAAGTAGCATGCTTGGAATGTGGAAAGTCAATAAATTTTACTTGTTCGCTCTTCTCGTTCTTTTTTTTTACGTTGATTATCTCTATGTGGGTAGTTTGTGTGAGGCATGAGAGAGAATTATGCGAGTCATGCGAGAAAGCGAAGAGATGTGCCACATTTTTAATAAGCAGAAGTAAATTTATAATTTGTTTTATTCTTCTGAATATTGGTATGCAAATTAGGCTTGCCCTTCACCGACGTGGATGAGCACTGTATACTCAGTGCTTGCCCTCGGTGAAGGGCAAGCCTAATTTGCATATTATCCATTTCCCGACCAAAATCATTTGATATTCATGATCATCTGAATATTGTTTGCAAATGCTGTAAAATGCGACTTTTCGACTCTTAGTTTTTGTTTAAGTCCCTGGTGTGGAAAGCCAGAGGGCATCCTCCCCTTCCCACAACCTCACACCCTCCCCCAAATCACCAATCATCCCCCCAATCATGAAAAGACATCGACATCTGTGTCAACATGTAAGTACTGACTTGTTGCTTGGTGTGTATATGCATTGCCATATTGGTCTCATGACAAATACTAGAAACAAGACCGAAGACGTCAACAATGTTAAGAAAGATTCTGGTACAATAGCGCACAAGGTCTGTCTTATACCTGCTTGTGCCAAATTCCGAATGAGAACGTGTCCAATTACTCTCTCAGTGTTCGCCGAGCCGAGGCATTACAAAGCATGGTTACAGAACCGAATTTATAATTTAGAACATCAAATGGCACTGCATACATGCATGATTAATGTGCACTCGTGAGGTCTGCCAAGGACAGAGATTATTTAGGAAGGACAGCAGTCTGCGAGACGCCAGTCGTGTGTCTAATTACTTATCGTTGAGGTTTTTTAGACCTCGTGTAAAAGCAAAGAAAAGACCTTGCAAGAAGCACTGGAACAGTTTGTTATGGAACATTGTCATGAAAACCTTAAATCAACCGAAGATACTGCAACGGGAAGAAAATCATTATTCTGTTACCATCAGCCAGTCCACCAGTACAGTCGCCATTGCAGTATCCTTGTCATATATGTGGTAATTGTCATACTGCTGCAACCTGTTGCGTCTTCGTATATCAGCCTTCAGACGAGTGTAAAACAAGGTGAGATTTCACTGTACGTACTACGTATGCTTCTTAATTACATCACATGTACATTAGACAAGGCGTCATAGGCTTTTACGAAACGGAGGCTCAGGCTCCATCTCAGGCTTCGGCTCCAATTCGTGAATCCATTTTTATATAACAAGCATCAAAATAGAGACTTTTGACTGCGGTTCGGAAGTAGATTCTCTGATTTGAAAAGGAAAACAGAGCTCCAGCTTCAATGAAAAACCACAACCCATATTTTCGGCATAGGATGTCAGAGCTGGAGCCTGAGCCTGAGCCACAGCTTCCGTTTCGTACCTCCCCCCCCCCCCCCCAGTTTCATGAAGGCATTGTGTCTGGATTTTGTTTTTAGGATAAGTCGATTTTGACGACTAAACAAGTCAACTCGGGGTCGATTTTACGAAGCCCTACGATCTATCATAACTCGAGTTACGAAGGATACCCCAATCCTTATGCGTATCCTTCGTAGGGCTGCAGTGCATCACAAGTCCTACGATTGATAGTAAATTACGATAAGTTTGGTGAAATGGACCCCATGCCAGATAAAGTATGCTGTCATGCGTAGACACAGTCATCAGTATGGCATTTGTAGATTATATTGGGCTGTTTACTTGGTATTCAACTCTCTGTGAATTATATTGTCAAGCAAAGGTGGTGCATGGCTAAAGTAGACATTTAAGTGCTCGTGGCCGAACACAGAGCTGTTCCGACTTTATTTAATTAGCTTGAAGTATTGTTCCTAAACGTTCAATCAAATTGTCATCACAGAAACAACTAAGGCTTGGAGTAGCACTAGAACAGACATCACACCGAAAAGGTATCATGTCAATCAGACACTGATTACTATATGGAATACAATTAATTAAGAAATCAATTAAGACACTTTACAAACTTATAATCAGCTTATAAGCTTTCATAAGTTACCTCATATACGTTGATAAGAAGAAGATCAGAAACGATTAGGAACAAACTTACTACACTTAAAGGTGATATCATACTTTGGTTTTTATCAAAGAAATACAGATTCATGGGCAAAAATATCGAGAAAGATACAGTTGTAGTCATCTGTGAAAATTTCAGTCCCATACGGTGCCCATTTTTAGAGAAAACAGTGAAAAACGGCCACAGCATTTCTTAATTCTCTTCTCTTTAATTTGTTATCCTTTAACAGATCAGAAAGATTTTCGTTCGTTGTTTTACTAATTTCTGGATAAAAACACCATTTCGGGCGAAAAAAAATTTAACGGTATGTTTCTACCAGCACCATCTTCATATCCTGAAAGTTATACGTAAATCTATGAACATTTCTGTTTTGGTTTCTTACCAAAGTATGATAGTACCTTTAAGCTATAGAAGGAAACCTGTTCCAACATCTCTGATGTCGGGGAAGCTAAAATACTGCAAATGTATGCTTTTTAGAGTGATGTATTAAAACAGAAAATATGTTTTACAAAGGGTTTCCTTTTTTTGTACGATGCAGGTACGGATATAGGAAGGCACAATGGCCCGTATTAGTAGCATCTGTGAACGGAGCCGCCGAGTTTATTTCTGTATCCTTGTGATTCTGACGTGGTTTTTGCAATGTGCTCAATGTGAACTAAGAGGTAGGTTGTTTGAATAACAGAAATTCATTAGCGTTTAGAATATGAAACTCAATACCAATACCACTCAATTTCCATACAATTTTTCGACTTGATTTTGATTTTATTTTTTCGGATATATTGTTCCTTTTCCCATTCCCGCTGTGACTGTGGTTCGAGTTCCAGAGTCCACCAAAATAGTTTTATGTCCGTCGTTATTTGTATCATACAATTTAAATCTTGAATACACGGGTTTACACTTCCAAAAGTACGCATGCGTGTTAGTGCCTCGTTTCGAAGTCGCGATCAAAACCGCCGAAGTGTAAACCCGTGTATTTTCTTCGACAATGGACGGTTTTACACATCGCAAAGTGCGCATGCGTGGAAGTGCCTCGTTTTGAAGTTGCGATCAAAATCTAAGATGGCCGCCATGGTGTAAACCCGTGCATTCTTCAGGCTCAGTATTTCTTAGCGTAGCCGTTCAGTTTTCATGTGTTTTCGTTCGTACGAACGATAATTTTGGTGGGCGTACATCACTCAATGGCCAGTAATTAACATGTGCAGGAAGCAAGAGCCCAACAATCATTATTGCTCAATTGGTTTCGCACAGTAGGATGGACTGCAACTTGTTGCCTGTTTACCCGTTTGAAATTACCAATGCAGAATTTAATTGTTCATATAATCGTAAGCACAGACAAAGGCACGTTACATGTAGATTGGTGGTCTGTGTCACACCTTCTGCGTAGATGCGTCAATGATGATTTCTCCAAGTGAACAAATTCCCATATGAATGTCATTTTCTATAACAAACACCAAAAAGACTCCGCTCCTATTAAAAGTGACGATAGGCACGTTCTCACACACCAAAAAGCGCGACTATTTTGGTTGCACTCCAAATCGCGACCCAAATAGTTGCGCTTTTTGTTGTGTTACCACAGCCAAAAAAGCGCGACCCAAATCGTACCAGACGAGTTCTATCAAACTGCCCGTGCGCAGTGAAACGTGAAGTTGGCATACACCCTGTGCTGCACACACGGGCCCGCCTTGCATGATGGGATATAATAAACCGGTATTTTTTTGGCGCACCGTTCACACAGCAAACTAATCTCGACTATTTGCAAAAAGACGCACTATGAGTGCGATTTGGAGTGCGCTCCAAATCGCACTAATAGTCGCGCTTATTTGTGTTCCAACACAAATAAGCGTGACTTATCAAAGAACCATCAATTTGGGTGGTAGTCGTATGAAGCTTGTGATATGACTAATGAACTGTTAAAAATGAATAGAGGCCCGAAGACAATTTAATATGACTACTGAAGACTAAATGAACACTACATCGTGACGAGCCAACTGCACTGAACGATAGCAGTGGCCTTACTTATAGCCTTACTTATAAAAGGAATTCGGGGGTAATTCGGGCGTGACACCTGGAATTACAAAAGTGTCCGTGGTGTTACATAAGAGCGCCACAACAGTACCAGCCGTAAACACTTCGTCAAACGTTTTCACAAGCAACAACTAAAAAGCAAACAAACAAACAAACACCCCCACTAACAAACACCCCCAACAAACATTGCCTCTATGATCTACTGAGCTGAAAAGCCGAGTTTCACTACCAGAATGCGAGTTTTGACCAAGTTACAACATTGCATTTTAAACATACATTGTATTACTCTTCTCTTTTTTATGAACAGTCCTTTCTGTCATTGGTAAACCAGTCTCTCAAAGCGGACAGATCCATGAACTGATAAATATGTTTCGTCCAAGTTTGAATTCATACTTCAGCACACGTAAGCACAATCTTGTCGATTGTATAATGTGTTGGGTTGTTTGGGTTTTTTTTATAGTGCGAGTAGTTGTGTAGTCTTATTATGAACAACTTCATTTTCTCTTGCTTAAAGGTGCAATACAGGATTGGTAACAAAGTAAAACTTAAATGTTCACAGACTTACCCTTTAACTAACAAGGTATAAAGATGGACAAGATTAGAACCCCTTCTAAAACATTTCTGCCTTAAAGGTTTACTGTAATCAAAATTGGGATAGGTGTGAAAGTGCTTTAAAATTATTGCTTAATACACACATGAAGATATAAAATTATATGTTTATGTAAGCGCTTACTGTTGACCAAAATGTTCCAAATCAGTACATGTATGCCCCCCCCCAAAAAAAAAAGTACGTCCCCCTTGGAACTGATCCACACAACAATAGCAAGTGACGTCACCTACAGAACTAGTATAGGCTTGCACCACAGTATACTGCGTGGCGATCTGCATGTGACGTAAGCAAGGTTTTCCGTCGCGAAAAGTGGGGTGTTAAATTATGTGTCTAAAATACATCCTTTTTCTATATTCAATTTTTTTAGCACAAACAGTGATAGACATGTTGAGTTTTATAACAGTACAGAAGCATCGAACTTCATATGAGTTTTGATTACAGTAAACATTTAAATATTATACCTGTTACGTCTCGGTGAGATCAAAAAAGTCTTTTTCGCTATTTTTTCGGGACTAAAATGTCCGATTGAGCTCACATTAAAACAATTTCGATTCCTTCTTTTTCGAATCAGATACTGCATTCTAAAACATTTATTTAGTGAAGAGGATCTGACGTTTCAGTCCTAGCATGATCTGTCACTAAAGCCAGGCTGACCCGATTTTGTCGTGGCAAGTCGTGCCATTTTTGGGCACGAACTGGGAGGCTCCCGCACTGTTCACGACTAGTTAACGCATAGTTCACGAGGAGTTCACGAATAGTTCACGAATGCGTGCCCATCGGTGTTCACATTGACACGAACTGGCACGACGAGTTTACGAACAGTCTGCGCATAGTTTTAGCGACCCGGTCGCTTAATATTGTCGTGACCAAAATTTTGAACATTTCAAAATTCTCGTCCCCACATGGCACGCAGTCACGACGGGTTTACGCACACTTCACACTAGTTTACGACTGGTTTTCGCACTGACAAGACTCGAGTCGTGCCAATGCGTGCCACAGAATCGTGCAAGTGTCAGTCTTGCTTAAAGGTTCACTGTAATAAAAACACATCTGAAGTTTAATACATCTGTACTGTTATAAAACCTGTCTATCTTTGTTTATGCTAAACAATATTGTATATAGAAAAAGGAGGTATTTTATACCCATAATTGAGCACCCCACTTTTCGAGACGAAAAACCTTGCTTACGTCACATGCAGAACGCCACACAGTATACTGCGGTGCGAGCCTATACTAGTTCTGTAGGTGACGTCACAAGCTATTGTTCCGTGGGTCGGTTCCAAGAGGGACTTTTTTGAGGGGCGGGGCATACATATATCGATTTTGTAACTGTTTCGCCAAAAAGAAGTATTACATACAAATATAAATTTATATTTTCATTAATTATGTATTAAGCAATAATTTTAAAGCACTTTCATCCCTTTCCCACATTTTATTACAGTGAACATTTAAGTCTATATCATTTAAATCTTTGAGAAATATACCGTTCTAGGATCGAAACATCAGGCCCTCCAAACTCCCAGTACTTAATACTTAATATATAATACTTGCAATTTTCCCCTCAACGTTCAGAGTATGGAGACAACCACCCATGGATACAAATACACCTAGAAACCGAACACTGTTTGGGAAAAGTCACCGTCGTGACCCGACAAAACTGCTGCGGTAAGGTTATTATTTAAAATGATCCTGTCTAATGTTTTTGTTTACCCGGAATGGGTCATTATGGAGACTTTCTCATTGGGTTGTGCACAAACTTTACTTACCTATTTCTAAACATCATCCTAACCAATGATCTTGAAATTGACATATGTTAATACTGAGATCATTCTCTGTCTTCTATTAAAAAATATGGACAGTACTGTCTTTAAAAGGTAGCTGGTATAATAGGGAGACACCGAAGAGTTTTTTAGACGCTAAAGTGACTACCTAATATGCAATTTAGATAAATATCTCGTTGCACTGAAATTATCCTGTTTATGGTGTTATTTATCATCTGAATCATTCCCTATATTCTCATCAGGTGATTTTTTCACTGGTGCACTGGTCCGAAGTGGTCTCAGCTCAGACCTCACCAACAACCAGCCATGCGGGGTACCAATCAACAGTTCCCAGGCCATCACTGGAGCAACTTATGTATTCCTCTGCGATTCACCAAGGATGGCCAGATATGTGACATTGGACATTGATCCTGCTAGGCCTGTTGGATCTTTGACAGTGTTGCAGATTGCCTTGCTCACGGTAGACGAATACGCTGGAAATTGCAGCACATTTAATTCGAGCACACAAGGTGAGGATGTATAGTAGTCAAGTATACCGTTCAATGTTGACTCCTTGAATTGACAAAATAATAAGATCTCAATAGTTTTAACCTTCGTTTCGATCCCCTTTAAATAAGGCTTCGATTTGAGGCTTTGTATGGTGACAATTGGTAAACACCATGTATAATGAGTAAGACTTGCGGTGAACACATGTATAATACTCTTTTAGGAAGATGTGTGGTCCTGAAAAGGACCGATGAGAGTGGATTTTCGACGTTTCGTCATGTGTGCTCTAGTCGTCCTCAGGAGGGAGAGTGGTCGGCGATGTGGGCGTGTTTCACGAGTGGCAGACTTGTCGAAATCCCTATTCTGCCATGTGCGCGATGTTTTGCATGCGGGTGGGGATATTCGCCGATGTACACTTTCCCGCATTCCATGGGTATAGATCCCGGGGGGGGGGGGGCTAGGGGGTTGCACCCCCCTCCCAACATTTTGTGCACAAACGTATATGGGAGTACGACCCAGCAACAAGATCACCCCCCCCCCCCCCCCAGGTCTGAGGACGTGTCTACACTACTGCCGCAATCGCACGGAATGCAGTACACTCCTGGTTGACTGTCTGGTGCAGGTTTGTCCTTGTGGGTGTGTAGGAAGCCCTGTAGTTTTCTAGGAGCAGAGTGGCGAACTTGAATGGACTCTAGGATGCAACGGAGCTGGTGAGAGGCTGGACCGATAAAAGGGAGACAAACCAAAGGGTTGGGGAGGCCCTAGGAGACCCTACAACATTGAGAGATGGTTTGGTGAGGGAAATCTGGCTGGGATGGTAACCGTTGAGCTTGAGGGCGGCCTTGATGTGCTTGAGTTCTTGGTGGAGAGAGTTCTTGTCACAGATCTGATGGGCTCGGCGAACAAGGGTCCGGTTGACGGGAGGACTTGACAGCTGGATGATGGAAGGATCTCTTGTGTAGGTATCTGTTGGTGTGGGTGGCTTTCCTGTATACCCGGTGGTGGAGAGTCCCATCTTCATTCCTCGTGAGAAGACGTAGTTTCCCTGTTCTCCAATGTACCCACCAACGTAGCCTGCTTCATCGACAAAAACAACGACTGGAACACGATACCAGCCTACCGGACCGCACCGCTCTACCTTCAACCCAGATTGCTGATCTCCTCCACCTTTGCGTCACATCCAGGTACTCCAGATTCCAAGACAAGTTCTACAAGCAGACTACCGGTTCCCCCATGGGCTTACCCATACCTCCAGCCCTGACCAATCTCTTCATGGAAGAATTCAAGACTTTATCCCTACTGACGGCAGATCACAAGCCCAGTCTCTGGCTGAGATCTGGATGATACAATCGTGATCTGGCCTCAACGACACGACCTCCTCCATGACTTTCTCAACTACCTCAACCAGCAGCATCCCTCTATCACCTTCACCATGGAACAAGCGGCTAACTCCCCTTCCTCGACGTTCAAGAGTATTATATATGGTGTCACCACAAGTCTTACTCATTCTAGTCTCTCCACCGTGCAAAACTTCAGACCTCAGGACCTTTTCGGACCTCTCCAAGTATTAAAGAGATCACGTCGTCTATGCCATTAATTTTGTACTCAATCTTTCAACCTTGTACAGGTTTCATAAGTTTGCCAGTCGGCCAGGAACAAACATCGGCGAGCTCATATTATGGACTACCTGAAGATTCTGTGGATGGGAATTTAGCTACATTTTCAGCCACAGGTAAGACTTCAACATTTCCGCCCCCTTTTCAAAATTCACAACACTTTGGAACTGGGTCTTTAAATCTATAGCGCACGCGCACGCACGCGCACGCACGCGCACGCACGCGCACAACAACGCGCGCATTGTCACAATTGCGCGCGCGCATGCTCAGAGCTAGCAAAAAAGGAGACTTCAGTCTGCTGCCGCCAACTTCTCAAAAGTCTCCCTTTTGATCATTCTTCTCTTCCAGATAGAGGCGCGCATCCCTGGTGGAGAGTTGACTTGGAAACTGAACACTGTGTGGCAAGAATCAACGTTACTCTCCGTGTCGACTGCTGTAGTAAGAGCTACTTGTTTTACAATTCTTTAGAACCTCCTGTTTTGTTTGTTAAATCAATGGGAGACTTTCGGGAGGGTCGGTCTTGAGTCAACAGCGCACGCGCAAACCATGCTTGCGCTTGCGCGCGTTGAATTTCGCGTGCGCTGTTGACTCAAGACCGACCCTCCAAAAAGTCTCCCATATTCCAACATAGAAGCTATTTTATATATGTGGATCGGTTTGCGGAAACACCATGTTCGTTCGTACTTTCACACTTCTATTTCGGTCGCACTTTTCGTAAGATCTCAACGCTTCGACTAGCCTGCTCTAGTCCTGATCCGCATACCAATTGTCACCATGCGAAGCTTCAAATTTTTCTATTTTATATAGTTTGTATATTACAGACATTTAAAGTGAATGTATGTGTCTATATTTCTGAATAATTTCCTGCTGCAGCGGATGGCTTAAATATTATAAAATCATCATTTAAATGCTTTCAGGTATAACATTGAAGGTGACAAAGTTAAGTATTTTAAGTCAAATTCTGAATGCAGTGTTGTCAGCAACTTTTCCCGGTCACCCAAATCAAACGTTAAAAAAGTAATTATGGCAAATAATAATTTATTTTATCTTTTAAAATCCTATGCACAGGAAACTATCATTTCACTGATACAGTAGCTAGAGCTGGTTTAAGCCCTAACTACACCGACAACCAGCCATGTGGGGTACCAGCACCCAGGGAACAGTCCATAACAGGAGCAACTATTATATTCCCGTGTGATACACCAAGGAAGGCCAGATATGTGTCATTGGACGTCGATCGCGCCAATCCTGAGGTTGAAGATGTCCACTTAGCTCTTGCTGAGGTGACAGTAGACGAGTATACAGATGGCGAATGCAACGCCAGTCATCCTACCCCGGAAAGTAATTGTCCAGTGAACCGTTTATTTATTTTCATTGAAAAGTGAATAAAGAGAAATTGACTGGAGCGGGATTCGAACCGGCGACCTCCTGAATGCCGTACGGTATGCAGGAGGTCGCCGGTTCGAATCCCGCTCCAGTCAATTTTTCTTTGTTCACTTTTCAATTACTTTAAAATTCAGTCAGTTTCTCTTGTGGTTATTTGATGATTTTATTTCTTTTCCACTTGCTTTGTAAACAAGTCTTCATCGAAACGAGCATGAGAGTGTCATCTTCTTAGTCATGTCTATGTTCAAATTTCCCCTGCTCTGTGCTCAAATCTGCATCCTGTATGCTGAATGTTTCTCATTTGACAGTGTCATCTTCTTAACGTCGCCTGAGAGGAAATAGTTCCAATTCCTGGGGTGGATTGCAATTAAAATGGTCTTAAATGGTGGGCTTAAAGATGCAGACTAAGCTGACCTTCTCTCTTAGCCGGCCTTGAGTAAGACTACGAAGTAAGCCCATTGCAATAAGCCAGTCTTTGTAAGCCTCTTTTGTAGTTAATGATTCGTCAACTAGAAAGTTACTAGAAACAGTTCTACTCTGTGATTTAAATAGCATGTACAGTATGAACAATGTGTGCACATAATCTCATATATTAACCTAGCTGCTCCAAGCAGGTTAACCCTTTTAAGACTGGCTAAGCAGTAAGACTGCTTCATTGCAATGGTCTTATTAACTGATAGAACAACTAGCTCCAAGCCCTTTAAGACAGAGACTAAGGCATGTAGACAGCTTTAAGACCGCTTATTACAATCCACCCCTGTTAATAGTGTTAATTTCTAGTTCTTTGGTCATTCATTTGAACAGCTTCGTCCGTCAGTCAGAATCTACTGACTTCTGAAAGTCCACAGGACCATACCACACGAAGCCCTAGCACGCATCATGTCACAGGTTCGTATTTGTATCCAGTCTGTGCACAGAGTTTCACGTTTACTTTTTCCAACTGCAGTAGCGTAGACACGGTCTCAGACCTGGGCGGTATGATCCTGTAGCTGGGTCGTACTTATTTGTGCACAAATACATGCATACTTCCGTTGATTTTGAAGCCCCAACCCATTAAATCTAATCGGTTTGGGGTGATACGAGTAGTATGAGTGTTTAGTGCACATCTTAAGCTGCAGTTGAATACCCTACTTGATACTATATAAGGACTCAACACTGTTCAATACACACACCGTTGCTTGTCAAAAGGTACAAAACCAAAAGTTGCACTTTTAGGTATACAGTGTGTAGCTGTGCGTAACCCAGTTGTCGACCCAAACACGCAATGTAGCGCATGGTAAGTTCAACCTGTATACCTAAAAGTTAAACTTTTGGTTTTGTACCTTTTGACAAACAATGGTGTGTGTATCGAATAGTGTATTGAACACTGTTTTTGTCACATCGGAAATGTCTTTGTGAAGATGGCACTTCAATATCTTCAAAACATGACCTCAGAGGCCATAGTTCCCATTCCTGGGGTCGATTTTACCATCGTAACTTACTATCAATCGCAGGAGTTTTGATGCATTGAAGCCATACGTGGGATAGGCCCTCTACGATGGGTTATCCTTCAAAACTCAAGTTACGATCGATCGCAGGGCTTTGTGAAATCGACCTCTGGTCTAAATCACATTCATTTCTTCGGTCATTCATTTCAACAGCTTCGTCTCTCAGTCAGAATCTACTCACTTCTGAAAGTCCACAGGACCATACCACACGAAGCCCTAGCACGCATGAAGTCACAGGTTCGTATTTGTATCCCGTCCGTGCACGGAGATTCACGTTTACTTTTCCCAACAGACACTGACCTGAGCAGATTTTGTGCACACTGTTCTTGTCACGTAATAACCGAGGATGGAACCTTAGGGAGACTTTCCCATAGGGTCGTGCACAAACTTTCCTTACCTATTTCTTAACATCCTCCAAACCAATGAACTTGAAATTTACACATATTCATATTGAGAGCATTATCTGTCTATTACAAATATGGACGGCAAAAAATGTGTCTTTAAAAGGTAGCTGGTACCTTAGGGAGACATCAAAAAGTTTCCCTAAGTACCGACGTCTCCACAATGTTCATTTTTAGACGCTTATGTGTCTCCCTAATACATTAGTTATTAACATTTTGCAAAATCAAGCAATGTATTAGTCGAGCGGTCCTCACTCATTTGAAATTGGCAAAGTTTTAAATTTTGTCTTGAAGCTGTGGAATCATTAAATTATGAGTAAACAAATATTGAATGTCAATAAGATAACTGGTCATTATGCATGATCTGAGCTTAGTTTAAAACTATGTTGCAGTGCAAGATGTCCAAAGCTGTTCGTAATGTTAAAGGTAGTATCATACTTCGGTATAGGAAACCAAAACAGAAATGTTCACAGATTTACCTATAACTTACAGGGTATAAAGATTTGCATGCTGGTAGAAACATACCGTTCCGCCTGAAATTTGTCCAGAATTTGGTAAAGACAACGACCGAAAATATTTCTGATCTTTAAAAGATCAAAAGTAACGGTGAAAAGAAATTAATGAAGAAATTCCGTGGGAATTTATCGCTGTTTTCTCAAAAGGTTGGCACCGTATGGGATTGGGAATTTCACAGATGACTGTTACTGTATCTTTCTTGATTTCTGTGCCCATAAATCTGCATTTCTTTGACAAAAACCAAAGTATGATATTACCTTTAAGTGAAATAAGTCAAATTCCTAATCATCTATTGAATAAACTCCTAATTAAGCTGCATTTGTTTTCTGGTGTTTTTTTTATATCAGGTCAATGCCCTTGCTTTGGCAAGTTTAGGAATATCCGCATGAGCTTCAAGCTCATGCACGTAGGAGGGCAGATTGGAAACAGCCAGCCTCTGAAGACCGAGATGACCAAATCTCCCCTGCTCTGTGCTCAGCTCTGCATCCTGTATGCTGAATGTTTCTCCTTTGACTTTGCACTGGGTACCGGACAGTGCCATCTTCACAACGTCGCCTCAGCAGACATAGAGGTGACTCCAAGCAGTGGTGTCCTCATCTATACTCTGAAGTAACTATTCCGGACACTACCCTGGCATAAAAACAATCCAAACATAAATGTCATTGAAAATATTCATAATAAACCTGCTACGGATCATACAGTCAAGTTTATGATTATCATAGTTTGATAGTACTTTCGGTACTTGCACTTAATCCATTTAAGCTTGTGATATATTTCAATGCGCATAGACATCATAGATGTTAATTTTTCACATTCTTGTGAAAGTATTTTTGGCCACTTTTAATAATTGATCTTCTGCCTTGTAGGTCTTGCTTTTTTGCATGGTCTTTGCCTTTTTGGTTTTAGCCTTTGCTGTTTGGAGAATTTTGTCATTTAAACTTGAGATTTGGATGTTTCAGGATTTGTCTGCTGTGTACCTTTTTGTCCTAATTGCAGTTTGTAAGGTTTTTGCCCTCACATATTTATCTTTTGCAGTTTTAGATGGTTTCCGCCATTTGACCTAGCTTTAGTTCAGTTGTAGGTTTAATGTCTTTTACCATTTGGATTTTGCAGTTTCCAGGTTTGTTTGCCTTTAACCTTTTAGATCTTGCAATTTGCATATTTTTCGCCTTTTACCATTTACATCTTGCAATTTGCATTTTGAAGAGTTCATTTGCAAATAAACAGATAACTCCATTGATGACAAATTAACTTAATCATGCTTTACATTTTAGTATCCATGGAAACCTTGTACATTTGAACATATAAAACTTTTGAACATTTGAACATTTAAAATTTATCAAAATTCAGAAAACGAAAAAAACAATGTATTGGTGTATCCTTCAATAAACAAATAGAACCATCGGTGATGATAATGTACATTTTTCAACAAAGGAGTTATCTGTTTTTGCAAATGAACTCTTCAAATATGTTTGCCTTTTAACATTTTAAATCTTACAATTTGCATATATTTTGCCTTTTACCATTTACATCTTGCAATTTGCATATATTTATGCCTTTTACCATTTTAGAGCTTGCAATTTGCATACATTTTGGCTTTTACCATTCTAGATCTTGCAATTTGAATATATTTTGCCTTGTACCATTTTGGATCTTGCAATTTGCATATATTTTGCCTTTTACCATTTACATCTTGCCGGTTCCATGTGTTTTCCTTTTCGCTTTTAAACCTTGCAGTTTGGAGGGTTTTTGCTAGTCGCTTTTTAGATCTTGCAGTTTGCAGGTTTTTGCCCATTTGCTTTTACACTTTGCAGTTGGGAGGGTTTTTGCAATAGTCTCCCTTTAGATCTTGCAGTTTGCATGTTTTTGCTCATTCGCTTTTACACTTTGCAGTTGGGAGGGTTTTTGCAATAGTCGCCCTTTAGATCTTGCAGTTTGCAGGTTTTTCTGCCCGTTTGCTTTTACACTTTGAAGTTGGAAGGGTTTTTGCTTGTCTCCCTTTAGATCTTGCAGTTTGCAGGTTTTTGCCCATTTGCTTTTACACTTTGCAGTTCGGGGGGGGGGGTTTGCTAGTCGTCCTTTAGATCTTGCAGTTTGCAGGTTTTTCTGCCCGTTTGCTTTTACACTTTGCAGTTGGGAGGGTTTTTGCTTGTCTCCATTTAGATCTTGCAGTTTGCAGGTTTTTGCCCATTTGATTTTACACTTTGCAGTTGGGGGGGGGGGGTTTGCTAGTCGTCCTTTAGATCTTGCAGTTTGCAGGTTTTTCTGCCCGTTTGCTTTTACACTTTGCAGTTGGGAGGGTTTTTGCTTGTCTCCCTTTAGATCTTGCAGTTTGCAGGTTTTTGCCCATTTGCTTTTACACTTTGTAGTTGGGGGGGGGGTTGCTAGTCGTCCTTTAGATCTTGCAGTTTGCAGGTTTTTGCCCATTTGCTTTTACACTTTGCAGTTGGGGGGGGTTTGCTAGTCGTCCTTTAGATCGTGCAGTTTGCAGGTTTTTCTGCCCGTTTGCTTTTACACTTTGCAGTTGGGAGGGTTTTTGCTTGTCTCCCTTTAGATCTTGCAGTTTGCAGGTTTTTCTGCCCATTTGCTTTTACACTTTGCAATTGGGAGGGTTTTGCTAGTCGTCCTTTAGATCTTGCAGTTTGCAGGTTTTTCTGCCCATTTGCTTTTACAATTTGCAGTTGGGAGGGTTTTTGCAATAGTCTCCCTTTAGATCTTGCAGTTTGCCGGTTTTTGCCCATTTGCTTTTACACTTTGCAGGTTGGGAGGGTTTTTGCTAGTCGGCCTTTAGATCTTGCAGTTTGCAGGTTTTTGCCCATTTGCTTTTACACTTTGCAGTTGGGAGGGTTTTTGCAATAGTCGCCATTTAGATTTTGCAGTTTGCAGGTATTTCTGCCCATTTGCTTTTACACTTTGCAGTTGGGAGGGTTTTGCTAGTCGTCCTTTAGATCTTGCAGTTTGCAGGTTTTTCTGCCCATTTGCTTTTACACTTTGCAGTTGGGAGGGTTTTGCTAGTCGTCCTTTAGATCTTGCAGTTTGCAGGTTTTTCTGCCCATTTGCTTTTACACTTTGCAGTTGGGAGGGTTTTGCTAGTCGTCCTTTAGATCTTGCAGTTTGCAGGTTTTTCTGCCCATTTGCTTTTACAATTTGCAGTTGGGAGGGTTTTTGCAATAGTCTCCCTTTAGATCTTGCAGTTTGCAGGTTTTTGCCCATTTGCTTTTACACTTTGCGGTTGGGAGGGTTTTTGCTAGTCGCCCTTTAGATCTTGCAGTTTGCAGGTTTTTGCCCATTTGCTTTTACACTTTACAGTTGGGAGGGTTTTTGCATTAGTCGCCATTTAGATTTTGCAGTTTGCAGGTATTTCTGCCCATTTGCTTTTACACTTTGCAGTTGGGAGGGTTTTTGCAATAGTCGCCATTTAGATTTTGCAGTTTGCAGGTATTTCTGCCCATTTGCTTTTACACTTTGCAGGTTGGGAGGGTTTTTGCTAGTCGCCCTCTAGATCTTGCAGTTTGCCGGTTTTTGCCCATTTGCTTTTACACTTTGCGGTTGGGAGGGTTTTTGCAATAGTCGCCCTTTAGATCTTGCAGTTTGCAGGTTTTTGCCCATTTGCTTTTACACTTTGCAGTTGGGAGGGTTTTTGCTTGTCTCCCTTTAGATCTTGCAGTTTGCAGGTTTTTGCCCATTTGCTTTTACACTTTGCAGTTGGGAGGGTTTTTGCAAGTCGCCCTTTAGATCTTGCAGTTTGCAGGTTTTTATGTATTTTTCCCTTTAACCCTTACATTTTAGAAGATAAAATTGCAGGTTTCTTAACCTTAAGAATGTTTGCATTTCACCTTTTAGGTATTGCAGCCCCATGTAATTTCGTATATAAATTCGCTTTAGGTATAGGCTATTTTGTTCATCGCCATTTGGCAGTCGTAAAATTATAGATGTTTAAAAAAATTTGCAATTTATTCGGATCTGTTTTGATAAGTGATTTTTCTTAAAATTATATAAAGACAAATGGAAACTTTATAAAAATGCCAAACTCACTGGTTGTTTTGCCCCATTGTATTTACGTGTGCATTGCCTTCAGTCTTATATTAGACATTGAAGGATGACAATTAACGCTTGTACAATACCTCTCCCTACAATTCAACCCCTTTTGATGCCTGGCCATACCACCAGCTCATTTTTATCAAACTCAAAATCTTTATAGTTAGGGGTGCCTGACGCGTTTCGATCCTAGCCTAGATCTTTTACAAATGCTGAAACATTTTCTTGCCTTTGAGAAAGATCATTCTACGATCGAAACGCGTCAGGCCCTCCTAACTCTAAGCATTTGATATATTTCAGATAATTTTGACCGATGAGCGGTTTGCAGCAGTTTATTACTTGTATTGATTTTTATTCAAAATCAGATTCTATTTAAACTGGATCTTGATTTTTCATTGGCGTTACGTTTACTTTCAATTGGAACACCAATGTGTAGGGCCTACCTATAATTCTAAAGTACTTTTAACCCGCATGTCAAAAAGTGATGAACATTGCGTTCATATAATTATGTTCATTTTGGCTTTTAAGAAATAAAACGAAATAAAATCGTTATAGTGGGAATTGCACAATACTGTCACCAGGTGTCAATTTATTTTGGTCGTGTGTTTTTGTGCGTTCCATATAGTAGCCCTATCTTTCTTGTTTTGCTGTTAGCCCGGGCCCTCAATGTGGAGGACTTATAGCGAAAAACTGACTCATTTTTCTTTTTTTTTATAAAACGTAAAGAATGGTTTTTGATCTTGCCAAGATAAACAATATTGTTGGTGTTTGGTTTGACTGTTTCTTGATAAATACACCGTTTCAGTAGGAAATTATTCTAACGATGTTTCTACCAGCACTATCTTTAAAACCTGACAGTTACATGTATTAAATATGTTAACATATATGTTTTGGTTTGTTACCAATGAAAATTACTGAAAAATTGCATTCAAATCGAAGAACATGTAAGGGTTTTGGAAATCCATTCGATTTGTTGCAATTTTGAGCAATTGGAATCGTGGGATGGGGAAAAAACCCATAATCAGGGGCGGATCTAGCTTTTTGCTAAGGAGGGATTTACCCGGATTGAAATTTTGAAGCCAGGCACTGCGTTGTACTCTAAAAGAGTAGGATTACCTTTTTTTCTGTGTTTTGTCTGTATTTTTCCTTAGTTTTTTTGAGGAATCATCTTCACTGACAGTTTAATAACGAAGTTCCAGTGTTTGAAAAACACTAAAAGAGGGCGTGCTTCGGTCGCGGGCTGTCTGCAGCGTGCCTCTAGAGGGGGTGTTTTTTGTGGGAACTCCGACGTGCTTGTTTTGCCATACTGTCACGACGGTCGAATCATGATCGAATCATTGTACTTCGATTCTCTAATATTTCCAGTTCTCGAACTTCGAACCATGTTCTTGGTGAGTTAAATCTTATTTATTCTTTATGAAGTATCAAGGAATAACACAGAGGGATTGCTGGGATTAAAACAACTCACGTTTTAATGGATACAATTACCAGTACAAAGTAGTTACAAGTTTGTTGGGCAAACGTATGTGCATGTATGATTATGTAGGCCTACTGCCCAGTGTTGGCTTACGGCCACGACCGTTAAATGTGCATTCTGTGTTCCGGGGGGGGGGTGGTTGGTGGGGTGGGGGGGGGGGGAGGGGTTGTTAGATATTCATATCGTGACTCAAGCCGTATGATTATTGCTTGACGGTTTATGATCCAAATGATGTTCATATTCTTCTCAATAGCTTTCATATTGTTCTTGAATTATGTTTATTATTCCTAACCTTACATACATATTATGTAAGCCTAACTAAATGACTGTTAGTGTTGTCCTGTTTGGGCTTGCCAACACTAATATTATACGTTTCCACCTGGAGACCTTCTTAAGTCTGGATGTTATGGAAATGAGGCTTGCCCTTCACCGACGTGGATGAGCACTGTATACTCAGTGCTTGTGAGTGCATGTGAAAAAATCACATGCTTGCTCAGTCTAGATGTACTTAAAGAAAAAAAAACATTATTGTTAGGTAAAAATACAGATTTCGAGTTGAGTTGGATTTAAAGGTAGTAATCATACTTTGGTAAGAAACCAAAACAGAAAAGTTCACAGATTTACGTTTCTTCCTCTATGGTATAACTTACAGGGTATGGAGATGGTGGTGGTAGAAACATACCGTTAAATTATTTTCGCCTGAAATGGTGTATTTATCCAGAAATTTGTAAAACAACGACCGAAAATCTTTTTGATCTTTTAAAAGATGAAAAATAAACGAGAAAAGACTTAAGAAATACTGTGGCCTTATTCACTGTTTTCTCAAAAAGTGGGCACAGTATGGGACTGAAATTTTCACAGATGACTGTTTCCGTATTTCTGCCCATTAATCTGTATTTCTTTGATAAAAACCGAAGTATGATATTACCTTCAAGCCTTATCCCTGCGGCTTGTAAACTTGTATTCGGTTAATGCAGGGATTGAATCAGAGGAAGGGATTTTAACCACAACTTAATTCCCACTCTGGAGACAGCCCCCTGCAAGATTATATAACAGCGTGCATATATCCCCAATGTTCCTTTATTGGAATACACTGTTGTTTTGATAACGCCCCCCGCAAATTAATCATGTACAACTAGAAATTCCTCAGATTTCTGAAACACAATGGAAGACACAATATATTGGGGTGCACTATGTCACATAACTTCCAACAAATCATATTTGAGGTTTAGAAACTTGTAACCTGCGGACATCTTCAAGATTCTGCCATTGCACCAGTTTCCAAATTATGCCCATATATTCACTTGAAGAATCTTCTCGTTACCTACACTTTTTAAAAGAAATACCCCAAAACATTTGCTTCCCGATTTTTACCGAAATATTTCTGCAAAATTACCAAAAAAGAAAGTGCGAAGCTCGCTGTTCTTTTTTTTTTGGTAAATTAACATTTTCAAAGTATTTTACACATAAAAAGCGTCGATTTCTGTAAATTAATATGCAAAAAAATCATTGAAGATTTGTCTGTAGAACATACATGACTAAACTGATTTTTGTTTTTTCATTAATATTTTAACTTATTTAAGAAATCTTACTTAATGTTGCGCAGGGTTTGAGAATTGTTTAGAAAAGCTTGGTTAATTTATAAATAGAGAAAACAATCGACCAAGCCATCATGCCTGATTCATATTTTTGTTTATTTGAGCGGGAATCATTTGGGTTAAATAAGTGTTTTATACGTGAATTGATTAAAGAATGCAAATGGACCACTGTGCCAAAGGTGAATGCGCTAACAAGTTTACTCTGGAATTCCATTGAAACTGTTGTAAACGCTGGACAGGTGCACAGAAATTATACAAATCTTGGCAAAGTACCAAGACACGCTGGGCGTTCGTGTTTTCGCGCGCGCATAATGGGTGATTGTGTACCACACGTACACTAAGCACAAGTTCGCCTACATGTTTAGGCTATAGCATGTACATGTACCGAAACGACCGTCCGCCATACATCAGGGCAATTTGGCTACTGTATGTATATGTATGTGGCACAGAGCTTGGTCTGAGCTTTGTGATCGGCTCTCTTTTCCAAGGTAAGAAAGTGTGATACATGTATTTGAAAGATTCTATGTACTGAGGCTTGCAGTAAAACAGTTTGACACTATCACGAGAGACGCGGATTTCTTTGAAATACACAGAATGCATTTGAGATCCAAACAATGGAGCCGGCAATCTTCACTCTAGATGTAGATTGTTACCGATTGTGCCGACATTGTGGTCGTCATTGTTACAATACTCAAAATAGCTGGGTTTGGATTCCATAGCCTAGTTGGCATACAAAACATTGTCAGATTAGAGCCAGTACAGTGTCACAAGCTTGCCACGGGGCATGTGGGTGTGTATAGGATCAAGATCACCACTGAAAAACACTGCTGTCGTCTAAAAATAAAAAGTAAAAAATGTCTACATGGACGTTACTTAAAGGGCAATAATTATTTAATACGCTTGAGTGCGATAATAATAATTATTGTTTTCTTTTTTCGTAGATAAAACGAACACTTGGTGAAGATGCATGTTCACAGGATTGATCGACTCAAGGAAATTAGCAGACACACAGGAATCAGCTTCTGACTGACAGGTTAACCAAGTTGACAAGTTGATTTTGACGAGGAAAGGTCGCCCTTCATGTAGTACAAGTTTGGTAAGGTAAGTTTGTTTTTGCTAAATTCAATCCTCTTAATATTCGAATTGATGTGGCGTGTATATAGCAGAACTATGCAGATAAATTTAGAAGATCGTACATTGGACTACTTGCACATCAGTCAGAAGAAAGTAAAAATGAGACACCGTGTTTACACTGCAACAGAGGATCTGATCCTGCCGTCTCGTTCAAACTAGAGGTATCTGATCCTTGGTGCGTTTATACTCTATCCTGATCGCTCAGTGATCGAGCGTAGAGAGACGGGCTAGTGTCCAATGATATAACCATCGCAGATCAAATATAAACACGGCCTGACTAGGCAGTGTTTACCATAGAGTCTTGCCCAAATCTGTCAATCCTAATTTTGAAATAAATTGTTTCCATGGCAACTTCTAATAATATACCTGGTCCATTGTATCTGTATAATAACCCCGATTTTCGGCAGATGAGTACCGCGAAAATCGGTCCGCGGTTTCCGCTGTTGGCATTTATTCAATCAGTACATCAATTAAGCTGTAAAATGTTTATGATGCACTGTTGTATGCATGGTAGTGTGCATTCAGCACAGATTTTGCAAGCTGGTCCTTATTTTTTTTTTTTTTTTTGGGGGGGGGGATGTTTGCAGGATGTCATTTTGATACCTTGTTTGAAAATGATTTTTCCTCAATGCAAACTTAATACCAGCATAGTATACGTACAGCGTACAATAATTATTTCAGAAATCATTCTGTTTTTTCAGTTTCGAAAGGGGCTTAAATAGTTTTGCGATGGCAAGTCAATATTTTGTTTCATATGTATGATATCGTGACACCTGTATCCCCATTTCCTGTTATCTAACACGTTTGAATTATAAGAGTAAAACAAAACCCGACATTTGCCTTTAGCATCAGCATAATCACGTCATAATTATAATAAATAAATGAAAACATAAATAATGTGTTAACTACGAATGACAAGCATCACTAATCGTTACGATAAATATACATGATAAATATTCAACATTTAAGATTACATAATAGAAGATATTCTCAATTTTCACAAATAGTATAATGCTGCCATGTAAGATGGTTTCTAGTCCGATTGATTTGTGTTAAAATGAAAATTACTGAAAGGTGTATTCCACGCATCCTGTTTTGATTTGGCCTGAAATAAGGATGCACTCATGTTAGTGTTACAACAACTATAGGCCTTCATATACATGTATGACACATCTCCTGACCAATCTCCTGGCCAATCTTTAACTCGATATATTTGCAACACAATTGCAGAGTACCTCGACCGAAAATGTTGTAGAATGTTGAATACAACCTGTTGTTATGGTTTCTTGTGTTCCTTATCTTTCAGTAACATTCAATGCCATATACAGGGTGTCCCCCAAAAAACCGCAACACTTGTGTCGAGAACTATTATATAAAAATTAAACTGCTTATCACTTTAAGATTCTGATATGTGATACAACCATGTCTTGGCTATCACCATGTAGAATTTGAGCAAAATTGGACTAAAATTTAGTGAAAAAAACTAAGACTGAATCACCCAACCTCAAACGCGATTTTCATCTTTCTTTCATACACATTACGTGTGTATTGACCACTATGCGAGTTATCCTTGCAAATTTGTTTTTAAGAAGTACTATAACCCGTGAGGCTATATGACAACAGTAGAAACAGAGAGAGCGAGGGTTGAGATACTGTAGTCTGTAGTAGCAGTGGTTTATTCGGTTACAACTGGTAGGTAGGAAAGGGCGAGTTCTGCTTTCTTACAATAATCAGCAGGTTTATATACACATTTCAACAGGTTGGAATTCACACAAGCATTTACCAAAAAAGGAGATGTATTGAAGCCTCTTGAATATTAAACATATGATAAATGAATAATGACACAATATGCAACCTGTTTGGTCACTTTTCGATATGGGACGGAATGATGCAAATGATTCCTCTAAGGTAGTTTTCCAAATAAGGAGATGGCTCAACCACCTTGGACATTGGGCCTGTGTATGTGTCATGACATGCAGTTACTGGGTAACCCCCACATTCCACACGGCTGTGGTCACTACTGGAGTCTTCAGGGTCATGTCCCTAGGGTGGACAGCTAGCACAAGTTTTAGCATGGTGATATGTGCCCCCCTCCTACAAGGTTAAGTCTCCCGACTTAAATGAACAAACTGGCAAAGAGTAATGTAATATACAAGAAATAACTGCAGTAATTAACAAAATGTAAAAGAAACACGAAGGCAAGAGCATTAGTGCACAATACAACAGATAAATGTCAGTCATTAACAACAAAAGAAAAATCGAACACAATAAAAGAATACTACACATAATTATAATATCGTGAGTGTACAGTAAACAATCATGTCCATGTTTGGCTTATAGCAGGCATCCCACATACATGTAATCTACAATAGAAACATACTACTTGAACTACGATATAATATCTATAAGACTGGAATCGCCCAAGGGTAAAATAATAATTCCTCAATACAATGGCGAAACAACCACGGAACAGAAAGGATCATCAACTTGGTACATACATGTTAACTATGATCGAAAATTGGTGGGTTTTGTGCCCCGACCCTTATGACGCTTAGTCTTGTTTATGTGGAAATTCTGTATTAACTCATCAGGAATGTTATCCTCTGGTTCCCATGTCATTTTATTGAAACCTTTCCATTTGACCTGATAGTGCCGCTTACCATTTATTATGGCAGACTTTCGCAAACTATGTACAATATACCAGTCACTGTGAACATGTTGGTCCTGGTCAGGTGGGGTGTCAGTAGGATCATTGGATGAGCTTGGGTTACCCAAGACAACAGGTGGATTGGGGGTGGTAAGTGCATTGTCAGACGGAGGGGGTGTTGTGACACACGTCCCTTGGGTTTGTGTGGGTGATTGACTGACATGGTCCCCATCTTCTAATTGATCAGCGTCAACCTCAGTATCATGTAAGTCATCAGGAACATGAATTGGTCTATCAGTGGGATCATGGTATCGCTTCAACCGATTCGCGTGGACTGGAGATAACATCAGTTTATTATCAGAGCACCTACGAAGTTTGTAGGTGAAGTTATCGTTAGCCTGACAAATGTAATACGGGCCGAGCCACTTATGGCACATTTTGGGTGATAACCCGACTTGACGCTTGGCGCAGTAAAGCCAAACCTTTTGCGCTTCACTGTAGCTGGGAGTTTTCGACTTCTTATCAAACTGTCCCTTGTATTTTTGCTGGGATGCCTTAATGTTTTCAGTAGCAATCTTTCGCGCGACGTCAAAACTTTGCATGATGTGTCCAAGAGTACGAGTAGATGGTGTGTTTTGCTCTATCTGAGGCATGAGTGCAGTATCAATGGGAAGGCGACATTCACGACCAAATAAGATCATAAATGGGCTAAGTTGCGTTGATTCAGTGGCAGGCGTGCTACGATATGCGAACATAATACTAGGGAGTAATTGGACCCAGTTAGATTGATCTGGTTTGCAGTATGCTCGAAGAGCTTGCCAAATGAAACTATTCATGCGCTCACAACTGGCATTGGTTTGGGGGTGGTAACTGCTGGTCTGAATCTTGGTTATTTGAAAAATGCCGCACAATTCTTTGATGAGTTTTGACATGAACTGAGCTCCCCTGTCAGAAAGTAGGGATGCGGGAGCACCATATCGGCAAATTATTTCATTGTACAAAATGCGAGCCACTTCAGAAGCTTCCTGCGTTTTGAGGGGGAACGCTTCGCACCACTTGGAGAATGAATCAACAACCAAAAGCACGTATTTGTAGCCTTCTGATGACGTTTTCAATGGTCCTAGTATATCAATGTGAAACCTAGAGAACACATCACCTACTGGGAGGGGCTGGAGCGGAGCTCGGGTTGCATGACGGTTGACCTTTACCCGTTGGCAGGTTGTGCATGATTTCACATAAGTTTCAATTTCAGAAAACATCTTCGGCCAATAATACTTTTGACGGATACTGTTATACGTTCGATCGATACCCTGATGTCCACCCAGGACAGAGTCATGGTAAGATAAAAGGACATCATTGCGGAGACTTGCGGGGACAACTAATTGTTTGATTTGCCTGTCGATTTTGTGACCTTTACCCCTTGGGTAGTAGTAGTGGTACAGGGTACCATCCTGTAAGACGTAATCAGGAACCTCGGCAACTATTCGCCTTGCTAAATTGGAATCGGTGGGCAAGCACCCATCTTCTAAGTATTCAATGTATGGTTTCAATGATTCATCTTGGCGCTGCCAAGCATTGACCTGAATAGATTGATTTGTGAAATCCACGGGTTCGTCGATGGAGAAGATTGTCTCCCTATCTGAGGCATAGGTTAGCTTGTATTCACGCGTTTCGCCGGGCGAGTCGGAGTCTTCAGTCTCTAATGTTTGTATGGCATGTACTACATCAGGTGCAATGTTGGGAGACGGTGAGGGAGAGTGGTCCTCATTGTAAGGTCTACGCGAAAGGGCATCAGCGTTACCATGAGACTTGCCAGACTTATGAAATATGTCAAAGTCATATCCCTGAAGTAATATAGACCAGCGTCCTAATCTACCCATAGCATTATGAATTGATTGTAACCATTGCAGAGAGACATGATCTGTGTGAACCCTGAACTTTCTATTTGCTAGATAGACGTGGTAAAACTTGATTCCTTCCACCACTGCTAGTCCTTCTCGTTCGGTTATTGACCATTTTTGCTCTGCTTTAGTGAGTGACCGACCCCCATATTGTACGACAACTTCGTTGCCTGCTGTGTTAACTTGGGATAGAATGTAGCTGATTGCGTAGCCACTGGCATCTGTAGCTAGGATGAATTCTCTATCAAAATTGGGATAGGCCAGAATTGGGGGAGACATAAGTGCTTGCTTGAGTGTCTGAAATGCTCGATCACAGTCAGGGGTCCACATGAATTTCACATCTTTCTGCAAAAGTTGATTAAGAGGAGTTGCAATGGTGGCATAACCCTGTACAAATCTACGATAGTAATTGCATATTCCCAGAAAAGCACGAACTTCGGAGGGGTCCCTAGGCACAGGGTATGTTTCTATGACTTCTGTTTTGGCTGGATTAACCTTAATCCCGTGCTTGGATATAACATGACCCAAGTAAGTTACTTCTTTGGCCGCAAAGTGACACTTCTGAGGCTTAAGTTTCAGATTTGCACGACGAAGGCGTTCAAAGACTGCTCTAAGATGTTGCAAATGGGTGTCAAAGTCTGGGGAGAAGATTATGATATCATCAACGTACACAAGTGCAAATTTCCATGCAAGTCCGTGCAACACCTGAGTCATAACCATCTGAAATGATACGGGTGCATTCATGAGACCGAATGGTAGTTTCTTAAACTGATAGTTGCCGCTGTGTGAGGTGAAGGCAGTTTTTGCCTGGCTATCTTTGTCTAAGGGTATTTGCCAAAACCCAGATGCCAAATCTAGTACTGTGAATATCTGTGCATGAGATTCGCCTATAATGTCATATACATCGTCTGGACGGGGGAGAGGGAAACACATTGGCTTTGTTACTCGATTAAGTCGACGATAGTCTACTGCAAAACGGAAATCACCATTTTTCTTTTTGACTAGTACAACAGGGCTAGCCCAAGGAGAGGTGGATGGCTCAATTATATTAGCTCTCTGCATGTCAGAGATTTGCTTCTCAATTTCTGCCTTATGGGCTGGAGAAGTACGATAGAAATGTTGACGGACCGGTTTAGCATCTCCAGTGTCTATGTGGTGAAAATGCAACTCTGTCGTACCCAATTCAGTGATATCCTTTGCAAAGGCCTTCTTATTCTGAACCAAAAAATCCACAAGAGAGTTTCTCTGATCAATGGTTAAGTCTGAATCTTGCAGATTTATGCCTAATTCTTCGAGGACTTTGCTAGGGTGAATACAGTTGGCTTGAGCCTCACTGGAATGTGCTGTGTCTTGAGTTTGCATGATTGGTTCATCTAATTGCGATTGCTCTGGGTCAAAACGTTCAATACATGTGTCAGCGGAAAGTGGTTCCCAAACACCAACTACTTGGTCACGATTAATGTGAATATCATTATCAGTGGGTTCATAACCTGGTAAACCGTTCTGCCTTGCGTCAATTGAACAATACACTTAGCTCCTACAAGTTGTTTCTCACTAAATAATGTTGGGTTAGGTTCAATAATACCATGGTTGAACTTACGGTCATTACAACGCACACTAAATACCGTCTGTGTTCTGGCGGGCAACGATATATTACAAATAGCTCGCACAGGGATGGTTTTGCCTCTTTTCCCGACCAATTGGGCGGAAGTTGATCCTTCAAATATTAATTTATTGGACTCAAACGATACCGTCGCCTTGTATTCTTGCATGAAATCGATACCAAGGATAATGTCGTGATTCATATTTTCTAGTATGTAGAACGTATGGTTGAATAATTGCCCTCCAATTGAAATAGGCAGGACAACTTTACCCCTTACTCTTGTTACATGTCCTGCAATACCCGAAATAAGAGGAATATCTGATTGACCTAAGGGAAATTTGTCTTCTGAGAAACACGTCGTGTAGGTACGCTTGGACATGCAAGATATTAGTGCTCCGGTATCGACAAGGGCTAAATGATAATCAGACCCTATTCTAACTTGAACCATATTCCTCCCGCCTGCTAAGGCCGAAACATTGCCTATGTGTGGCACATGTGAGCCGTCTGGAGATGCTTGATTTTGATCTCGGCCTAGTCACATTTGTTGAGGGTTACTGGTCCCTCTACTTAAACACACCCTAGCGAAATGCCCAAATTTGTGACAATAATGACATTCGATACCCCAGGCTGGACATGACTGCCTACTAGTACACTCACCTCCGCATCCTCGGCATGGATACATCGGTTGCTGGATGTCCTGTCCTCCGTATTGCTGGCCATATGGGGCTTGTTGGCTGCTCATCTGATGGGCACCTGGAGGTTGGGTGTACTGCTGCTGGTTACGTGGGAGTGGTCTCCGCTGGGGACGGGGCTGGAACCGACGGGGCCATCTTTCGTCTGCGTTGGGTGCTGGTCCGGGGTAGTGATGGGCAGGTTGGGCCACTGTGACTGTTGCCAATTGAGATTGCAGGGCCGCAATCTGCTCTGAGAGCCCTTTGATGACAGAGTTCACCTCTGGAGTTGCTGTTGTCACTGTGGTGGACTGGGCCAGCCGAGCTTGTGTCACAGCTTCATCAACTGTGTTCGGATGGGCCTTGATGACGTGGCTTCGGATGTCCGGCAACAGTCCTCGGATGAAGGCCTCCATCCTCTCATGCTGTGATTTGCCCAGCTGACAACATCTCCTCTCGATGTCCGAGATATAGCTCTCGACCGACTCATGTGGCAGTTGTTTACGGTCTGCCAATTCGGCGAGCCGCACCCACTTCATCCCCTCATGGGGTTGATACTTTGACAGGAAAGCTTGCTTGATGTTGGCAAGCGTCGCCTTAGAGGCAGCCGGCAGATCCCGATACCAGTAGCTGGCTGAATCAGCCAGGTACAGCGGGAAGTTGCTGGCTTGCTGGGCTGCTGTCCAGGTTTTCTGTGATGCGACTCGTTCATATTTGTCGAACCACAGTTCGGGATCCGCAGAGTCGTACCCTGCAAACCTTGGAAGAATTGCCTCGAAGTGGCTAGGAGCAGACATTTCAATTTTCTTTTTCTTCGATCGTGTGAGCATCCAAAATGTAAGCGAGAATTACCCGGATTCTCCACCAAATATAACCCGTGAGGCTATATGACAACAGTAGAAACAGAGAGAGCGAGGGTTGAGATACTGTAGTCTGTAGTAGCAGTGGTTTATTCGGTTACAACTGGTAGGTAGGAAAGGGCGAGTTCTGCTTTCTTACAATAATCAGCAGGTTTATATACACATTTCAACAGGTTGGAATTCACACAAGCATTTACCAAAAAAGGAGATGTATTGAAGCCTCTTGAATATTAAACATATGATAAATGAATAATGACACAATATGCAACCTGTTTGGTCACTTTTCGATATGGGACGGAATGATGCAAATGATTCCTCTAAGGTAGTTTTCCAAATAAGGAGATGGCTCAACCACCTTGGACATTGGGCCTGTGTATGTGTCATGACATGCAGTTACTGGGTAACCCCCACATTCCACACGGCTGTGGTCACTACTGGAGTCTTCAGGGTCATGTCCCTAGGGTGGACAGCTAGCACAAGTTTTAGCATGGTGATAGTACTCTTTCAATTGGTTATATTTTCGCAAATTTCAGTCCCAATATGCTTAAATTCTACATGGTGATAGCCAAGATATGGCTGTATCACATATCTGAATCTTAAAGTGATTAACAATTTAATGTTTACATAATAGGTCCCGACACAGTGTTGCGTACATTGGATTTTCTGAAACAAAATAACAAGAAATGTAAACAAAAATTCCATTAAAAAAATCTTGTATGTGAGGATTCATTCCGTGAATGTACCTGTCATTACATTTGCAGGTCCTTTTTGAAACCGGGATTAATTAATTACAATGAAAAAGATTTTCCCGAATGAAATTAAATTCAACCTTTGTACAAATTGTATTTCATATATTTAATTAATATTGATAACACTTTCACTGTACGTTTTGACAACACAGTGAAACGCTAAGCTATGTGGTGTAGATTTAAGCATGAAACAAACATCCACTTCAATTTGAAACACAACCTAAAGGGAGCTCTCGTTATGATGACAGTTTTTTTGTGACTGTCATCTGATGTATATGGAATCCAACCTAAGGTTGACCTGAGGACATGATTTTGATTGAAATTCCAAGTCAAGTCCACAAGAAGTGGCGTTTTAGGCTGTCGTTTAATACCTTGTTTGAAAATTTTTTCCCGCAATGTAAATTTAATACAATCATAATGTAACAGCGTATGATAATTATTACAAAAATAATTGTACAGTTCTTTTACCGTGTTGATGTAAGGAATATCTCTATTGAATACCCGTAGGATTTGTGCTTGAGCTTAAAGTGGTAGAATGGCAAGTCAATGTTTTGTTTCATATTAAGGCCTATATATGATATTCAACACATTTGTCCTGTGTAATGCCCAACAACTCGTTTCAAGTAAGAGTAAAAACAAAATAAATCCAAATTTGCTTTTAAAACAGCGTCAACATAATAAAACAATTATATTAATGTCTTACAAATGACTATTAAGTATCACTACAGGCACGAAAAATACACATCACATGATAAATATTCAACAAATTGTTTAAATAAATAAAAACTATTTTCAATGTGCACAATAGCCTAACGCTGCCTTGTAAAATTTAGTTCGATTGCTTTTTGTAATGAATTATTATGGAAATGTTAATTCCCTGCATGCGTCATGTATTGATCTAAAATGAAGTGTTTACTTCTGTTTGTCTTTCCAAAAACTAGGCCATCGCATTTTGATATAACTTCGGGCCAAACGGTGATCTCCATAAGATTGCAACACAATGAGCTATTTGCACGTTAAATCTGAATAGTATCTGACACACAGATTGCTTTCATTGCACATATTACACCCCAGTTTGAATTTCAAGGAGATATTGTCGAAGAGGATTAAGTCGCGTGATTTGATGCTGAGAATTGAATCCGTAAACTCCTCTTGACTTTAATACCGAAATTAATATATTGATATAAACTTTTTGAATGAAATTTATTTCAACCTGTGCACACATCCTATTTGTAATATTCCATAAATATTGATAATAAATTCACTGTACATTTCGCCAACACGATGTAAAGCTAAGCTCTAACGATTTTAACATGAAAAATCAAATCGAATTGGAACACAAAGCGGGTGTCTGAAATTCTGATTGAGAGTTCCCAGTGATTGTGATCGTATTTATGCATTCACCATGCACTGATTCAATAGCCCAATTTAAGTTTGACCTGACAACATGATTTTAATTTGAATTTTAAATGAATCAAGTTCACAAGAAACCGAAACTATCACAAGCTTTTCGTTGATGGAAATAATTTCCCGTGATGGAAATGTAATATTTTTACACAGTAAAGCGTATTATTTTTGCTACCACGGTACTTAAAGGTAAATTCATACTTCATGGATTTTGACAAAGAAATGTCATTTAAGCTTTAGGTAAATATGTTAAGATTTTTGTTTTGGTATGCTACCAAAGTAGGAAGTTACCTTTTACGTTTTCATGAATAAATATCGATAGTATCGAGCTTGTGCTAAAAGTGCACCTTGATATTGTTTTTACGGCATGTAAATGTCATGTTATCTATCCCATCACATTGAACTATATTTACTTCTAACGCAGCTTTAGTTTAGTTTGCTCGTAACTAATGGTGCATATAACATTGCAACAGACATTTACTTAAGGGCAGCGTATAGGATTTACAAGGCCTCCAAAACTTGAGACCTAGAAAATGGACTCAACAGCTCGTAAACAGTGCAAACAGTCACTATGGGGAATCTTGGTTCATCAGTTGCTGGGGTTTTCAAGGAAATCAATATTGGTGTCTTTTAAAAGGATCGTTCGTCAGAACTACTTAGTAGCATTTCGAAAGCGTGATGTAACCGTAAAGGATTAGAAGGGGCAAGATTATTTCGGCCGTATTTCTGCTATCCTGATGAACAAAGCGTAAAAAGACCTTCACTTCTGTTTAAGTACCAAATTCAGCCAAAACCCAAGTCTTTGCAAATCCTATAGGCTCCCTTTAATAATCAAAACGAATATTTAAAGATTTGTTACAAGCGTGAGATACCAATAAATAATTTTCATTGTGTTGGTAAATAGCCCAATACTTGTTTTTATTGTTATCATTAATTTGCATTCCTCTCAGGATTTGATTTGGGCTAAATTTACGTTGTACTTTAGTTGGAATTACTTAACCTTTGTGCAGCTTGTGAATCAATCTAAACATCAAATGTGGGGAGTCCTTCGACGAAACACTTTTCCTCCTTTGGGGAAGAAAATATTCACTATCTTTATACTGCATTCTCTGGAATATTTATACTAATTTGGATCTCCTCGAGACAAACTAAGGAAAATGTGCAATGACTGTCCAATAAAGATATAATAAGTGCATTTTGCCGAAACGTGCATTTTTGTGCAAAGTGCAAATATCACAGTTACTACGAAGACACAGCTTTTTTTTCTTCTTCTTTTTTTAATAAGTGCATTTTTTTTTATTCAATTCAATTTGCTAAAACGTCATAAATCCGAAAGATGGCGTAAGAATTGAAAATGGCTTCCAGGGGTCTGCTTGAGATTTGTTCATTGACTGTCTTTTGATTCGTATGGCGCTTCACGAGTACTATTGTACTCATCCATATAATAAAATAATGTATGCTGCTAAGTTGTCGTCATGTCTCAACAGTTATTTCAGCAAAAAGACTTTAAACGAGAAGTCGACTTATCGTCAACGAAGGAAGTCGACTTCCTTCATTCATGAAGGAAGTCGTCCTATAGCGTGATAAATACCAGAACATATCTTCGTTTGCAAAGTCGTCTTGGCTAGATCAATCATCAGGATATGTCGACTTATCAGTATTCACTATTAGTTATCTTGCCAGGAAAGGTTGACACGTAAAGCTAGATAAGTAAACTTAGCGAGATAAATTCTGTTGTTATCTGGATGTTGTTATCTGGAATGGAACTTGCGGAGCCCCGTATATTCACTCAATTTATACAATGATCACAGAAAAATACTCAAGTTTGACTTCTGACGGCAAAAAATAGAATTTGATTTCTCGACAATTAAGTTTACGATAATAAACATTTTAGAGGCTTCTATTTGAAACTCTGAAATATCCAATGGGGATTGTTGAGTCATTTGGGGGAAAATACAACAGGTAATTTTATGTTATGATTTGACATCAGCATGTTTAAATATTTTTTTTTTTACTCATTGGCCCAAAGAGTATCGCCTCTAATAAAAAAAAAAATAAGGGAACAGGTGATAATCCTAATGACGATATGAACTAGCTCAACCTTTTGGCTGGCACCTCCAGCAGGTAGTGAAGTTATGTGAGATTAGAACGTTAACCCATGAGTCTACGGTTCAATTTGTATTCTAAGAAAAGTAAAGCTTTGCAAGTAAATTCTAAGAAGTGGACAAATAGCTGATGTACATGTAGTCGCAAAAGTCATCAGCCGAACAAGATAATCGCTTTACTGAATTGCTGCTAATGACGGAAAAGGGTTCATCAATTTTATTCCCATATTTTGCACATTAATTTCATTCGCAGTGGTGCAAGCATATTGATTGTATCTGTTGGCACTGCTAATAGATACAGTGTAAATTACAATACAAGACAATATATATATAATATATAATTATATGTATATTATATATTTCTAATATCTTATTATGATATTAGAAACAATGAGATACACTACGCGCATGTTGCGCAAACCTAATGACCTTGGGATAAAGCGGGATTTCAGTGTTTTCAGGGAATCTTTCTGACTGGCAAGTGAACAAACATAATTGCATTTGGCACCACCACCAAGAGCTGGATAGCTCAGTTGGTGGATCAACGGTAGGGTATTTTGGGGTCGCTCCTGTACATTCTTTGTTCACTTCGAAATTTAATTTATTTTTACCATTTTTAACAAGTTAAACATTCAAATCCTTTTCTGCGTCATTATTGGGGTCTTAAATGTTTCTAAACGCGTTTCACACGTACAGTATAGGTCTTACGTTTGCTGTAATTCAACGCCCTTGATCCGACAAATTACACACAAAAGAAAATGGATGATACTCGGGTGCCAAATTGATCACAGAACGCGATTTAGAAAGGATATTTATTGGTGCCGTGTGTAAATCAGGACACCACTGCTTGGAGTCACCTCTATGTCTGCTGAGATGACGTTGTGAAGATGGCACTGTCCGGTACCCAGTGCAAAGTCAAAGGAGAAACATTCAGCATACACGATGCAGAGCTGAGCACAGAGCAGGGGAGATTTGGTCATCTCGGTCTTCAGAGGCTGGTTGTTTCCAATCAGTCCTCCTACGTGCATAAGTGTAAAGGTCGAGGGCTTGGCTGGAGGACACCGAACTGTGTCTAAAATAGAAAATGTATTTTATATCACGCACATACATAATTATATTGTGAATGCAAGACTGTCGCATTTGTCGGAACATGCTGTCAGTACTGCCATCAAACTGGTGCAATATAAGACAGTTGATCTAAAAGAAAAAATAAGATCCATTATTGTCCTTCGTAAATTGTCACTTTTTTCACGAAGGGACGAATTTAGAAAAATTCCGAATATTTTTTCGAATTCTTTTTTGGGGCCAAAATCGATTATGGGTATTGTAACGTATATCTTGGCGAAATTGTTTTGTCAAAATCAGATGAAATCAATAAGATCATGAAAATCAATAAGCAAAATCAAAGGGCAAATATCACATATAGGCCTTTTCACACGACACAAAAAAAAAACACAAATGAGAATTTCTCTCATGGGTCTGGACCTCGGTCAAAATCTCTGAAGGATTCACCAGGGACGTCGGTCACTCTCAAGCATTGGTGTCCTTTCACACGATTACACTTCTGTAAGATTTCGCAACCATGAGATAATTTCTCAATGGTTGAGAGTTTTTTTCAGCGTCTTGTAAAAAGGTCTTAAGTGCCATTTCAAGTTTTCACGAAGGGACGAAATAAGCACCCAATGCACGATGTTCTATGGGGCCCAAATCATCGCGTATGATCATTTTACTCAGTTTTCACGAAGGGACGAATGTGCGTGTTTGTATAGGGGAGATTTTGGGATAATTGGCAATAAATTTTGTGGATTTTTTCATTTCGTTTTTTCGAAAATCTTTGAGCGTTAATTACACCGCAATCAAAATTATCTATCAACTTTTAATTATCATATCCTGTAAGCAAAGGCTTAAGCTTGAAACCGGTATACAAATGTAATCAACATGTAAATATATAGGCGAAATCTACAATTTAAAAAGGAACAAACTTCAAAGCCGATTTTCACAAAACTATGTTTCAACGCTCTGTGGGGAGATTCGTCCCTTCGTGAAAACGGTGAAGAAATGGTGGTTACAGCCTAACCTATTTCTGATTTTACCTGGTGTGCTCTGTGGCGTGTTCACGTTTGCAGTGGTCCCTGAAGAAAGATCCTTTGAGTTCTGTGTTGTTGGATATTCGATGCTGGATGGGGCTGTAATTAAGAAAATTATCTACTAAAGGTGAAACAATTTTACAAATGATAGCACAATATCCCAGTTGTAGATTGAATCAATATGATTCAATGACTCATGATTTGTCAATGACGAGGAAGTGATGACAAATTGGGAGCTTCGATTGAAACGGTTTGAATATACCTGTATGATACGATGCACATAACTCGATAGACAAGGAGCATGGACCATGAACAAATTAGAGTTCTCAACTCCGACTACATCTAAGGTCTGACTTAAGAAATTGATGGAACAGACCTCAGGGAACATTTCTAGGTACTATGTGGCCTCAAATAGTGGTAGCACTTTGGGGTTTAAAGGTTGTATCATACTTTGATAAGAGACCAAAACAGAAATTTTCACAGATTTACATAAAACTTTCAAGGTATGAAGATGATGCTGGTACAAAACCTACCGCTAAAATATTTCAGCCTGAATTAGTAAAACAACGACCGAAAATCTTTTTGAACTTTTAAAAGATCAAAAATAAAAGAGAAAACATTTAAGAAATACTGTGGCCGTGTTTCGCTGTTTTCTCAAAAAGTGGGCAACGAATGGGACTTAAATTTTCCCAAACTACTTTTATTGTATCTTCCTTGATATTTTTGCCCACGAATCTGTATTTCTTTGACAAAAACCAAAGTATGATACTACCTTTAAGCTCTTGCTTCTGATTTCTTTAATGTTATTTCTCTGTGAATGGATGATGAATTACATAACCACATAATCATTCACCAAAATACATATCAAGGACTTGGTTGGTCAGAAAATACGGTCACGCCCCTTTTTAAGTTGCATTGTGGGAAAGTGAATTATTTTTTTTGTTGCTCCTAAAATGATACCACATTATCAAAAGTGATACCACAATTTGAAGCCACATACTACCTAGCAAAGCTATTAATGGTATAAACTTCCATTTGATTAAGTCAAACCTTAGATGTAGTGGGTGTTGAGCTAAAATAAGAGGGTTTTTAGAGCTTTGCTCCTTGACTACGAATGACCCTCTTTTTTGTAATATAGATTGTTATAGGCGTAGAAATCGTTTTCGGACTAGAATTCGTTCCGTATTTTCAAGTTACGCTAACATGGATTTCTGTGTTTCCACGATACCGTATCTTTGAATTCCGCGTTTGCGAGAAACGCTAACATAGAATTCTTTGATTCCATGTTAGTCTTTCGTTTAATTCCGTGTTCTCGAGAGGAATTACCTCACCAGCAAGGTTTTCCTTGTTTCCGGAATAGATTATCTGACTAATGTTGAAATTCGGATGATAACTTAAGCTTCTGTATTTTCTTTATTGTCGAAGGCGCAGTCAGATGTACAGACAGAGTTTTTAGTATAGCAATGCTCACCTTGAGTAGATACGACGTTTATATTACATTGTGCACTTGTATCAATGTCCACTGTAACCTCAGCCATGATTACCCGTGTTGAGCCATAAGCATCAGGGTGGTTCCCATCAATGTCCAGTGTCACATATCTTGCCACTATTGGTGCATCACACGTGAACACAACCGTCGCTCCACTAGTACACTGCGCATCCGTTGCTGGTACACCACACAGTGTATTGTCGGCAAAGTTTGAGCTCGGACCAGCACGAGCTACTGCAGTCGCAAAGTAACTATCATCTATGAGAGGGAAATGCGACAGAAAACGAGTTAAAATTGCCGAATAGTTGTGCAACAAGGTTTGCATCATTTCTATAACTTCTGGAGTAGGCCTATGCCAACTTACAATCAAGACTTCAGGGATTGCAGAACGTGGGTTCGAATCCCACATGAGCTGCCACTGTTTTCAATTACACTTAACCGTGGCACTAAGCATGCACTCTTGATACACGTTGGAGAAGTGTCGGGCTAATTTTAAAACACAAAACGTAGGGAAAGGCCGTCAGTGCTTACTGTGTACTGGCAAGAAACTTTAAAGAGGATGGCCAACACTCAACATACAATTTCGTCAATGGGGCAGCAGACAAATCTGTGTGATTTCGTGACGTCAAATATGGGAGCCTTTTGTTCAAAAGAAAAGACTCCTATATCTGACGTCACGAAATCACACAAATTTGTCTGCTGCCCCCTTTGACGAAATTCAGAGAATTTGAATTTTGGTGAGCTTGCGGGCTCAGAGAAAAATCAACAAAAAAACTCTGTGTCTGTGTTCAGTGTGAGATAATTTTTTTTCGCATTTCAAGTAATTTAAGGATAATAGTTACATATAACATATAAGGCGAGGTTTGTTGAGTGTTGAACATCCTCTTTAACACTTTTTAGCCTCTTTTAAAGTCCACAATTTTAAAACTTTCCATTGTTTTCCATAGTGTTCACAAATCCCTCGACTAGTATTTAGAAGATCATGGTAACTCTTACAAGGGGTGTCGCCGGGCAGAAGTACGTTGATTCTTCCCACGCAGTGTTCACTCTCCAAGTTCACTCGCCACCAAGCATGCACATTGTTCCCGGCTTAATAAATAAATCCTTGAACAGTTGTTACAAATCGATATCGAGATGTTATTATTTCACTAGAAAACCAAAAGTATAAGCGACGAATAATTATTTTTACAAAAAATTAAAAGTTGACATTTCACTGTGGCTTACATTTTTTTTTCAGTTGAAGGTTGTTAAAATAAATCTCATATTGGGGTCATTGTTACCGTGATGATATTGCTAAACAGTGATACGAAGAAAACAAACACACCCAGTCAGACAGACAATTATGTTGTTAAGCTTTGAGGTATAATAACGTAATAGTCTTACTTGTAGCAGAGTAGGTCAGTGTATTTCCATCTACAGCGCCTTTTGCATCTCCAGTAGCGAAGCTCACTGATACTGGTTTTCCGATGATAGGCAGAGCTACCAAAACTGCATAACATTAAATAAATAACAGATAATTAATCCATGGAATCGTTCCACACGAATGATTTAGATTGCAATTTCTGATGGGTAGATGGAGGAATCAAACCAACCAAATGGGGTTATTTTAAATTGTTCTGCGATTATTTCTTTGATAAAGGTTCCCGCTTTGAATATCGCAAGAAGTGCCATACAAAATTGTAAACGTGGATTTAAAAATAAAAATTTGATAAAAGTACAGGAGGTTAAGTTACTTTGAGAAGCAAGATGACCCAATAATACAATATACACACTGAGGTAAAATGAAGCAGACGGCCACATGCTGAAACAGTTCATGGAAGGTATACACGAATCCGACGCATGATTCGCGTAATTGGCCCTGCAGTGCATGGGGGACATATACCCACAGTAAAAGTGCGACGGAGCGTAAATTCGTCTGTTCTCATAGAGACACCGCAGTAATGGCGGATGGTATGTCTCGGATCGGCGTATGTTTACATATCAATCCTCACCTTCAGTGATAGGATCAATGATACTGCAATCTCCGCCGATATACATGCACTCCTCCACTTCAATCTCATTAATCGGTAAAACTGCTTCAGTAACGTCGGGCAAGCTGGGATCGATGTCCAATGTCACATATCTGGCCATCCTTGGTGGATCACACAGGAATGCAAAGGTTGCTCCGATGATGGTCTGTGCTCTGGTTGCTGGTACCCCGCATGGCTGGTTGTGTGAGTAGTTTGAACTGAGACCAGCTCGAGCTACTGCACCAGTGAAACGCTCTCTTCCTGTATCGTGTCAAAGAATGATTAAAAAAGCATTATATTTCACCAGCGGCCGATTTCACGAAACGCTAAGACGCGTTTTAGGAAGAGTAACTCGTCCTATGTCAGGACGCGTCCTAGGATCGATTTCACCAAAGTTAAGACATAATTCCTTAAACGTGATTTGTCAAAAGCCATCCGCTCCACAAATCAATTTTAGATATCAACGTAAATATGGTTTCAAAACTTAGAACCATTAGGAACTTAGAACTTAGATCTTATCGCGTAGATGTATTATAAGAAATTATATCGTGGTTTGTGGCTGGCGAAGTTTTATTACGAAAACGAGGCGGCGTTAACCGATCACTATCATGATTTCAAGTTTCGTTGATAAATCGAGTTTAGATTTACACTCTTACCACCAAATTCCATTATCAGCACGGTGATTTTTCCCAAACAGTGTTCAGTCTCCAAGTCCACTTGTATCCAAGGATGGGGATCTCCAGTGCCTGGAAAATGAAATGAAGTCATAAGATTTTAAGTGAAGATGATAGATATTGAGACATAAGAGGTCATAATTATATGCAAACGCACACATGCGCCCCTCTCCCGCAACCGTTTTTTTTATTTACACCGCAGCCTAGGGTTTTTTGTTCACTGACACACTGACCAGTGAGTCACTGACTGGTCACTTCACACCTCCTAATTGGTTGTTAGCACTTAAGACTTCTGTTATAAATTGTTGTTGTTGTTTGGTAATACCTCATTCCTGAAGATGTTCTGAATAAAGAACGAAATAATGAATCAAAAATGGCTTCCCTTAGTCTTTTTGGAGTATGTATAATATTGAGTTGTATCAGATTATTCCTTTTGAATGTCAGTGACCTTTGTCTTGATAGGAAAACTGTATGAAAACCAGCTTGCCATCTAAAATAATAGTAATAGAGGTAAATTTTACTTAATCAATACGTGTAATTATTCTTAATGCATAAAACTTATTTTATTTTCCCCGACTTAAGCTATAACAATAACAAAAAGCCGTTGAAAATATTCCACAATGCACCTCAAGCATCTAAAGCCCCCAAATTTACTGGGGCATTAGGTCCACATGCCATGGTTTTGCAAATTGTAAAAAAAAAAAATCAAATTATTACACAAGGCACGTTCTCACACACCAAAAAAGCGCGACTATTTGGGTCGCGATTTGGAGCGCGACCCAAATAGTCGCGCTTATTTATGTGGGGACACAAATAATCGCGACTATTAGTGCGATTTGGAGCGCACTCCAAATCGCCCTAATAGTGCGTCTTTTTGCAAATAGTCGCGATTATTTGCTGTGTGAACGGTGCACCAAAAAATAGCGTTTTTTTATATCCCATTATGCAAGACAGGCCCGCGAGTTAAGCACAGGATGCATGCCAACTTCACGCCTCACTGCGCACGGGCAGTTTGATAGAAATCGTACCGGTACGATTTGGGTCGCGCTTTTTTGGCTGTGGGAACACAACAAAAAGCGCGACTATTTGGGTCGCGATCTTGAGTGCGACCCAAATAGTCGCGCTTTTTGGTGTGTGAGAATGTGCCTGATAATTAATAAGCACTTTATGATACTTACACATTGTGTTTGAGTAGACTTATAGTTAAGAAGAGTTGATCTACAAGATAAGAAGACTAGACTTCTTATGTTGTTTTATGCAACAGAAGATAAGAAGAATCTCAAGTTTATTTAAGATAAGAAGAGTGTAGGGAGTTACGCAAGGTTGAATTCAACTTAAGTAGGTCTAATTCTTAAAGGTTAATGCAACAGGGCCATGGACATGTACATGAACATGTACATGTACATGTACATGTACATGTACCTGCACATGTACCTGCACAGTGTACACGTTTGTACTTGTGCTGTACTACGGTACAGTACATGGACATCACAATTTGCATACCAGTTGTATTGTATTGCTAATTTTGTACGTTGTGAAGGGACGGAATGGAATGTAAAAAAATCACGACAAAACAGTTCTACAGCGTACAGTTCATGTAAGTGTGATGTATAAATGTACTCAGAGTGTGGTCAGAGTAACTTAATTGATCTATGCTTGGACCCAACAAATAACAGTACGAATGTTAGGCGATTCAAAATGCCAACGTGTGATTTCTCTGACCTAATTCTACCTCCATGCTTTGACTCCTAGCTCTATGCTCTGACTCGTACTGTTTTTGTAGTATAGGCACTCTTTCGCGGCGTAGTTTCTGTGATCGTTGTCATTTTCAACACCTCATATTCATATCCCATTTAAAAACTAGGCTGGCGATTGATACTTGATATTTTCACTCTCAATTTTATTTAGAGCTGGAGAGCTTCACAGTATTTAGACGTATTTGTCAAGTTTCAATTCTCAGTGCATTGCAACTAACTGGCAACAGTGATGGGGGAATAATGTGTGGCACCAACAGCCGTAGTCTCTTCCCAAGCATGAATCTACACTGCCACAGCGAAAAACCCTAGGCTGCGGTGGAAATAAAAAATATGCCTCCCGCGCGGCATTATTCGTTTGCGTTATACCATAGAGCTATGAAGAGGAGTGAGAACCAAGGCACTTCAAACGACAATGATTGCCGCCGCATTCATGCAAGTTGCAACCGCAGGCTTTGTGTGAAATAGTAGTTATTATGCAAATTTATCATTGCGGTAGTCTAGCTGGGAGCTGGCTCGACAAACTTCGTCCCTGCACTGTGGAAAGGTATAATTTCCTTGCGCGTGTAATATACAAACGTAGTGGACTCAATATGGCCAAAATGAAAAACTGACCGGACTTTTCAACAACTGGCCATAGCTGGCTAGGCATTTGTCATATATACACATGTACCATATTTTCTGTCAGGACATTATCTACAATTAAGGCTGACTCCTGACCGTGAAAAATCTCGGTTCAAGCCGCATAACGAAACATGAAATTACCCTTTTTAAGCATAATTGGTTTTCGATAAATGTCAAGAAAAGACGACAAATTGCCGTTAAATGCCCGATGTCGACGGACGACGCACCGATCGGAACAGAATTCTCTTGCGCATCTTTCGTTTTGCCATGTAAGCATGCAGGGGCTTTCAGTATCAACTGCGCTTGCCATTTATGATTCGGTTCGTTTGTTTTGTTACTCCAATTTGCAATTTCGGTTATGAACCATTTTTGGGGTTACCAGGGAATTCCGGCGACGATCATCCTGTTAAAAGGATCGACTGCGGTTATGTTATGTAACCGGCGTGTGGCCGGCCGCAGTGCTTTTCCAATGGGGCTTAATTGGGCGATTAGTGATTGGATAAGTGATAGGTTGCAGTTCGAACTCCTTCTCTTCCTAGCTCTATGGTTATACATAATCCTTGTGAAATATAAAGCCTCAAGTGGTTTCCGTTCTCTTTATACTGACCTGCCTGAACAACAAAAATAACCACGGTATATGGTAAGGATAACAACAAAGAAAGTGGAAGTCTTTCATGCCTACCTGTCTCCATGAATGAATAAACAGATGTGATTCCATCAACGACGAATTGAAGGTTAGTAAACAGATACGAGCTTTGTGCTGCCGGTTTCCCAATGATAGAAAGAGCTGTTGAGTGAATTACACATAATTCATATCTTGGTTTCTAATTTGCTTATAGCAGAGACAAGTGGCTTACAGTAGTTTTCGTTTGCACTCAGTTTTCCGGATAATACTACATCGAACGGCACAACTTATAATCATTTGCATGTTTGCCGGCTAAAGCCCCTTTCACACCGGGCCCACGTAGAGTTGCGTTGTGTTGCCTATCGTGTACGCCGAAATAAGGCTGCGTTCTCAAGGTGAGCCTGCATGGATGTGCGTAGTGCAATGGCATATGGTTGCGTACCCAGTGCAGAGGCATCGCGTACCTACCAACATGACATGATTGGCGTACAGGCGCGTAGTATTGCGTATATCAGACGTAGGGTAGCGTACTGTTGCGTAGGCATGACGTACAGTAGCGTAGAGTAGCGTAGACTTGCGTATAAACTGCGTACTTCCATTGAGTACGCGAAAAAAATTAACATGTTTAATGTTGTGCGTACATGTCGCGTACTCCTTTTGCGTACTCGGCGTATTGTTACGTAAGCCAGCGTAGACTCGCGTAGAAACATCGTAGGAACAGGGTAGGGCAGCGTTCTCACTACGCAACGCTACGCAACTGTACGTAAGGCCCAGTGTGAAAGGGGCTTAAAGGTCATGCATCGGGTCAAACGATCGGAACGTGAAAACGCTTACAGACGCTTCTGTTTTTCTCAGATATGCACAGTCAGCTTGAACGATGTCGTTTTCTATTGCCGTTCTCCAGAAAGTTTCTTCGGCATTATCCTTCCCAAACTAGGATAAAATCCCACTAAAATGTTCACTGAATGAATGGGTCGCAATAGAAAAACGCAAAAAGTGAAAGTCATGACTACCCTGAAAAACGATTATTATACATGCCAATCCTTAAACAAAAATAAAATATCCCTGAAAATGATAATTATTCCTCGAAAGAACACTAAGTTGTTCTGTAAACAATAAAATTATGCCGATCCCCTGAAAAAAATATTCCTACAAAAATAGCAATCCCAAGAAAACCTCAAATAATTACCGGTCACTTGTTAAAATCCTTAAAACATATTATTGGCTGGTCTTACTGAATTATATAAACCCTAATCCCTGAAAAATGTGATCATCATCAAAACTAAAAAATACTGTTATTCCCTGAAAAAAAATAGGAATTTTTTTTGAAATTATTTAATTCATGTCGGGTTCCCACACACAAAATATCAGTCTTTGTAAACAATTCAGATCCTCTTCTTTAACTGATTCAGAAAAATTAAGATACTCTTCCACAAAACCTGAACAGAATCCTCTGGACAATGAAACCATTACTCCCGTCAAAAAGGACAATGCTTAAAAAAAAAACTGATCTCAAATAACTCAAAACACTGACGTCTTTTCTTAGAAAAAAAACCTCAAAATTGATATATTAAATATCGTAAAACATCAATGACAGCCAACATTTGAAAGAAAATTACTCCTTCGAAACATGATTGTCAGTTCTTTTCTTAAAAAATCTTACAATCAGAAAAATCTGATCTGCTAGCAAAATATTTGAATGAATAAATAATTGATAACAATCTAAATCCTATTAAGTTGGAGATAGACCCCTGAAACAATTCCGGCACCCCGCAAAGAAAGCAACAATTATAATAATAATATAGGTTTTCTTGTTCATTTTCGGCATATGAGTGGACAATTTCAACGCTGCGTCATTCAATTTCTCGTGAAACTGCAACACACCTCAAGATTCATTCGATTTCACTTCACGTGCAAGCAAAATGTTCACAAGCGTCAGACAAATTAAAATAATCGCCTTTAAATTTAAAATTCAATTTTAACAGCATTCATTTCGCAACGACTTTTGGCAGCCTGCTAAATTGAATGTCGATTTTGCATGGCTTAACTGAACGATTGCTGAATTTCATTGAAGGCAACAGGTTTTCCTGTTTCCGTCTACTTGAAATCCCATACGAAATCACATAAAACACTAAATAAAGTTGACAGTGGAAAAGGGCCTAATAATAACTGTAGGTGTGAGAGCACGTAAACATAATCGTACAATAATAATTGTTCGGGTGTGGATAGCCAGGTCAACTGAAAAAGAAGTATTGAAAGCATAATAATAGATCTCTGTCATTATTAAAAACCTACCTGTAAGTTCGCAATGAGCACACTGTAAGAGCCACAGCTGAGCCACCAGGCATACTATGATATCAACCTTCCACCCACGATCACCATAGAAACTATTGCTGATACTACCCATGTCCACTACCAGTCCTTGCTATGAAATGCACAAAAGGTTTGAATTAATTCACCGAGCAAAGTACCGTTTGCTACTGTCGCGACATGTCGTTTGAATCTTTGAATGAAGGCAGAATCCAATTCACAGAGCTGCTTAAGCACAACATTTGCTTAGGCATGAAAAGTCTTCCTTGATCCATAAGATTGCCATTCAAATGTTCATATGATCTTTACTGTTCTTAACTTGTATGGGCCATTGTTCGCTGAACATAACTGCATAACATTCACTAGGAATTTGGGCTGACAGATTAATTTCATTTACCAAGGTTGTTGGTGCTTAAAGGTAGAATATCATACTTTGGTAAGAGACAAAAACAGAAATTTTTACAAATTTACGTATAACTTACAGGGTATGAAGATGGTGGTGGTAGAAACATACCGTTAACATTTGTTCGCCTGATATGGTGTATTTATCCAGAAATTAGTAAAACAACGACCGAAAATCTTTTTGATCTTTTAAAAGATCAAAAATGAAAGAGAAAAGACTTAACAAATACTGTGGCTGTTTTTCACTGTTTTCTCAAAAAAAAATTAAAATGGCACCGTATGGGAGTGAAATTTTCACAGATGACTGTTACTGTCATTGAGGTAGAAGATGCTATCCGTCTTTTTTTCCTTGAGGAAAAACAGAGTTCTTAGTGAATTAAGGACTGTGAAATAATGTCACAAATACGGGGACCATGATCCAAATATGGATTTGCTTCAAACGGATTTTATTTGATGCAGCTTTGGCCCGTACTAACGAATATGGACAAAATTGTGCAAAATACCAAAGTTGTTGCCATGACAATAGACACATTACAATATTAGGTTGGTTTCGCTATACTAACAGCTTTGATTAGTGCAATTTGCAAATTTTCTAGGTTATATTACCAGCACGTACGAAGAAGAAAAACAATTAATTACAACAGATATTTGCTTCGTAACAGCTTATGATTTATGAATTATTCATGTTTTTGTGGTTTCTTAGCTTCTTATGCAAATTTCAGTAACGATGTCTAATAAAATCAAATCACAATTAAGCAATAACATGCTCTATGCCACACTGTGCCAAACCACACCGTGGCAAGAACGGTTTTTCTGCAACATGACAGATCATGATCAATGCCTCACTAATACGATTCAGTTAATTTGAATTTTTCGTGTTGACCATTATACCTTAAATTGACTTTAAATTTCATAACCAAAATTCATCGTTGTATTTTCATGGAACAATGCCTTTAGCTCTGTACAATCATATCGGTGTCACTTCATATTGATTGTTCGTTAGTTAACAATAGAACCAGGAAGTCACGGCTTGCACGCAGTTTGAATTTTAATTAACTTGACAGCAAGGCAGTACTAAAATAATTTGGGTCGGCTAAAAACATATCGATTTTTTCAGGCTGATTTAGCATTTTCTCCACCAAACTTTGGTAAACTCTGAATTCGATTCCGTGTGGGTTTCCAACAACAGGTGAAAGTGATGTTTCTTTCTTTTACAATCAAATTGCATTTGTGCATTTTCAAATTCACGCAAATACTCAAAATATATCTAATTTTTTTTTCATGTAAGCACAGCGTTTGGCTCCAGAGCTTAACTTCGTTTATAGGCATACATTTTCAAACTGTAAACTCAAATTTAAAATATAGCTGACCGAAGGAATACATAAACCGTCCGTGAAGTTCGTATACATTTTATTTAGATTATTGTAATGTTTTTTTTACATTGTACAACATTCGGAATAGTCAAAATATATTATCATTTTAACTGTTTACTTCTTTTTGGATGTTTCCTTCTGTGCATCAGAGTTTTTCTCATGTTTAGGCTTGAGATACATGATATTGATAGTTTACTGTACAATACACACTACATTGTTATTTACTCACTTGAAACAAATGAATACTCAATATTGACATTTTTGACATTCAACGAATTTGAATGGGTGAAAAGCATCAAGAAGGTGCTGGCCATTTCTTGAAATCAGGTGCTTTGTTTTTTATAAAATGGAATGCGCGTCTGTAATTGCATGCACCTGTTTCAAATCGAAAACATTTATCATCAATTTAAACGGTAACAATTCAAAATCGACCAAGAAAGCCTATAATTATTTCCTTTGAATAGAATCCTTTTTTGCCAAGATCAGCATTTTTATTTTAAAAATTATTTGATTTTGACATGCTTTTACTCTTAATGGTTTTTTTTTGGTCAAGGTCGGCATTTTTATTTTGAAAATATTTTGATATTTACACTGGGTTTTTACTCTAAATTTCAACTCTTGGAAAACATTTACTATTTGGAACAATCATAAGCAGAAATTATTTTTCCGATTTTCATCAGAGGGTATGAGTCCTTTTTATTTTTTATTTATTTTTTTTTTTTAGGGCATGATTGGTAAATGTGACAGAGTAGCTACAGGCTGCTCATAATTACTTCATTTGCCATTCAATATAAAGAAACCTGTGAAATGTACAGCTCAATTGATCATTGGAAACAGTAGAAAATGATGAAAAGCCGTTGCAATTGCTACGCCAAATTGGGTGGAAATAGCTGTCTCATTTCTTGTCTTTCCAAAATCAAAAATGTTTTGCTGTTTGGTTTTACTCTTTTCTTAATAAACAGCATTTCAGGCACTACACAAATTCACAGTATATTTCTACGATTACCGCCTTTATCTACTTTGTAAGTTGTGAACATTTCTGTTTTGGTTTGTTACCAATGTTGTACATTCCTCTTAAGGAGCAGCTATGCTCACAAGACAATTGTTTACTTAGAAAATGTCCTCCATAACTAGATGAATTTTCTTTTAACACTTAATCATGAGCTCAACATTTGTACAGCACTTTCCACTTAGCAGCTTTAAGAAAATATAACAGAAACGGTTGTGGCACTGTGATGCAGTACTAGTCACGATTACTGGATCAAAGTTAATATACAGGTACACTACTCCCAAAAATTTCTGTTGCCAATTTTTTGTTTAAGTTTCACAATCTTTCAGTAAATGTATCTATTTCTAAGGAAAAGTTAATACTGCAATTATAACAATTATAATATATTACCTTAGAAGGTCGGCATACGAATTATGTATATTTTATTTTTAAATTGACTACAAAAAACTCTTTAAAAAATCTTACCTCTTATCCAGTAGTAAGAAAAGCAAAATGCAACAATTCTCCGCACTGTGATGTATTTCACCTAATTGACTGTGAGAAGAGTACCTGTGTTTCTGATCCACTCCAGGTATAGGGGAATAAAATGAAACTGCCTAGTCTTTCTCTGGGTTGTTTGGTTTCCACGGCAACTTAATTTCATAACAAAACAGCTCCTTCGTTGTGTTTTCGTGGAGCAATGCCTTTAGCGCGGTAAAACCATATCGCCGTCACTTCATAAATTGCCAGTTCATTACTCAACAATAGAAACAGGAAACCACGCAATTTGAATTTCAAAGACGGTCAATTAATATTTGGCTCCAACTGGAACAAACTGCCCTGGCGGAAGGTCAGTAATATTAGTTGGCTTAATTTCGGTTCATTATATATTACACGGTTTTCAATGCATTTCATTTGTAGAGCACCACTACGAGTGGAGGCGCCATTGGCTGGCAAAGACTTCGAGTAACCGAAGTAATGGTACCGGTAACTGGTTCCCCACTTGTGGTCTTTTAATCTGAAGTCCTGGTGCTCGGCAACATCAACCACGTATAATATCGCCACCCACTGTGATGAATTATAGCCTTCCGTAAAATTAACTAAAACTAACAGAAGCCAGACAACACACAGATGTCAAACATATTTCGAATTGTGTGACACGTAGCTATTATATTGGTTAATTCTTAAAGTGATAAAATCAATCGAAATATTAATCATTTTTTGCTATGAAATGAGATTAATCAAAATAATAATAATAATAATAATAATAATATGGGACATTTATATTGCGCAGCCCCTATGTGAATATACTCTACTGCGCATTACAACTTTATTATTATCCCTGGTCATCGGGCCATAATAAACATTCCTGAAACCATCTCACCTCCCTGGGGAGTATACAGCCCGGCTACCGTATTCAGTGCACAGAGGCTTATCAAACCACAAAGCCATCACTACCCTCGCAGGTACCCATTTACACCTGGGTGAAGAGGAGCAATATGTGACAGAGCATCTTGCCCAAGGACGCAAGCACCATTAACCCATGGCTGGATTCGAACCCACAATCCGTAGATTGACCTCAAGACTTTGAGTTCAACACGCCAGACCACTAGGCCACAGCACTCCAAAATAATATTGATTTAAAAGCCGCATACTCGTTGAGTGATCCCTGTGTACTATTTCTCAGGTTGCAGTATTGCTTATGCTTCAAGCATCTCAAATTACAATTGGGATACAGGGGACACCGCCAACATAGGGCTGGATAGCTCAGTTGGTAAGATCGCCGGTACGGTAATCCGGAGGTCGCTGGTTCGAATCCCTCTCTGATCATTCTTTATCCATTCACTTTTCTAGGTCTGAGACCGCAGACCTTGCTAGCTGGTCCTTGCCGAATTTACTTCGGATACTGCAGTTTTAGTCCGCTCGTGGTGACCAAAGGTCAATGCAGCCGCGTGCATTGTGACCAAATATCTGCCTGGAAAGTTGTTTGGGATTCCATGCGACAGCAACAAAAACAGTGTTAAATATATAGGCATCAACCGTGTTTCTGTGCAAAGTACCTTCCTCTTTATTCTTGTGATTCACATGCACGTAATGTTTTCACATAAAAGTCTTAAAGTTCAAAATAAAAATGTTGACTCCTTTTTAAAGTATGTAATCATGGTGACGTGTATCTTGAATACTGATTGTATCGAACTTGAGCTTTTATTTGTTATGTTTTTCATTGTGCCATTTTTCGGTTTTGCTTCACATTTTGATATCCAACATCTTCGTTCGTCCACGCCATCCAGCCCATTGAATTAAAGTGCAAGAAAAATTGAAACGATATTAGTTTACTTAAAACATGCAGCTTCAGCATAATTTCTTACGACTATTACTAATACAGCAGAATAAGCCAATGTAATGGTGTACAACAGTTATCACAAGTGTCACGAAAATGTACTTAATAATCACAACAAATATTATGTTAACTGAGGATGGGACCTTAGGGAGACATTCCCATAGGGTCGTGCACAAACTTCACTTACCTATTTCTAAAACATCTTTTAAACCAATGAACTTGAAATTGACATATGTATATATTGAGAGCATTCTCTGTCTTCTAATAAAATATGTCTTCTAACAGGAAACACAATGTCTTTAAAAGGTAGCTGGTACCTTAGGGACACATCGAAAAGTCTTCCTAAGTCCCGATGTCTGCCTAATGTCCACTTTTACATGCTAACGTGTCTCCCTAATACCCCCTTAGGAATTATTCAACGATTTAATATTACATACACATTGAACACAATCATTCGTTTTCGTTGCTGCCGTGCATGATGAGATTAAGGTCCGATTGCTTTTTTTCCTTTCGGTTTTTCATTTTAGTTTTGTATTCCCGTGCATTAGCTTTTGATTTGGGTTTATTATAATTGTGCTGCACTTTGGTTAGTATAGTTGGAATTACCGAATCTTTATCGTTTTATATAACTCTCATTCGATAAGCATCAAATTTGAGGAGTCCCTCCACCTTAACTTTTGCTTCCTTTGGGCAATAGATCTTGTTTTCTTATCTTGCTATGACATTTTGTTTTAGTTATATCGACTCTCGCCGAAACACGTTTTGTAAGGACTTGTAAAATGCCACAAATACCTTAAATTCAGTTTACAAAACCCAGGATTTATATTGAAAATGCTCAATACTTGTTGGTTCTCATGCCACTGAAAAAATTGCAACGATTAGGATATTAAATTCAACCTGCTTACATATTCTTCCCCTAAGATTCATAAAATATTGATACGAGGTTCAATCTACGTTTTGATAACACATTGAGAACCAATGTGTCAATTGAAACATGTGATGTTTAGCACGAATTAATTAAAGAAATAAAGATTGATTTTCAGTGAATGCCATTTGATTCATTCAACATGCACTGATTTAAGGTACACATACCAAGCTGTAGATGGTCATGACGGCATGAATACATTTAAATTTAAGTTCACATTAACATTCCCAGCAAACTATTACATCAAACTTTCATATAACATCCTGTTTAAAATACTTCTTATTCTATGATGCACAAGTAATATTATTATATAATAAGAGATATAATTGAAAACTACAAGCGTATTTGACATTTTTTGTCTTGAATACTGATAGTATCAACCTTTAGCTAAATTGGTAGCCTAGCCCTGTCTTACTGTGATTGCAAGGTAATGGTTTGTTTCAAATATCCGATATCTTCGTCCTCCATCCATGTCGCCTAACCCATTCAAAAGAAATGTACTAAATATTACACGCTATACATGTATACTTTAAACACACAGCTTCAGCACAATATACCCGTAACTAACAATGCAGCACAATCAAAGCATGTTCATATACAAATAATGAATGTGTATGACTACAATGGTAAGAATATTTTCATTTCTTTGTCAAAAACCATGATATTACCTTTAACGCCTTTACGCTTATTTTGATTTCCGAAATAAATTAAAATAATTTTAAAAATTTTTCAAAGTTTTCTTTCTAAAGATAAAATCTCAACATAGCTACAATGGCAAACCTTTTTAATGATAATATAATAACAACAGTTCTTTAATGATGCATTTTAATCAAACTTGCGTACACGACCTAGTGTAGATTTCATGAAGCCCAACGATCGATCGTAACTCGAGTTACGAAGGATAACCCACCGTAGGGGCCTATCTTATGAAGGATTGCAATGCACGATAAGTCCTACAGTGGATAGTACATGTAAGTTACGATGAGTTTGGTGAAATCGACCCCAGTTCCTATTTTAATCAACACAATTAAGACTATAGTCAAGTCCGGTCCGAAATTTGTTCTGTACAGAGACATGTAGGCCTTACTTTGTTGTAATCGAGCGGTTTTGAGCCGACACATTGCATACAAAAAGACTTAGTCCACTGTGTAGATCAGGACACCACTGCTCAGAGTCACATCTATGTCTGCTGAGGTGACATTGTGAAGATGACACTGTCCGGTAGCCAGTGCAAAGTCAAAGGAGAAACATTCAGCATACAGGATGCAGAACTGAGCACAGAGCAGGGGAGATTTGGTCATCTCGGTCTTCAGAGGTTGGTTGGTTCCAATCAGTCCTCCCTTGTATACGAGTTTGAAGGTTGAGGGCTTCGCTGGGGGACACCGAACTGTGTATGAAATAGAAAATATATTTGTTGTCACATAGATAAATTGCCACAGATAATATAACGTGATGCAGTGTCGATAACATTGAGTAATTTTGCGAAACGGCGTCGACAACCTTGTCTGGGTCCCTGGCGCGGTGGACGCTGCATTAGTGTTAATAATATCAGGGCGCCAGTCTTATTCGTTGCCCTTATAAGCAGGGGAGCATGCTTTTTATTTAGTTGTAGTCTTGTTATCGGGACTCGTTTCTAAGCGTATTCACTCGTATTACATAGGTAGGCAAGATCAAAGGTGAACGATGGGAGTCAGGTGAACAGAAATGCAGGGTGGGTAAGAATAAAGATGAATGAAAAGGAGACCACAAAACAATTATGTTAGTCATTTCCTTCCTGGATGTTGAGGCCATTGAGTTAAATGGTCTTGGGTATTTTCATTCATATTTTCTCCCTGCTGATCCGTACCAGGTCACTACGGTGGTGAAGTGATTCAGTGACCTGCAGGATCATATCACAAATTGTGTGATTTGAGATTGAAGTGGACACACACTGGAGTGTCAAGCTTCTGAGTTTTGATTGTGGACCTGTCACCATAGAAAAGTTTCTTAAAGGACGTGTTCATGGTCTCCCCGCGTACTGAATGTTGCACCCCTGCAAGAAATGAGATATATGATGAGATGAGATGAGATGAGATGAGATGAGATGAGATGTAATGCAAGTAATATTGGTCCTATGGGTAGAGCCATTGCCTGTGAAAGAATCAGGCTCATGAATGTGGTCATGGCAGACCACACAACTTGAACTGCACTTCAAAGTGCCATGAAGGATTAATTTGGTTAAAATGTGTATGACTAGGTGGGTTCTCTCTGTTCAAATAATTATTACTGTCAGATCACCTAATTGTTGGTACTCACTGTTGGGACTTCATCACCATGAAGGAATGAGAACTACCAAACGGAGTGCAACTTACCTCCTAGCTATCCAACATACCATGCATATGAGACTATTCCAGGCTTACCTGATGTGCTTATGTATGTATGCATGCTGCTGTAAGCAGTGCTTCGTGTGGAATGGTCATGCAAGCTTTGTGACGTCAATTCCTCACTGACAGTCGAAACTGTGAAATAATTATCAGAAATGAACACGATATTGAATACTCATTAGAACATTACACGTCAATATCTTTGAATTAGTCCTCCGGACTGTACTGAGGTATGCATATTTCCCTCAAGGCTGTTTTTGTGGATGGCTCAAATGATCTTTGTGATCTTTATATTCAACCAAAGGTGAATATGATGGAAATCTTGAGAAATTGGAAATTGTAGCCTGCGAGCACGTGCATAAAAGTCTTGCACATAATCCACATTGATCTCGTTCTGGACATATCTACAACAAATGTTTGGGCAATGCAAATGCAGTTTTGCCAGATAGGCTACTGCATCAGTTTACACATTTTAAGCTCAACATCTTTATCGTGATTCTTCCCAAAATAATATGGCTTACCTGATGTGCTTATGGAGGTATCTACGCTATCAGTGACAGTGCTTTGTGTTGAGAGGTCATGGGAGGTCTGTGATGTTAGTGCTCCACTGACAAACAAAGCTGGTCAATCAAGAAATAAATATGACTAAGAATTGTCCAACACAGTAAAGTACTCCCAACCATTTCAGAGAGAGCTATCCGTATAACTCTCAATTGTATATTGTGTACAAAATTCATTCTTCACTTTGTGATGCTGGTTTGTCACCGACAATGTTGATTGTTGAGGCAAGTCTACCAAACAGAGTGTAGCTTACCTTCTGGCAAACGAACATATCATTCACGTGAGACTATTGGCCAGGCTTACCTGATGTGCTTATGAGTGTATCCATGCTGCTGTAAGCAGTGCTTCGTGTAGAAAGGTCATGTGAGCTTTGTGACGATAATTCCTCGCGGACAGTCGAAACTGTGAAATAATTACAAAGATTGAACAGGAAATGGAAGACTCAATAGAACACACTTCGTGAGCAATTTGTGTAATCAAATTAGAACGGATACCAAACCTATGTTCATAACATGGCTTACCTAATGTGCTTATGGATGTATCCATGCTGCTGTAAGCAGTGCTTCGTGTGGAAAGGTCCTGTGAGCTTTGTGACGATAATTCCTCACTAACAGTCGAAACTGTAAAATAATTACCAAGAATGAACAGGATATGGAAGACAATTTAGAGCAGAGGCCCTCATGAAGTCCACTAAGGCACGTTCACACACACCAAAATAGCGCAACTATTTGGGTCGCGATTTGCAGCGCGACCCATTTGGTCGCTCTAATAGTGCGTATTACTATTTGGCAGTCGCGATTATTTGCTGTATGAACGCTTTTTGGTGTGTGAGAACGTGCCTAATGAAGGTACTCACGTAAATACATCTGAACGTGTCTTGAGGTTTTCTTCGTCATATTTGTATTATATTAATGACTGTACTAGGTCATCTAATCAATGTAGTATAGCTATAACCATTTGACTAGCCATTCAACTTGCCAAATTTAGACACCAAACTATGAACCAGGAGCCGATTTCACTAACGCTTTGCGACCATCGCTAAAGCCCAAATCCATCGCTAAACGGAAAATTGCTACACAAAGTAGCGATCAATTTTCCGTTTTGCGATGGATTTGGGCATTAGCGATAATCGCAAAACGTTAGTGGAATCGGCCCCTGGTTAGCCAATTTTCATCCGTTTTGGGGCTAAGACCAGTTTGACACGAGGCAATATACAGGTGCATGATCAATCCGAGGCAGTCTTGGTAGAATTAACATTCGCCTTTAATACGCTTTTCACAAGCATTCTTTCAGTAAGATAACGCCAGAGTAAGATAACACCAGAAAAGACTGCTGTATTACCGAGGTGTTCCTTTTAGTCTTCCCCTATGCGTGGTTGATTCCAGATTGCCTGTAAAAATCCCTCTTGTAACAGGCCCTAACATAGCAATACTGAAACCATTATAGGTATTCAGTTTTCAAAATGATAATTGATCATAAGAAACAAGAGCTGAATGACAATTTATAATGCCTCACCTGATGAAGTTGTAGTAACATATGGTTCTCCCAGTGTAACCTCCGCGATATATAACCGTGCTAAGCTAACCTCAGGATGATTTCTATCAATGTCCAAAGACACATATCTGGCAACTATTGGTGGATCACACACGAACACAACTGTTGCTCCGTTGAAGCACTGAGCCTTGGATGCCGGTAGACCGCACTGTGTATTCATATCGTACTTGAAGCTCAGACCTGCTCGAGCTATTGCTGTGTAAAAGTATTTGCCTATACAGAAACAGAAAGACATACAGAAAACAGTACAGAAAAGCATGAAATATATATTTTTTGGGACAACCCTCTTGTATTAAACATCTCTTGTCGAATACGGCTTCGGAATTGTTTATTAAACAGGTTTTGTTTTTTAACAGTTTTGAGTGCTGAATCATTACACAGAGAGAAGTGGAATTGCTTTCTCAAAACGTAGATGCGCACAATTCCATTCATATTTCTAATCATCAAATAACCACAAGTAGTAACCCTATATTAGGGTTCATCTGTGAAAAAATTTTATGAAAAGGTTTTTCAACTGATTTGAGTAGGTATGGGTGTCAACATTTACCAAAAAAAAGTTAGGTGGGGTAGGGGGTGGGGAAAGTATTTTTTCTCGGGGTCAAAGGTCATTGACCTTTTCTAATATCGCTAACACCTGTAACTAGGCAATAAAATATAGTAAAAGGGTGATATTGGTGTCAAAATGCAGAGAATCACACCAGAAGGAGACCTAAAATAATATGACTCTACGATGAAACCCTGACCTTCCAATTTGAAGTCAAAGGTCATTGACCTCTTGTAATAGCACCGGAAACTGTAATTATGCAATGAAACATAGTACATGAAGGAGATTTGTGCCAAAAACAGGGAATCCTAAACAATCTATCATATTTTGAAATTGCTTCTGGGATGTAGCCTTACATAATGCCAATACTTGGGCATTAAGTGATGGATAATAACTACTACGCATCAGCTTGTGTCAAGGTCATTCACTAGAAACTGTATCTGAACAGCAATAAACATGTATACAAACCTCAAAATACACACGTGTCATTTGTCATAACAAGTGCACCGCATTATACCCCAAGATGATGAATGTCCACTTTGACTATGAACTTAACATTGACCCTCAATTAAGAGGTCAAAGGTTAAATAATATAAGAGATGAATAACCAGACTAAATTCATGTGCGGCTGATGTGAGTTTAAAAGACATCATCTCTGCTCGCAAAGATGAAATATATAAATTTAGATTATTTATGCCATATGCATTACATTGTACTGCAAGAATACAAACATAGAAGATTGTAATTGTCCCTAAGAATCGTTTGATCTCCTCTATAGGTAAAATATGGAAACAAACGTTCTTTTTGCTTAGGAGGGCCTGAAGCATTTAGATCCTAATAAATCTTTATCGAAGGCTAAATGACAAGAGGACAAGAAGAAATTGGGATGGGTAACTTGGATTACCAAGGTAACTATATGGGTATCAGAAAGAGGACTAGGCAAGATGGAGAATGAGGTGCCGCCCAACAAGTTCGTTTGGGGGTGTGAATTCCTGTACGTATTATGAAAAGGAGACAACAAATAAATAATATTATAATAATAATAATTTGGGAGGCTAATCATCCTTACTCGCAGCCATGGGGTGCTGAATTGCGAAGGATGCGACTTCAACTTGATCGAGTAGCAGGCTTTCATGGGCGCCCTTGGCTGCAGCCACATCAACTCATATATGATCGCGGAGCACAGCCTGAGATCGAAAGGGTTTGATTTTTTTGAAGGGAGGAAAACCGAAAAACCCGGAGAAAAACCCTTATAGCGTAGGAGAGAACCAACGCACAACTCTACTTTCATATGACCCAAACCGGGATCGAACCCGGGCCGGGCCACGTTGGTGAGAGGCGAGTGCTCCCTATGTTACTCAAATTTCCTTCCTGGACGTTTAGGCCATGGGGTTGAATGTCCGCAGAGTTTTCATCCATACTTTCTCGCTGCTGAGATGGACCAAGTCTCTGCGGTGGCCAAGTGAATCAGTGCCCTGTAAGATCATATCAGATATTATGTGGTTAGAGAGATTGAAGTGGAGACCCACTGAGCTCTACTCCACACGGAACGTCGTGTCGGACAAGGCACTCAATGCCACCCAGGAGCTGCAAGTGCTGGACGCCGGACCAACTGAGGAGGAGCTGAGCAAGGCTTTTGACTGTCTGTCGACTGGACCGGCAAGGCTCCAGGAGAGGAAAGCATACCCCTTGAGGTTATCAAGAGCGGGAAGGATGCACTGCTGCATGACCTGCATGAGCTGCTCTGTCTGTGCTGGAGGGAGGGCTCTGTGCCGAGGGACATGCATGACACCAGGATTGTGACTTTCAGGGGTATCTCCATACTCAACATTATCGGCAAAGTCTTTGCAAGAGTCGTCCTGGCCTGACTGCAAGTCCCACCAGTGCGAGTCTACCCCGAGTCTGACACAGTGCGGGTTCAGGGCAGGAAAATCTACTACCCACATATTTTTCCATAAGACAACAACAGGAGAAATGTCACGAGCAGATCAAGCCTCTCTATACCTCACCTTCATGGACCTGATGAAAGCCTTTTACCTCGTCAGCAGGAGCGGGCTGTTAAGCATCCCGTAGAAGGTTGGCTGTCCCCGGCCCAGGAGACTGCTAACTATCGTGGAATCCTTTCACGAGGACATAAAGAGCACGTTTTTCTTCAACCGAGCAGTATCTGAGCTGTTTCCCGACGATCAGCAGTAGAGTAAAGCAGGGCTGCGTGCTCACTCCGACACTCTTCTGGATCTTCTTCTCCACGTTCCTGTCCTATGCCTTTCAGAAAATGACAATGGTGTGTAAACCTGCACATGTCTGATGGGTGCCTCCTCAACCTCGCCAGACTCTGGGCAAAGACCAAGGTCCGAAGAGTCACCATCAGGGAGGCCATATTTGCTGATGATGCAACCCTAGCGACCCACATCGACCCAATGGAATTTGGTCTCACCATCAATTTAGAGACAAAGGTGATGACCCAGGGCAATGACTCACCTCCATCCATCCACATCGGGGACTACATCCTGAACCCGGTCAGCCAGTTACAGTACCTCGGCTCAACGATCGCATCAAACCTGTTGCTGGAGCCAGAGATCACCGCCAGGATCTCCAAGGCAGTGGGGGTGATGTACAAGCTCCAAAAGAGGGTGTGGTCCAACAACAACTTGACTGACAACACCAAGATGCAGGCTTACAGAGCATACGTTCTCAGCACCCTGCTCTACTCAAGTGAGGCTTAGACACCCTATGCAATTCAGGAGAGGATCAAGGCTCAACAGTTTTCACATTCGCTGCCTCAGGATTGAATCCCCTTCACCGAAGTGCTTGAGCATGCAGGCAGTGGTCGATTTCACAAAGATTTACAATTAACCTTTTGATATGAGTTGTACCCGTTTCCATAGTAACTAGCATTGTAATATCGTGCTTAGTAATTAATATTGATATGCCCAGGACTGCCATCTATCTTTGCCCTCCTGACCCAGCGCCGCTTGCCGCTTGCATCCCAAAGAATCTGCTCTACGGTGAGCTCGCGGTCTTCCCCCACCGCTTAAAAGATTCCTGCAAGTGTAACTTGAGAGGTGTGGGAATGGGAATGACTCGCTGAGGACCATGGAGCCTGGAAGTCAGCCGTTCGAAGCAGGGTCAAACCATTATTACCATCCTCCAGTAGGAGAGAGCTGACTGCAAGGCCAGTTCCATAGACCCATGGAGCAGCCACTGCCTTCGTCTGCCCATCCTGTTACAGGGATTGTCATTCCCTTATCGGCCTGCACAAACACAGCAGGAGATGCAGCACTAGTGACTCTCAAAGAGTGTATCCATTGTCTTATAAGAATATAAGGAAGCAAGGAGGCCAACGCCGACGATGAGAGTTCTGTTCACTAGTACAGTACAAAGGACAATTGACATGTGTGTATTTTGAGGTTTGTACACATCCCATGGATATTGCTGTTCATATACAGTTTCTAGTGAATGACCTTGACACAAGCTGATGCGTAGTAGTTATTATCCATCACTTAATGCCTAAGTATTGGCATTATGTAAGGCCTACACCTAAGAAGCAAGTTCAAAATATGATAGATTGTTTAGGATTCCCTGTTTTTGGCACAAATCTCATTCATGTACTATGTTTCATTGCATAATTACAGTTTTCGGTGCTATTGCAAGAGGTCAATGACCTTTGACCTCAAATTGGAAGGTCAGGGTTTCATCGTAGAGTTCAAATTTTATTTTTGGTCTCCTTCCGGTGTGATTCTCTGCATTTTGACACCAATATCACCCTTTTACTATATTTTATTGCCTAGTTACAGGTGTTAGCGCTATTAGAAAAGGTCAATGACCTTTGACCCCTAGAAAAAGTACTTTCCCCACCCCCTACCCCACCTAACTTTTTTTTGGTAAATGTTGACACCCATACCTACTCAAATCAGTTGAAAAACCTTTTCATAAAATTTTTTCACAGATTGGCTATAAAAATGGCTAATTTCGGGTTACTAAAGGGAAACTAACTGAATGTTAAGTCATTGACAAGTGAACAAATACATATTGACTGGAGCGGGATTCGATCCTGCGACCTCAGGAATACCGTATCAGTGCTCTTAACATCTGAGCAATCTAGCCCTACGTTGGTGGTATCCCTAATTGTCAATCAACTTTGTTCGTTTGGCAGTCATTTTATTTTTGGATAGTCATGAACTATCGAACGGTATTTTAAGAACATTTGTGTCTAGCACAATTCTCCTAAATTTCTTTAAATAACGTGGAGTGACTTTACTGACTAGTAACTATGTTTCTGTGATAACTCTTACCACAGCAGGTTAGAGGTAGCAATACGTTGATTCTTCCCACGTCATACTCATCTTCCAAATCTAGTTGCCACCAAGGATGTGCGTCACTCCCAACTGCATGTACAACGGTAAGTCAAACAAAATATAGGCTATTTCTAAGATATTTCCATTGGCTATACTGAATAAATGGTTGATTTGACATTTTGTAGGTAATACAAAATGTACGTAATGGTTGTTGAGATGATGCTGTGTATACGGAAACCTATCTCATGTAACTTCCCCCATGCAAATCTTAAAATCTATATCCCTTAATATTCTTTTCTATATCATGAGTTGTCAGCCTAGGCCTAGTTTTGGGATAGTCTATGTGCAGATTTCCTGGTTAATTACGCAAACCAAAACAGCAATGACCACCGCTCTATGTTTTGACCAATTAGATTGGATCTACTATCGTACCGTATTGTGAGCGCGTCTATCACGAAGATAGCTGCTGCCGTGCGGACGCGCGAAATTGACCAATCAACATCCACTGTCACAATCCTGACGGAAATGTTCTCAAAACCGAGGTCTGATTGGCTGATAACGTTGCATGCACGCATGTATCAAACGTTCGTACGTAGTGACACGGAGTAGAATGGGTGATACTCAGACTAAGTTTTGGGGGTAATGGGAGTTAATATTTTAGTCTTACGTGTTGCAGAGTACGTCAGCACATTTCCATCCACGGCGCCTTTTGATTCTCCATCAGCAAAGCTCAGTAATACTGGTTTTCCAATGACAGATAGAGGGGTCAAATCTGAAATACAGTTGAGTTAATTCAAAAACTTTAATGTGTCTCTGCAATAGGAGTATTATGGCTTGAACATGTGCCAAAAAGCAACTGTTTTAGGGGGCCTGTGATTTTACCCACTTCCTCACACTGTTTCAGGGTTAACAACAGTTTTTTTTTTGTATGCTAATTAGAATTTCCATATTCATGAGCAAAACTGTGATGTCATCTGGGTAAATGAGAGCAGTAATCCAATGGATCTTTCCCATGAAATATGTTAATTAGATACGCGCATGCGCAAATGCATCACTGGTTGGAAAGCTACATGCCCGCTGCGTTGTATGTGGTACGTACATGCCTAGGGACCTGCAACTTTCTTTCCAACCAGTAGTGCATTTGCGCGTTCGCATATCTTATTAGCATATTTCATGGAAAAGGTCCATTGATTTGGGCACGAAAGTTTGAGGTTGTGTTATACAATTTCTGACAGACCTTTTCCTCCTTAATGGGTTTTATTGTGCAAAATATGTTCCTTTCACTCAACTGGTGGTGTGTTAATTTGTTTGCCAAACCATTTCTGTGGGGCAAGTTTTCCTCTTCATTGTTTTTTCATGTTTTTTCATTATACTTTTGCTGTTAGTTCCCCACATAAGCATGCATGAAAATCCCCCATTTTGCAAAGCCGTTTAAATGAAAACCAAATGCTAGTTTGTAACCAAAATAAGACTAGTCATTCATTATCTGTCAGTTTATTCTCTGTATGAAGGCAATCAAATAACCTGACTGATCAAAGTACTGCGGGAACCCTTTAAATTACACAAAAGACAAAATTCTAACTTTTTCTAAAAGTTACACACCACGCTATTTCAAAACAAATTATAAGAATGAAGTATAAGATTATTACAAAACGCGTTTGCCTCACCTTCAATGGAAGGGTCAACTATATCGCATGTTGTGTGGGGATACTCGTGCACCTGAACCTCTGCAATCACTAAAGCTGCTTCAGTAACGTCAGGCATGTTGGGATCAATATCCAATGTCACATATCTGGCCATCATTGGTGGATCACACGGGAATATGATTGTTGCTCCGTCTGTGGACTGTGCTCTGGTTGCTGGTACCCCGCATGGTTGGTTGTCGGCGTAGTTCGAGCTCATACCAGCTCGAGCTACTGCCCCGGTGAAACGCTCCCTCCCTGTTACATACATGCATCCACAGGAATGAAGCAAACATTAACTGGAGATCGTACATTACAACAGAGTACACCCAGTGCTGAAGTGAGAACATGTTCAAAGCCTCTCGTGTGATGTGATGAACGCAAATGCAGGCCAATGAAAGAAGGTTGCAATTTGTTTCGGTGGTATTTTTGTAGTTTTCCATAGGAATAGGTCGACGCAAAAATGTGCACCAAGGATACTGCATGCTCTGCAAAGAGTCGATAACTCAATACATTCATCACTATTTTTATAAGTTTAGTATCAAAATATTAATATGAAAAAAATCCGAATTTTCTTTCGAGTACTTGCAACTGGGATCCAGTTCCCCGAGTACAATTTGTCGAGTTCATTGACGAGTCCGAGTACAAAATTACGAGTACGGGCCGAGTATCTTTTTTTTTAGTACTTATGATCGAGTACGGGCCAAGTACATTTAGTACTCGAGTTGTACTCGAGTTCGACTACGAGTACGCCAACACTGCATTACAACAGTTTCACGCTCAAATTGACAATCTTGTCAACACCTCAAGGGGAATGTTTGATGTTTATTCAGTCATTTGATTTTGGGAGATATCCAGCCAGATATTTCAAAATATCACATGAAAATGTCATTTGACAACCGAACTGCCAAACGCATGGTCTTTTGTGGTAAGCATGGATTTTGACTTACCACAACACGATCTGAGTATGACGATGATATTCCCCAAACAGTGAGCGGCTTCCAAGTCGACTTGAATCCAAGGTTGAATGTCACCAACACCTGACCACGTAAATGAAACGAGATTGGTAGTTTTGTTTTTCTTGTGGTCATCCTACAGATTGTGGGTTCTAATCCAGCTAGTGGTGCTTGCCTCCTTAGGCAAGATGCTTTGTGACATATTGCTCCTCTTCACCCGTTTGTAAATGGGTACCTGCGTGGGTAGAGATGGCTTTGTGGTTTGGTTGATTAACTTCTGTGCACCGAATACGGAAGCCGGGGCTGTATACTCCCCACTGAGTTGAGATGGCTTTAGGAATGTAAATTATTGCCCGATGGCCAGGGGTAATAATAAATTTAAATGCGTAGTGGAATATCATATTAAGGAGCTGCACAATATAAAAGTGAAATATAATTAAAAATGGGGTATTAGGGATACACGTTAGCATCTACAAGTGGACATCAGGGAGACATCGGGACTTAGAAAGACTTTTCGATGTCTCCCTAAGGTACCAGCTACCTTTAAGAGACATATTTTTACAGGTAATATTTTAATAGAAGACAGTGAAAGATAGAGAATGCTCTCAATATGAACATATTTACATTTCAAGTTCATTGGTTTGGAGGATGTTTAGAAAAAGGTTAGTAAAGTTTCTGTACGACCCTATGGGAAATTCTCCCTAAGATCCCATACTGGTTGTTTGACACATGTTCTTCACCACGTTCTTGGTCGTGCTCATAAAATATAAATTCTTCAAGTTTTAGCTCTCACCTGTCTGTATGTACGTGTTTATGTTTCCATCGACGGGGCCCTGGATGTTAAAGACATGTGAGCTCTGTGATGTTGATTTCCCAATAAGAGACAGACCTATTGGGCGATAAAAGACACAGAATGAACATATTCAAGTAGGATGAGTAATGTCGAAGCATTCTATAATCGGATGTACAAGGGGTTCAAGCTCGTTTTCAGTCAGTGTGATTAATAATTTATAGTAACCGACCTTAAAAACTGTAGTAGCCTTGGATAAAGATCCTGCTAGGATCGGAACGTAACTCAAATAATCTAGTATCTAGAGTATCCATACGAGTATAATATTTGTTGTCGCCACATCATTCTCGTCGATCACTGAAACAATCATAGAATTGATGGAGCAAAGAGATATGGAACAAAACCAATCTGTGCAATATTTGTCTCTTTCATGTCTTCATTGAATTCAATATCTCCAGTCTGAGGAATTTCCCCCAAATTAGTGCATAAAGCAGTTTTAAAGATAATGGTCCTAGTATACGTGCTTTCACCTATTTCCAGTGCACATGCAGTGTGATATCTATATTTGGAATCAAAATCAGTATAAATTTATTTGATAAATTTTCACCCCACGCACCAAATTTGGAAAAGTCAGTGGCACTTTTCTGAACCCAAGGCTGTATCACTTTGCATGTCATGTCCGGTCGAAACGGGAATTTTTTGTTTAAATCAATCGTTTGTGAACACCTAAATGCTGGACGCATTGTTCAGTATAATACGTACTCTCCCAAACAATTTAAAGTACAACGGGAAAGAACGGTTAAAAAAAAAACGTGTCTCCAATTTGGTCGTCAGCAGAAACCAAGACATCAAAACCAACCCTCTCAAATCCTTGAGCACTTGCACTTTTGTAATCTAGTGAGCTAAGCAAGAATATTTACCTGATGCGCTAAATGGTGTATCCATACTTATGTCGACGGTACTTTGTTCAGAGAGGTCTTGTGAGCTTTGTGATGTCAGTTTCTCGCTGACGGACGAAGCTGTTGAATGTATTACCAAGTTAGACATGATCGAGCTCAGAATCATATTGCTATATAAAACAAGTACTCTGCCTAACAGCCACGGGCCGATTTCGTAGAGATGTTTAGCACAAAACAATTGCTTACCACAAAAAATGTTTTGCGTAATAAAACAAACTACCAATGAAAATTCGATTTGATATTCATGGTCAGCGAACAACGGGCAAAGAACAATTGCAAGTGATACACAACACATGGAAATTTGGTTGTTAATCTTGTTTTTATTAAGACAGAAATGTCATGCTTAGCGAATTTTTTTGCTAAGCAGCTCTATAAGATTGGCCCCAGTTCTACTAGCCTCAGGTATATTTCTTTCTGACGTTGGCGGCAGCAGACTGAAGTCTCTTTTTGATATCTCTGAGCATGCGCGTGTTGATGTGCGTGCGCGTGCGCTATCAACTTGAAAACCCAGCTCCAAAGTGTCCCATTGTTGCAGCAGGGCTTACGGTGGTACTTCTACTGGTAATTACTGCGTATTTCTCTGGGAACTATTCATAAGTTATATGCCCACCTTGAGTAGAGGTATCGCCAATGGCAATACATTCTTCACTTGCGTACTCGTCTACTGTTACCTCAGCCATGTATATCCTTGCTATGGTAACATCAGGGTGGTTCCTATCAATGTCTAATGTCACATATCTAGCCGTTATTGGTGCATCACAAGTGAAGACAACCGTTGCTCCACTAGTACACTGCGCATCTGTTGCTGGTACACCACATTGTGTATTGTCAGCAAAGTTTGAGCTCAGACCAGCGCGAGCTACTGCAGTCACAAAGTAATAACCTGACAGTGACGTGGAAAGGAGACAGACATTCGTTAAAATTGGTCACCAATTGTGAAACTTTTTTATATGGCCTAATCGAAATGGAAGAAAAGCTTTAAATGGTTCTTTATATGGTTTTATAAGTCCACAATCTTAAAGGGAGCATATATGGATTTGCAAAGATGTACGTTTTGGCTGAATTTGGTACTTAAACAGAAGTGAAGGCCTTAACATTCCTTACAGACGTTGTTTCATGTACCTTTTTACGCTTTGTTCCTCTGTATAGCAGAAATACGGCCGAAATAATCCCCTCCGAATCCTACACGGTTGCACCACGCTTTCGAAAAGCTAGTTTTAACGAACGATCTTTTTGAAAGACATTAAATCTTGATTTCCTTGAAAAACCTTGAAAAAACCTTGAAAAAATCTGATGAACCAAGATTTTCATGGTGACTATTTGCACTGTTAACGAACTGTTGAGTCCATTTACTGTCTCAACTCAATATGTTTTGGAAGCCTTGCAAATCCTATACTCTGCCTTTAAAACTTTCCAGGTTTCCCTTAGTCTTTACAAATCCCTCTGTGTTTTATCTATATAGACCATGATAACTCTTACCACTGCTGGGCAGAAGGACGTTGATTCTTCCCACGCAGTGTTCACCCTCCAAGTCCACTCGCCACCAAGCATGCGCAATGCTCCCGGCTGTATAATTAAATTTAAGCATTATTGATTACAGATTGAGACGGGTTATGATTTGACTAGAAATCCAGGAGCGAGATTAAGAAAAAAAAATTATTATAAAAGTTGATAGTGGCTTACCTAACATTAAAAGAGAAACTTTATTCAAACTTGTTGATCAGCAGTCCAATTTGGGTTATGCCTATTGTTATAAACCTTTTAAGGTCACCGTTACCGTCATGATATTGTTAGATACTAGGGCCAATTTCACGTCGCTGCTTAGCACAAAATGTAGCTAAGCATGACATTTCTGTCTTAATAGAAACAGGGTTATCAACCAAATTTCCATGTTGTGTGTATCGCTTGTGATTGTTCTTTGGCTGTTGTTTGTTTAACTGTGGTTTGTTTGATTGGGCTTGACATTTCTGTGCTAAGCAAATTTGTGTGCTTAGCAGCTCCATGAAATTGGTCAGGTCACACCATGTCCGACCATTATGATGTTAGCGAGTTTTGAGGTAAAATTAGCCTTTAAGTCTTACATGTAGCAGAGTAGGTCAGTGCGTTTCCATCCACTGCGCCTTTTGCATCTCCAGTAGCAAAGCTCACTGATACTGATTTCCCGATGACAGACAGAGGTACCAAAGCTGCATAACATCAAATAAATAATCATAAAAAAAAACACAGTGGAAACGGACTGTACAAATTTTAAGGTGTTGAAAAGTGTACAAAGAAAATCAGTCCGGAGCGGGATTCGAACCTCCACGCGACCTTAGGAATAGAGCGTGGACACGTTATTCCGGGGTCGCAGGCTCGAATCCCGAAGTAGATGTAAGCAGAAATCGATTATTGAACCATACACGAATGGAACAAACCGTGGCAGTTTAAAGGTAATTTTTGTCAAGGAAATACAGATTCATGGGCAAAAATACCAAGGCGGAAACAGTAAACAGTCATCTGTGAAAATTTCAGTCCAAAACGGTGCACACTTTTTGAGAAAACAGTGAAAACGGCCACAGTATTTCTTGTCTTATTTTTTATCTTAAAAAGATCAAAAATAATTTGGGTCACTGGTTTTACTCTTTTTTTCTGGATAAATACAGCATTTCAAGCGGAAAATGTTTAATGGTATGTTTCTATCACCACCATGTTTATGTCCTGTAAGTTAAAGGTAAATCTGTGAAAAGTTCTGTTTCGGTATGCTACAAAAGTATGATACTACCTTAAAAAGCAATTTATAAAGGCTCCACGCTGTAAGAAAAATAATAAAGAAAGTTACTAATATTATCAAATTATGTAGAATAAAGCAAACAGGCAGAAGCTAATACAGTTCATGGTATTGTGGTTTAACATCAAGCCTCACCTTGATTGTTAGGGCCAATGGTACTGCAACCTCCGCCGGTATGCTCATCCACGTTAACCTCAGCAACCACTATTTCTGCTTCAGTAACATCGGGCAAATTGGGATCAATATCCAATGTCACATATCTGGCCATCCTTGGTGGGTCACATGGGAATATGATTGTTGCTCCGTCTGTGGACTGAGCTCTGGTTGCTGGTACACCGCATGGTTGGCTGTCAGCGTAGTTCGAGCTCAGACCAGCTCGAGCTACTGCACCAGTGAAACGCTCTCTTCCTGTATCGTGCCCAAGAATGATTCAAGAAACATTCACGTTTTGGTGCAATGTGTGAACATATCTCCAGAAACCCCTCCAGAAAACATGTTCCTCTCAAAGACATGAAGCCTGCAAGTCAATTGTAACATTGCCGTTGTTACACGAAAAGTGGCCTTTGTCCCCTTAAAAAGAACGTATCGTCTTGAGTGCAAGGGAGAGCAAAACCATACATGTAGGAAACAAACCATGAAAGGAGGCAATATGAAACAGTTTCAAATGACATAAGTGTGAAGAAGTCGTGATGGTGATTTATTGATTTGAGCAGAATACAATAGAAGAGCTGGGATGCGCTCTTAAAGGTACTGTACAGGATTAGTAACATACCCAAACAGAAATGTCCACAGATTTGCGTGTAACTTTCAGGTATGGAGATGGTACTGGTAGAAACATACCGTTCAAATACTTCCACCTGAAATGGTGTATTTATGCAGAAATAAGTAAAACCCGGCTACATTTTTCTTATAAAATAGAAAGGATGGTTTTGATCTTACCCCAAGATCGGAACTGTTTTTGGTCGTTGTTTTATTTATTTCTGGATAATACACCATTTCAGGCGGAAATATTCTAACTGTATTTTTCTACCAGCACCATCTTCATACCCTCAAAGCTAAACGTAATTTTGAGAACATTTATCTTTGGGTATGTTACCAATCATGTACTGTACCTTTAAAGACCGCATTCTGGTAGTCCCTTTTTCGGAAACCAACACATAAGCATTTATATAAAAGGTCATTCTTCACACTTGCATGACACTTCACTTCAACTATTTTTTTATCAATACAAGTAATTAACTGCTGCAAACTGCTGCAAACTGCTCATCTGCCAAAATGACCTGAAATAATATATATCAAATGCTTAGTGTTAAGAGGGCCTGGCGCGTTTTTCGATCCGAGCAGGATCTTTCTCAAGGCTAAATGACAAGGAGACAAAAACATGAAAGTGAATAAAAACGCAAATTAATGGATGAAAGGATCAGGACAATCGAAGGGGGGTAGGTCAGACAAAGGGTCAGGTAGGCAAGATCAAAGTTGCCAGACTACAAAGGGTTGGGGAAGAATGGGGCTTGGGGAATAGGGATTAGGGAAGAGGATTAGAGATCAAGATGGAGAAGTGGAGTACAAAAAGCAGTAGGGATTAGAGAGTACATGTAGATGAATGAAAAGGAGACAACCAAACATTAATATTAGTTATTTTCTTCCTGGAGATTTAGTCCGAGAGGCTGATAAGGAAATAATATTTTAATCCAAACTTTCTCCCTGCTCAGCCGGATCAAGGCCCTGTGGTGGCCATTTGATGCAATGCCCTGCAAGATCATGTCACAAATTGTGTGGTTAGGGAGATTGAAGTGGAGACCCACTGGGGTGTCGAGTTTCTGAGTTTTGACTGTGGACCTGTGGCCATAGAATCGTTTCCTAAGGGTATTCTTAGTTTCACCCACATACTGAATGTTGCATACCCTGCAAGAGGTGAGATAAATGACATTAGATGTAGTGCAAGTAATACTCCCTTTGGTCTTATGGGTGGAGCCATTGTATGTGGTAGAATCAGACTCGTGGATATGATGCTTGCAGACTACGCATCTTGAATTACATTTGAATGTGCCATGCTGTATTGGTGGAGGGACATTTTTAGTGGGTGGGACCTCAGCCCTGTCAATCAAGTAGCGGAGGTTGCGGGAACGTCTGTTATCCAAGATGGGGTTTTCTGGGGTGACCCTGAGGAGAATTTCCAAGGTGTGAAGAATGTGATGGCTATGGTTAGTGATTCTGCGTAACGGGGGAAGAGAGGGATGAAAAGTAGTCACTAGAGTAATGTTGTTATTAGTACAATCTGGGAAGAGCGGGAGTTCTCTCAATGGCACTCCGCACCCTGCGAGAGCTGTGGCCTCTTGCAACTAAGTGTTTCCTCAGTTCCGGTGTGTGCTTGGAGAAACAAGAATCATTACAACAGATTTGTCTGAGTCTGGGGGCCTGACTATACGATATACCAGTCTTGCAGTGCTTGGGATGGCAGCTGGTGGCATGGAGGTACGAGAGGATATCTGTGGGCTTAGAATATAGGTCAATGATTAGTTTGTCCTCTTCCTTGCGGATGGTGACATCAAGGAAATGGTCCTCATGGTGGGAGACTTCTACTGTGAATTTTATAGTCCTGTGTAAATAATTGATGAGGTTCTTTGTTGTCACAGTATAATAATTATAATAATAATTCATAAGGTCCCCTCTCTTATGTCCCCTCTCGTTTGTTTCCTACGGCTACATGTTTGATTATGCTCTTCCCCTTTCACACATAATTACATGAAATAGTCAAGTTTTGGTGGTAGCAACCCCGCACTATGAATTCAAGCGGGGTCGACCATAAGCCGAATGTCCAATTTTGTAAAGCATCCCCAACCACGTTCATTTGTATTACTATCTTACCACAACATGACCTTAGAATGGCGGTGATATTTCCCAAACAGTGTTCAGTTTCCAAGTCGATTTGAATCCAGGGGTGAGGGTCTCCTTCACCTGGACAACAAAATGAAGTCAGAAGATTTTGCATGAATTGTCAGTCATAGGTTTTGTTCGGTAAAGGTTGTTTCATAAAGTAACAAAGATGAATAAATGGGGCTTCAATGTATATAATCATGGGCCGGTTTCTCGAAGCCCTAAGATCGATCGTAACTCGATTTACGAAGGATAACCCATCATAGGAGGCCTATCCTACATATGGCAGCAATTGCATCAGAAGTCCTACGATTGATAGTAAGTTACGATGAGTTTGGTGAAATCGACCCCATGTGTGGGTCTCCCCCGTTCGGCATTATTTCGTTACGTTGGTGCTTAATTACTGTTCATTAAAATCCCAAGTAGTGTGTACACTGTCAACATGTTTCGGTTATATTCTCGGTAACATGTTGCCTAGGTACTTTATTACTGAAAATGTTGTCAGTGTACACAGAGCAAAACGAGTTGTCGCAGCAACATCTTGGTAACATATTGGCCAAATGTTGGCCAAATGTTGCTATAGTGTACACAGGGCCTAAAGTCGTGTTGCCTAACTGGGCAACATGTTACCAAAAATGTTACCGAAATTGTTGACAATGTACACTCTGCTTTAGGATAAAGACAAGGAGAACAAAACGGCTTTCTTGTATGCCTACCTGTCTCAAGGTACGTATTTGCATTTCCATCAACGAGGCGTTGAAGGTCAAACAGATATGAGCTTTGCGATACCGGTTTCCCGATGACGGAAAGAGCTGTATAAAAAATAACATATAATTGGTATTACACACGAGGAATGGCCAGTAGGAAACAAAGGAACGGACACAAAACTCGACGAAACAGTCGTTATTTAAATGTTTCACTGCACTTCTTAAGAAACACCTCTTAATATGAAGTCAACACACTGAACCGCGTAATACTAATGTTTGTCAAAACCGCTCGTTTTACCCATAGTCACACATACCCCCTGGCCTCTGATAGGAGCCAGAGGCAGTGGCATATATATCATAGAAATGAGGCTTGCTGAAGAGAAAAGATTGGCGGCATTATCTATAGGAGTCAAGTTGACCTCTCTATATCCAGGTTAAGTCATATGAAGCTCATTTCTCTGGCCAATTGTTGGCATTATCATTCCCTGTTTGCAATTATTATTTCAGGAGATACACAGACATGCTCATCAGACACTTGCATTTATGGACACTTGTCGTATAATGTACTTAACAGATGCATGCACTCTTCTGCCAAAGAAACCTGCAAGCATCTAATTACTTCTGAAGGCAACGTTTTTGCTGCTCAAAAGACGATTTTCTGTCGCAATTTTTCTTCGGTCCTTAGGGGATGTGGGTTGCATTTCTGTTAATTACCCGTTTGAGAAAAATCCTACTGAAACATCAGACCCTCTTCACTCAAACTAGAAATGAAACAATTTGTTCTTTGTTAATAAGCTGAAAACCGATTGCTTATGAACTTTTTAATTTGACATGGTCGATACTGTGCATGGATGTCGATTCCTTTGAATCAGTAAATGCTTGTTCTAGCAGTTAACAGTCAGTTATCATTTCAATTAAAATTGATCTCTAATCATCAAATAACTACAAGGGAAACTTACTGAATTGAAAGGTGAACAAAGAAAAATTTACGGGAGCGGGATTAGAACCGGCGACCTCCTGAATACCGCACAGGCTCTCTACCAACTGAGCTATCCAGCCCGACGTTGGTGGTATCCCTAATAGTCAATTATCTTTGTTCGTTTGGCAATCAGAAGCCACGAAACCACACACATACTGCTTTATCACAGGGATCATTTTATCGATACATGCAGCAATGCTACAACCTGAGAATTTTACATGGGGGATCATAAAATGATCCCTTGGGTGTAGCAGTATGTGCGTGGTTTCATGGCTTCTGACTGCCAAACGAATCAAGATGATTGACTTATAGGGACACCACCAACGTAGGGCTGGATAGCTCAGATGGTAGAGCGCCTGAACAGTATTCAGGAGGTCGAATCCCGCTCCAGTAATTTGTCTTTGTTCACCTTTCAAAACTAATCTGTTTGAAAAAAGGATATAACAGGTAATTGAGTATATACATTCCCACATTCTCTTTAAGTAATAAAGGTTTGACAATTTATAATTGATCATATTATGAGTAAAAAGTGTTGGATACAATTCTGCTTTCATTCACTGCGTGTATACATTACTTTCGATAACCGTTTTACCCGTCTCTAAAGCAAGAATTCAGTACCATATTCTTTACGGGCTTGTTTTTATAATAATAATAGGTTTTACCTGAAGATATTCCTGTTTTCCTGGTCTTATTTTAAGGCATTTCACATTCACAATAAAAGTGTAAATGGCGAATTGAAACCGACACAATCATAAATAGGATATTGGTTTGGTTTGTAATTGCATCCATGTCTTGTACAAAATTACATCACATTGAAAAGTAATGCAGTTTGCTGAAATGATAACTACTTACCTGTCAGTTCGCACTGAGCTCCCCCCACAAACATCTGGATCACCAAGATCAAGATAAGATTCTTATCTGTCCATCTACGACGCCCAATGAGTACCATAATGCATATGTAGTGCCGTGCCTTAACGAACTGCGTAATGAAAATGTAAAAGAGGATTTTTCTTGAGTCAATCCTTCTGGTGCTGCTTGAGTATCGAAACATGTTTAAGCCAAAAATAAGGCTACGAGCCAAATGTGAACATAATGTTAAATAAACATTCCTCTGAAATAGTTACATGTATATCTTAGTGTTGTGCAAAATCGGTTAATCTTATATCCGGTAACTGATTTCAAAGGAAGTCTGATTAACGGTTAACCTATGTCATTACGTGCAACGTGTGCGGTTTATGATATATACGTCTTCTTCAATATGGTCGTCGCTTTCAGAAATCTTTTTACAATGTTATGCTTTAGATCAAGCATTTAGATCAAGTACACAATGTTTCTGTTAGACCCAGTATGTGAAAGTCGTATTTGTACTTGGCAAAATGGACAAAATAACTGAGTGAAATTCTACAGTTCACACATTTTTGGTTGTTGAGCATGAGCCAAAGGTTCGTCCTTTTTTTCTTTCAGTTTCGGTTAACGATTAGTGGAGTTTGTAAACGGGTAATTAAATCCGGGTAGGGTAATCTTTAACCGCATGAAATCCCACCACTAGTAAATCTCCAAGGAATTTGCATCACACGAAATTCGGTCAGTGCACATTTTCATGAGGCAGACATTTTTATAGTGCTTACATGAAGCTCTGAAATTCGGTAAAGAAAGCAATGTTTGGCCGTACACTCCTTGTGGAACTTGTAATAGCCACAAAGCACACAATTATCAAACAAAACGTGAGTAAATCGTAGGCCTACCTTGATTTACGTCAGCCAGAACAGAAAGCCGTATGTGGAGGGAAAAGCAAATCATACATTTAGCCGTGTTACACAAATCAGGAGAGCAGACACAAATGGTCTAGCCACAGAGCCAACAATATGACGGACACGTAAATAGTTAAAAATGAGTCATCAGCAGTAAAAACGCAGCAATCCTTAGCCGTGTGGTGTAATCTGACGTTGCACGATGATCTGCAATCTGAGTATCAATGCGCTCACACTCCAGTGCTACTCCATAAAATACTCAAACTGCCAATTCCAATTTTGAGATTGTTGATTTCCATGGCAACATCTCACAACAGACCTGGTCCATTGTCGTAGTCCGGATGTTCGGCAGTACAGTACTTCCTACACCGGTCCGGAGTTTCCGGTACTTTATCAATCAATATTCCAGGTAGGAAGGAAACCGCGCACTGCAGCAATTACTAAATGCGATCGAATTCTGATCAAATCACAATGCACCCTAATTAGTGGGCAATTAGCTCTGCGTGGTTATAATGCATGTATTTCAGAGTCACAAGTGGAAATGGTACCGTGCAGCCACCACAGACATTGCTAGCTTGTCCTTACCGAGTTTAGTTTGCATTTTGAAATTCTAATCCTCCCATGTTAAAGGTAATATCATAGTTTGGTTTTTGTCAAAGAAATACAGATTCATTTGCAAAAATATCAAGGAAGATACAGTTTTAAACAGGCATCTGTAAAAACTTCAGTCCAATATGGTGCCGGGAAAACAGTGAAAAACGGCCACAGTATTTCTTAAGTAATTTTGTAATTTAAGTAATTTGGTCACTGGTTTTACAATTTTCTGGATAAATACAGCATTTCAGGCAGAAATATTTTAACAGTATGTTTCTACCATCACCATATTTATACCCTGTAAGTTGTAGGTAAATCTGTGAAGATTTCTGTTTCGGTATGCTACCAAAGTATGATACTACCTTTAAGGTGACAAAAGGTCAATGCAGCCGCGCCGCGTGCATTATGACCAAGCAAATATCTATCTGAAAAGCTGTATGGGAACCCATGCGACAGTAACAAAAACAAATGCAAAATGCATAGGCATCAACCATTTTTCTGTGCAAAGTATATCCTCCTCTTTATTTATCACTCATCTTTCCTTATAATGATGGAGTTATTTCCAGTAATTGCGATTTTCATGTAAAATTTACACATAAAAAACATTTAAGATTTAGGATTTAAAATGGTTTATGTCCAAATGGTCATAGCAGCCAAAGGCTGAATTGCGACCAAATTACACAGAGTATATAACAGAACAGCAAGAATATATACTTAAATGATGAATAATTATACATAGACACTGATGAATGACCAAACAAATACAACATCAACAACCACAAAATAAGATTACTGAATAATTGTCAGCAAAACCTTAGTCAATAGGCCATGGTAAGAAAAAAAATGCAGTAATGCAAGAAAAAAACAACTTAAAGTATGTAGCAGAGTATATAACAGAACAGCAAAAATGTACAAGTAAATATTTAATAATTATAGATAGACACTGATGAATTACAAACAAAATACAGCATTAACAACCACAAAATAAGATTACTGAACAATTACAGACCATTAATATAGTGGTGATTGGCAGCAAAACCTACACAATAGGCCCCGGTAAGGAAAAAGGGAATGATGGAAAAGTACTTAAGAACAACATAAAAACAGTAAAAGATGTGTGAAATCAAAATACAAAATACAAATACCAAAAACCGAATACAGATTACAGAATACCGAATACAGATTACAGAATACCGAATACAGAATACAGAATACAGAATACAGAATACAGAATACAGAATACAGAATACAGAATACAGAATACAGAATACAGAATACAGAATACAGAATACAGAATACAGAATACAGAATACAGAATACAGCATACAGAATACAGAATACAGAATACAGAATACAGAATACAGAATACAGAATACAGAATACAGAATACAGAATACAGAATACAGAATACAGAATACAGAATACAGAATACAGAATACAGAATACAGAATACAGAATACAGAATACAGAATACAGAATACAGAATACAGAATACAGAATACAGAATACAGAATGCAGAATGCAGAATACAGAATGCAGAATACAGAATGCAGAATACAGAATACAGAATACAGAATACATGCAACATACAAAATACAAATGTAACTGTTTTTAAATTCTGTAACCATGTTGACGTTATACACCTTCTGAAACCTGTAGCATCGAGCTTGAGCTTAAATTGGTTACTTGACATTGTTTTTATGAGACTGCAGTTTTGTTTAAATTTTTTAATAAATCCCACCTTTGTCCTCCTTCCATGCCATCCAGCCAAATTGAATTAAAATGCAAGAAAAATTATAACGACATTTACTTAAAACACAGCTTCAGCATAATTTTAAACAGATATAATTTTTTATAAACAGAGATGCAACTTTTTACTTTTGAAATAGGGCTCTGAGATCTGAAATAGGACTTCCCAATTCCGATTTCCCCTTTCAAATGTTTTGAATTGTACAATTTAGTTTCAAGTCTCCTCTGATGATATTCACTTATCTTCTGTGGCACTGCATTGGATCGTGCTGTGTGTCTACACACAGTGCTCAATGACCATCTACCTTCAACACAGACAGTCGTTTTCAGATTATTAATTTTTTTTCATTGGCCAGTTGCATCTCTGTTCATATATAACTAATATACAACAACACAATCATAATGTACAACAGTTATCACCAGTGTCACGAAAATGTACTTAATAATCACAACCAATATTCAAATATTTAAGAATACATAAAAAAAAAAGTGTTAGTTTTCATTGCTGCCATGTAGAGTGAGTTTAAGGTCGGATTACTTTGTATTCTTTCTTTCTTGTTAATTTATTCTTCCTGGGCGTTTATTTGTTTCAATTGCATAAAAGGGAGAGATGTTAGCATCTGAAAGTGATCATTTGGGAAACATCGTTGAATAGGGAGACTTTTCGGTGTTTTTCCTATTATACCAGCTACCTTTTAAGACATATTTTTCTTGTCCATATTTGAATAGAATACAGAGAATGCTCTCAATATGAACATATGTCAATTTCAGGTTCATTGGTTCGGATGATATTCAGAAATAGGTAAGTTTGTGCACGACCATGGGAAAGTCTCCCTAATGACCCATTCCCGGTATTTATTACATTTGAGCTTAATATAATTATGTTGTACTTCAATCTGCTAGGAGTTGGAATTACCAAACATTTACCATTTGATTATAACTGGTCCCTCCACCAAAAACGCGTTTGGGCAATAGATCTTATTTCTTATGGCATTTTTTGCCTTTTTTGTTGTGTCAACTTCCCCCGAAACACGTTTTATAATGACTTGATTAATTCACGTAATACCTTGAATCCACTTTAATCGTCTTGGGTTATGCGGATAATAATTGTCGAAACATTTTGTGTTCTGATGCCAGAATGGCAACGATAAGGATATTCATTTCAACATGTTTATATATCCTTTTCCTAAGATTGCTTAAAAAATATTGATACGAGGGAGGTTCAATGTACCTTTTGCTAATTCAATGGATTTAAACATGAAAATGTTCAGTACGAATTAATTAAATTTACAAAAATTGGTTCCCAGGGGTTTTGACAGCGAATTTTGACAGTGATTGTCGGTGGATTCATTCAGCATACAGTGATTTAAGGTACACAGACCAAACTGTAGGTCGTCATGACGGCATGAATACATTTAAACCTCAAGTTATTTAAGTTCACATTAACATTCACATTAAAATATTAAAAGCTATAATATATTTTGCTATAATTGACATGTAATAATATTATATAATAAGGCACATAATTTCCAATTACAAGCATATTTATCTACTTTTCATATCTGTAACCACGGTGACGTAATTTTCTTTAATATCGAAACAAATTGACCTTGGTAGCCTGACCTTAAATGGAGCGTATAGGATTTGCAAAGATGTGCGTTTTGGCTGAATTTGGTACAAAAGTGAAGGTCTTCAACTTCCTAACACGTTGTTTCATGAACCTTTTTAAAAAAAAATTCATCTGGATAGTAGAAATACGGCCGAAATAATCTTGCCCCCGCCGAATTCTTCACGGTTACACCACGCTTTCGAAATGCTATCAGCATCTGATGAACCAAGATTTCCCATGGTGACTGTTTGCACTGTTTACGAACTGTTGAGTCCATTTTCTGTCTCAAACTCAATAATTATTTTGGAGGCCTTGCAAATCCTGTACGCTGCCTTTAATTTACTGTGATTGCAAGTTAATATTCTGTTTCAAATGTTTGATATCCGATATCTTCGTGGTCCATCCATGTCGCCTATCTCATTCAATAAAAATACACGAAATATTACACGAAATATATTTTAAACACACACAGCTTCAGCATGATATACCCGTAACTAACACTGCAAGCAATCAATATACGTTCATTATGTATCACCAGCGTCACGAAACTGCAATTTATAAGCATAATGAATATTAAAAGATGTGCCCAAATTACTTTAAAATTACATATTTCATTGGCTTCCATTGTAAATGTAGCCTTATTTTGCAATGAAAGGGCCGTATGTTTTTTCTTATTTTCTGTTTTCTTTTTAGTTCTCCTGCGATTGAGAATTTGATATTGGGCTTAATTTAAGTTCCACTTCAGTAAGTAAGTTGGAAATACTGAACTTTGACCGTTTGTTGACCAATTGTTGACCAATTTTAATTTAAAATTGCTTTAGCATCAAATTTGGGGAGTCCGTCTCCTGAAAACCTTGCCTCACTTGGGCATTAAAACATATTGCTTTCAAGTTTAAACGCCTTTTTGATTCCCCCCCCCCCTCCCAAAAAAAATAAAGGAATGAAAGCATTCTTTAAATATCTTGTGACAAAAGATAAAATCTCGTACATTTATGCGTTAAATGTTTCCTTACATACCTGTTGACTTAAATACCGGAACTTTACAATGCTAATGACACATTTTAATTAAACTTCAACTTACACGTCCTATTCCTAAATGATAAAATGTTCACTTTACATTATAACATCACAAGAAAGACTAATCTTTGTAGCATGGATTGGGGAAGATTTGTAAGAATTGAATCACCAAAAAAAATTCTACGAAGCATTTTGGAGTTTTCGTAATCTGTCACCCCGCACTGATGAACGATAAGAGTCCAATTAAAGGTTCACATGGTTGAAGAACCCAGCAGGTGGCTTGTTGCTTATAGTTTGACATCAGACACCAAACATTAACTTTAAAATAGAAAAAATTAATTCAACAAATCTGCTTTATTTTAGGCCCCAAAACACGCGCAACGTATCTTAATCTCCCCAATGCATGCACACAGCTAAAGTGTATTGAAGAGTATTACTGCTACAAATTAACAAATATAATTAATCCTCAGTCAATACAAACTCAAATAAACTGCTGCAACAAACTGCGCATCAGCCAAAATTAATGACAAAATGAAATTGATAAAATGCTTGGACTTAGGAGAGAACCTGATGCGTTTCGATCCTAGCAGGATTCTTTAGCCTCCGAACTCCTAGCAAATAATTCTCCTATTACCAAAGATCTGAGCTAACTCAGCTTTTGACTGGTACCTCTAGCAGAGACTAGCATGGTAACTTGGGCGTCTGCGTTTCACTTTTTATCCAATAATATAGTATGAGTTTACAGTTCTAAGTAGTTGGTTAAATAGCTTTTCTGCATGCAGCTACATATATCTAGACTCGTAATCATAAGCCGAACGAAATAATTCAAATCAAATTGCCAAATTAAATTGTGTTACTGCATGTGCCAATAACAACAGAGGTTTGGTTCACATCAACAATGATACTTAATGCCATCACCCATTAGAATGAATGAATCCCGTGATTTCAATCCTATTAGGTCTAGTGATAAAAGCAAGCAATGATAGAGCAAAAGATCCTTTATTTGTTATGTAAAGCAACCGCAATTCTTGTTTCTGTATGTGGGTCTTAAAGGTTTACTGTAATCAAATTTGGGAAAGGGATGAAAGCGCTGCATTCTATATTGTTGGCGAGTTGCGAAGCAAAGCGAAGCCTATGTAGTAGTACCGTTCGTCCCGTCCGTCCGTCCGTCCCCGTCCGTCCGGCCGTCGGTCCGTTCGGCTGCCCGCGTTAAATGTTAAAGTTTTTTAGTATGTGCTTGAACCGCCATTTTTTTTTTTGATGGGTGCGTTGTCCAAAATTATGTTGTTACTATTGTAAATGAAATATGTTGAAGTTTTTTCTATTGTTTCAAAATGTTGAAGTTTTTTCTATTGTTTCAAAATGTTGATTTGTTATTTATTTGTTATTTTTTTTAGATGGGTGGGTTATCCAAAATAATGTTGTTATTATTGTAAATGACAAATGTTGAAGTTTTTCTATTGTTTCAAAATGTTGAGGTTTTTTCTATTGTTTCAAAATGTTGAATTTTTTTTTTATTTTTTTTTTTGGATGGGTGTGTTGTCCAAAATAATGATGCTATTATTGTAAATGAAAAATGTTGAAGTTTGTTCTATTGTTTCAAAATGTTGAGGTTTTTTCTATTGTTTCAAAATGTTGAAATTTTTTTTTATTATTTTTTTTTGATGGGTGTGTTGTCCAAAATAATGATGTTATTATTGTAAATGAAAAATGTTGAAGTTTTGTCTATTGTTCAATATGTTGCATTTTTTTTTTGGATGGGTGTGTGTGTGATGGATGGGTGTTTGCTATCATGTTTGTAACTGCACATAAGGCTGCAGCGAGCCATGACAGCTTCGCTGTTCTAGTTATGTAAAGTGCTTTTTTTTTACCAAAAAGTTAATAATAAAAAAGCCATCAGTACATGTATGACCGCCCCCCCCCCCCCAAAAAAAAAAATCGATCCACGTAACAATGCGTGTGATGTCACCTACAGAACAAGCTAGTATACTCTGTTTGTCTGTGACCTTTACCAATCATGCTTTATACCTTTTGATTTCAATAAATGTAAACCTTTCATATTTATTGTTTCATATTATACGTACAGTTTGGGTCTTACTTTGCTGTAATCGTGCAGCCATGAGCCGCCAAATTACATACAAAAAGAGAGAAGTAGTGGGACAGTTCCATCTTCACAACGTCACTTCTGCAGACATGATTTGATCACGTAATATCATTTAGAATGTGTCCTTATTAGTTCATTGCGTAAATCAAGACACCACTGCTCGGAGTCACCTCTATGTCTGCTGAGATGACGTTGTGAAGATGGCACTGTCCGGTACCCAGTGCAAAGTCAAAGGAGAAACATTCAGTATACAGGATGCAGAGCTGAGCACAGAGCAGGGGAGATTTGGTCATCTCGGTCTTCAGAGGCTGGTTGTTTCCAATCAGTCCTCCCTTGTGCATGAGTTTGAAGGTTGGGTTCATGACTGGGGGACACCGAACTGTATCTGAAATAAAAAGTGGACAATATGTCACAAGTCATAGATATCTCGTCAGGGCAATCAGGCTGTTCGTCGCAACATTCAAATAATGGCTGTATTGAGTGTAAAGGTTGCACGTTGATCTTAAATGTATAGTACATAATTGGCCGTGGAGTGCTGTGGCCTAGTGGTCTGGCGTGTCGAACTCAAAGTCTTGTGGTCAATCTTCAGATCGTGCGTCCAAAACCAGCCATGGGCTAGTGGTTCTAACCCCTGCGTCCTTGGACAAGACGCTTTGTCACATATTGCTCCTCTTCACCCAGGTGTAAATGGGTACCTGCGAGAGTAGAGATGGCTTTGTGGTTTGATTAGCCTCTGTGTGCTTTAAAGTAGCCGGGGCTGTATACTCCCCAGGGAGTTGAGATGGTTTCAGGAATGTAAATTATGGCCCATGACCAGGGATAATAATAATGTGCGCCACGAGTATCTTGGACAGATTTGTGCGCGGAATAAATTCCGAATTATTATTATTATTGCTTAAGATCACAGAGCAGCACTCATACTTACATACATACATGTCTAATCCAACTTCAACATGAAATGATAAACCTATGAAAATTTTAGCTGAATCAAACATCTGAAGTCACAAGAAAATAGCGAAAACCCGACTCAATTGTTCTTATAAAACAATGAATGGTTGATCTTACCCCGAGATCAAAAGTGCTTTCCAGTTTTGGTCTTTGTTTTACTAATTGCTGGATAAATACACCATTTCAGGCGGGTATCTTACCAATCCTGTACTGTAGGCCTACCTTTAAAGTAACATAAAATAAACATTGCTCTATACGAATGAGTAGTATGTCGTGCGTATCTTGCACCTGAGGGTGGTTCATGTGGTTCAATCGGTTCAGGTGGGCGTGGGAGTGGAAGGGAGTGGAACCCTCACGACGGGGCTTCAGACGACTTTCATTTCATAGAACAACAACCACCTCACATTCAACCTTTACTTTCACCTCATCTCGACAGTCACAATTACTCACACACCCTCCCTCCTCCACTACACACTCTCCCACTCCCTTCCTCTTCCTCAACCACGCCCACCTGAACCGATTGAACCACATGAACCACACTCAGGTGCAAGATACACACGACATACTACTCGTATGGTATAGTTAGAAGGACGTGGTGTTGTGGTAGGGCTAATGAAGTAGTGATGTTGATGACTGATGGATGGGAATAAGAGCATGATAAAAACACTCACGAACACTCAACCATTGAGAATTCTCTCATGGGTCTGGACCTCGGTAAAAATCTCTCAAGGATTCACCAGGGACGTTGGTCACTCTCAAGCATTGGTGTCCTTTCACACGATTGCACTTTTGTAAGATTTCGCAACCATAAGAGAATTTCTCAACGGTTGGGAGTTGTTTTTTAGCGTCGTGTGAAAAGGCTTTTATTTACTTACCAGATGAACACATGGGAGTATTCACATTGCTGCTAGTAGTGCTCTGTGTAGAGAGGTCGGATGGGCTCTGTGATGTTGTCATCCAGTTGGCAGTCGAAACTGTGAAGTAAAGTATCATGGAATAAATATCTAGAATAGGAATGTACGGAGCTCTAGAGGTGCCATCCGACCTGTAGAAATCATGACATAATATCACGGGATGACGACATCCCGTAACAAGATGGCGACATTCTGAAATAATTATTCCTGTTAATGTTTGAACGACCCGTATGCTAACAGAGGGATATGCTGAATCGTTCGTACCCATTGCAAGAGATTACCTTTTTATCTCAGGATGTCGACATCGTGATTTTGTGATGTCGTCATCCCGTGATAAATTATTTCAGGATGTCGTCATCTTGCACGTGATATGTCGTTATCCCGTGATAACTATCTCAGGACATCATCATATTGCCCGTAATGTGTCGTCATCCCGTGACAATGTATCTCAGATCTCAACAAGTCTGAGAAGGCGACAATCCATTCAAGGTCTTTTCTTTTCTTGTACTGTAAGTGTCCATGCTTCAACACCATACAAGAGTACATGTATTAGAGTTTCCTTGGGGATCGGCGGGTGGATGGGAAGCCCATTAGTTACCACTTTCCGAAGGTATAGTCTCTAACTCAAGTAAACCTCGCTTACAATAACCTTTACGATCATGCAGACAATTTCATATTTTCAGCTTACAGAATGTGCATGCTGTTATAAAGGTATGTACATAATTTTAACTCTCTTAGTGGTGTGTGTGGGGTGGTCCTGCAAGCATCTTTACCAAGCTGGTAAGTTGTAACACGTATTGTTAGCATTCGTCGTCGAGGACAGGATTTATTATTGTTGCTCAAAACACTTTAATTTCACCCACTGAAATTAATCTGCTGAACAATTGGGAGGTTTTTAGTGGGAGGATGCAAAACAAAAAGACACTTCTGGGTGATAAAGAATACAAACAGATAATGCTTAGAATATCGACACCACGCTCCACGCAATTCAGTCTGTACTGTGTAGATTGGTACTGGCGTTAATATCATCCTTGACAACAATTGGCCCACATATTAAGATTAGCGTGTGTAACCTTGCTCTATGAACCGTAGGACACAATTGAAGGTACAATACAGGATTGGTAACATACCCAAACAGAAATGTTCACAGATTTACGTATGACTTTCAGGGTATGAACACGGTGATAGTCCGTTAAAATTGTTCCAACTGAAACGCAGTATTTATCCAGAAATTAGTCAAAGACCGAAAATAAGATAAAAACCATTCTTTATGTTGTTGTTGTTGTTGGTTTTTTTTTTTGGTTTTTTTTAGAAACATTTAGTCGCGTTTTCGCTATTTTCTTGTGACTCCAATGTCCAATTGAGCTCAAATTTCCACAGGATTATTATGTAATGTACATGCTGGATTAGACAAAGTGTGATTGTTGTTCTTTGATCTTTACCAATCATGTATTATACATTTAAGGAGTGGAAAGTCACACCCGGAAATTGAGCAGTGCAATCTACCCTGCTCTATGATGCGCGCTCATGCTCATAATTGTGTGCGCGTGCACTGTTGACTTGAAGACCGGTTCTCAAAAGTCCCCCATTATTGTCAAAGATATTTGGTTCGATGCACTCAGAATAAGTAGTATATTCATACTCACCTTGAGTAGTAGCGGCGTTTGTATTACATTGTGCACTTGTATCAACGTCCACTGTAACCTCAGCCATGATTACCCGTGCGGAGGTAACATCAGGGTGGTTCCCATCAATGTCCAGTGTCACATATCTTGCTATTATCGGTGCATCACACTCGAATACAACCGTCGCTCCACTTGTACACTGCTGCCCCGTTGCCGGTACACCACATTGTGTATTGTCGGCAAAGTTTGAGCTCAGACCAGCACGAGCTACTGCAGTCGGAAACTTATTATAAACTATGAGGCGGAAACAAGACAGACAATGTGTTAAAATTACTCATCATTTGTGACACTTTGTGAAATGACTTAATTGGAATGGGCGAAAGGTTTACACAATTTCTATAACTTCTGGAGTATGCCAATTCACAATCAACACTGCAGTGATGGGAGATCGTGGGTTCGAATCCCACATGAGCCGCCACTTGATTTGTTTTCAATTACGCTTAAGGAGGCACTAAGCGTGCAATCTTGATACACGTTGGAGGAGGTTCAGGCTAATTTAAATACACACAACGTGGAAAAAGTGGAAAAAGTCCGTCAGTGTTTTACTGTGTGGTAAGAAAATTTAACACCTATTTAGCCTCTTTGAAGGTCCACAATTGTAAGACTTTCCCTTGTTTCCCACAATTTATAGCGTTATTAAATCCCCGACTTGTGTATTGTGCCATGGTAATTCTTACGAGTGCCGGAGTCGCTGGGCAGAAGGACGTTGATTCTTCCTACGCAGTATTCACTCTCCAAGTCCACTTGCCACCAAGCTTGCGGTCTGCCCCCGGCTGTATAAATAAATCCGTGAACAGTAATTACAGATCGAGATCAAGATATGTTATAATTTAACTAGAAATCACAAAGTATTAGAGACGAATTAAAAAACAAACCTTAAAACTTGACATTTTTCTGTGGCGTACCAAACGTTGAAAGAAAACTATTTTAGTTGCTTAATCATCAAATAACCACAATGGAAACTGACTGAATCTTTAAGTCATTGAAAAGTGAACAAAGAAAAATGTACTGGAGCGGGGTCCGAACCGGCGACCTCCTGAACACCGTACAGGCGCTCCAATATTGGGGTCACTACCAAGGCTGGATGGCTCAGTTGGTAGAGCGCCTGAACTGTCTTCTGTAGGTCGCCGTTTCGAATCCCGCTCCAGTCAATTTTTTATTTGTTCACTTTTCAATGGTTTTAGTCTGTTGTTATATTCCAGTTGAAGGTTATCATGATAAACCCCATAAAGATCATTGTTACCGTGATGATATTGCTCGACAGACAGGCAAAGATACCAGTCACACCCAGTCAGACCATAATGTTGTTCTTGAGGTTTGAGGTAAAATTAGCATTTTAGTCTTACTTGTAGCAGAGTAGGTCAGTGCATTTCCATCCACTGCGCCTTTTGCGTCTCCGTCAGCAAAGCTCACTGATACTGGTTTTCCGATGATAGGCAGAGCTACCAAAGCTGTAAAACATTAAATAAATAACCAAGAATTATTCCATGGAATGATGTACATTGTAGTTTCCAGATTCCATGTACAATGTTTGTAACTGCATGTATAATAAGGCTGCAGCGAGCCATGACAGCTGCGCTGTTGTAGTTTGTATAAAGGTTCCCGCTTTGAATAACGCAAGAACCGTTCGGGCTCCTGTCACATAATTATAACGTGAAGGCATATACAATATCTGCGTGGAATTTAATTATTGTTTTTACGTACTTGAGTCCGATTGAGCTCAAATTTTCACAGATATATTATTTCATCTACATGTTGGATCAGACAAAGTGTGAGTGCTGTTCCGTGACTTTTATCAATCATGTATTATACCTTTAAAGAAGCAAGGTGGTCCAATAATACAATATCAAATAAGGTACAATGAAACAGACAAACGCATGCTGCTACACAGTTCATAGAAAGGAGTTGCATATCAAGTCTCACCTTCAGTGGTAGGGTCAATGTTACTGCAATCTCCTCCAGTATACTCATCCACTTCAATCTCATTAATCGCTAAAACTGCTTTAGTAACATCAGGCATGTTAGGATCAATGTCCAATGTCACATATCTGGCCATCCTTGGTGGATCACACAGGAATGCAAAGGTTGCTCCATTGGTGGTCTGTGCTCTGGTTGCTGGTACCCCGCATGGCTGGTTGTGTGAGTAGTTTGAACTGAGACCAGCTCGAGCTACTGCACCAGTGAAACGATCCCTTCCTGTATAGTGTCCAAGAATGATTAAAAAAGAATTATATTTCATCAGAATTCCTTAAACGTGTTTTGTCAAAAGCCATCCGCTCCACAAGTCAATTTAAGATATCAACGTAAATATGATTTCAAAACTTAGAACCATTAGGAACTTAGAACTTAGATCTTATCGCGTAGATGTATTATAAGAAATTATATCGTGGTTTGTGGCTGGCGAAGTTTTATTACGAGAAACGAGGCGGCGTTAACCGATCTCTATCATGAATTCGAGTTTCGTGAATAAACCGAGTTTAGATTTACACTCTTACCACCAGCTTCCCTTATCAGCACGGTGATGTTTCCCAAACAGTGTTCAGTCTCCAAGTCCACTTGTATCCAAGGATGGGGATCTCCAACACCTGGAAAATGAAATGAAGTTAAAACATTTTGCTTGAAGATGGTAGATAGTGGGTCGTATGTATAAAAACTAGTATTTGCTTTTACTACCATTTTCGAAGCATTTGCTCGTGTTTGTATGAATAAAAGCAAAGTAAATGCTTGTACTCGAAGCATTTGCTAAATCCTAAAAGTATTGACTTTTTACTTTTGAAGCTTTAGCTAGATCATTAGTGTTTACTTGGTTTGGTATGAATAAATAGAAGTAAGTGCTTCAGATGTTGAGTATTTACTTGTCATTTTCCAGGACTGGGTCAGAGCTACCTTGAAAAATGGGAGGCACATACTAATGTACAAAATTGTAGCGTTCATGAATGTTATTCGTAAAGAAAAAGTGTATGCCCCTAGGAGGTAGTGTGCTGAATCCAAATACAAGCAGATGTACTGATTTCAGGAAAGAAATAATGGAATAGATGGCCGACCATTTACCGGCGCGCACTGACTTGCTTACCATACTATACTGCTAACTACTATACGTTCTGCTGAGATTGGTGACCCCAGTATTCAAGGTGGCGTCGGAGAGACCTTGGCGTTCATCAGAGTATCGTATCCACCCAAATGTGTTCCTGATCAAAATATTGATGACCAAGGCCGAACTATATATGGATCACGTTCTCTGTTATGGGAACATCCCACTTCACTTCACATTCATTTTTGTTGATAAGCTTTTAATTTAGTCTCTAGTCTGTTCAAGGTAGTATCATACTTTGGTTTTTGCCAAATACAGATCCATGGGCAAAAATATCAAGGACGATCCCGTAACAGTCATCTGTGAAAATTTCAGTCCTATACGGTGCTCTCTTTTTGAGAAAACAGTGAAAAACGCCCAAAGTATTTCTTAAATCTTTTCTCTTTTATTTTTGATCTTTAATTTTGGTCACTGGTTTGACTCTTTTCTGGATAAATACTTCACTTCACAGTCATCCGTGAAGATTTTAGTCACACACGGTGCCCACTTATTTGGTGTGGTTCTGTTGCAACGAATCTACAAATCCGACGAAACTAGATCATAAACGCCCTCTATCGTCCGATTCCTAATTTCGGTACCGAATTTGCAAATCCGTTAAGTAGACTCGTTGCTAGTCCCCATATTGTTTATGTCAAATGGCCAGCAAGCCCTCAGCGCAGCGGCAGTGAAAGTTTTGACCAATGCCACAGCACGTGTGTGATGTGCAGCCTGTGCGCATTAGTGTTCGATGGTTTATGGCAGCTGTTTATTTAATATACAATGTACATGTATTGTTAATTCACACCTTTTAAAGACAAGTTTCTATTCCTGTTTATATGTTTATTCTTGTATTAGTCTCAGTGTTGAAGTACTGGTCAATGACAATCTTTGTAGATCGTTTTCTTGGCCCCCAAACGTACTGAATCGCGTGCCCAAACCCTATTGTGGACTGGGAACCAGTCTAATAAATATTGTGGAAAGTGTGCTTTAAGTTAAGCTAACGCACGCTGGCGAAAAACGTTGAGCCTCGGCCACGCCGTCCACTTTGATCCTAAATTGTTTTCAATTCATTTCTAATAAACCACAACCAAATCAGCCAATACACAGGAATTAGTGAATTAAAAACGTTTCCACGGCATTCGCGAACACCTCTGCAACACAACAACGGATTTGCAAATCCGTCAACGAAACTAGGATTTCTAGTTTCGTCGCACCGAATTTGCAAATCCGACGATTTGAAGATTCGTTGCAACAGTTCCACCAGAATAGGGCTTCATTGTATACGTACACCCCCACAGACACTGCGGGCAGTGTACGTACACACAATGACAGCCCTATTGTTAAAATTCATTGAGATGTGCAGTCAGAAAAGCATTTGCTATTACTGCACTAGCAGACGCTGAACGGTAAAAGGAACATTTTATTCGTACCAATCTAAGTTTTCGCTTGTTCTGAATTCTTTTACTTGGTAGTCAATGCTTTTGTTGTTTGCTTGAACTTAGAAGCGTTTGCTAGGTTTTTATTCATACGACAAATTGAGACATAAGAGGTCATAATTATATACAAACGCAAACATGCGTCCCTCTCCCGCACGGCATTAATATTCGATTGCGTTGATACATAATCGTTGTGAAATAAAAAGCCTCAAGTGGTTTCCGTTCTCTTTATACTGACCTGCCTGAACAACAAAAATAACCACGGTATATGGTAAGGATAAAAACAAATAGAATGGAAGTCTTTCATGCCTACCTGTCTCCACGAATGAATAAGTAGATGTGATTCCATCAACGACGAGTTGAAGGTTAGTAAACAGATACGAGCTTTGTGCTGCCGGTTTCCCAATGATGGAAAGAGCTGTTGAGTGAATTACACATAATTCATATCGGGTTTCTAATTTGTTAATAGCAGAGACAAGTGGCTAACAGTTATTTTCTTTTGCACTTAATTTTCCAGATAATACTACATCGAACGGCACAACTTATAATCATTTGCACGTTTGCCGGCTAAAGCCCCTTTCACACCGGGCCTACGTAGAGTTGCGTAGTGTTGCGTATCGTGTACGCCGAAATAAGGCGGCGTACTCAAGATGAGCCTGCATGGATGTGCGTAGTGCAATGGCGTATGGTCGCGTACCCAGTGCAGAGGCATCGCGTACCTACCAACATGACATGTTTGGCGTACAGCAGCCGATTTCACGAAACTTGGCGTAACTTACGCCATATCTACTTAATTATGGCGTAAGACTTACGCCATAAAATTATGGCGTAGCTGCGCCACATCTTAAAATCGATTTCACGAAACTCGACTTAGCTGCGCAACGTCGGATTTACACTTTTATATTTTAATGTTTCTAGGACGAGGATGACCTCGTATAAGGTCAACGACTGTTTGAGTATTCATGCCTTTATACATGAAACGTTCGTTGAGCACACCGTTGCAAAAGTTTTCTCGAAGGCAGCCATTTGCAATTTGTTGATACGTCGCGGTGGTGATTGGAACGTGAACAACTTTTCACGATTGGAGGCATAAGTAGTAAATGAGCTCGTACGAAGATAAATTCCCTTGACGAAAACCATGTGTAGTTTATACATTTGCGGCATTATCGTGACGAAAAGTGCAACTTTGCAGGAAATGGACAAGCGGACACGGCACTCGTCACGGGGCTGCATGCGGTTAGCCTACGCTACGCTGTTTACACTCAGTGATTCACTCCCTTGTGTTGTAAGTACCGATTTTAGGCCTCGGACTATAAAAAATTTAACAGACTTCAGCTTCAGGGTATTAAGGGATGTATGTACACGTATCATGGATAAATCTCGCGGTAGCAACTGGGTGTGGGGAGACCTTCTAATAATATTTATTTGTAGAATTTGTTAGGGAGGGCAGACACAATAGCCTATTTGGTATTTTGGAAAAAAAAAGATTTGCGAAATTTAACTTGTACTTGTAAATTGATGAAACACTTATTTTGTATGTTCCAAGTCAAAAGAGAAAAGAGGTGAGTGGGTCCATATTTTTTTCCTTATGACCCATTGAATTATTTTTTTTATGGAGGGAGGGGGTAGGGTTTGATTGATCAGTGCATACCTCAATCATCAATGGAAACTTGGAGCAGACAGTTTGATTATTATGCTTCAGTCAGTCCAAAATGGCAATTGGTTATGTCTGTTTACAATTGATGGATTGGAAAATGTGTACACACTTGATAAAAAAAACAACAGAGTTAGGCCCTACATTTTCCAAACACATGAAGAACATTGATAATGAAGGGTTTTCTTTTCTTTTCCAGTGCTAACTTATTTTACTATTTGTATCAATTCAGGACGAGGTGATTATCAGAGAAGAATGATCTCATGGAGGAAGTGCTAGAGGTACCCTACTGACTCCAGCTGCCAAAGGAGTAGCGAGAGGGGAAGGCGATGTCAGTACCTTGTGCAGGTAAACGTTTGTGGCTAATACAATTACTACACACATATCTGTCGAATGAAACTTTGTATCATAAACACTTCATGTTGTTCATGTTCATACATATAAATGTTTTGTTTTATTTCATACACTCCCCCTTTTTGTACACAGAAGCTATCATTTCAAGGCAAAGAGAGCCACTTAACATGACGAAATTGAGAGAGATGAAGAAGATGACTAATACCATGATGAAGCAGAGAATGTTCTTGTACCATCATCATCATCACTGATGGCTGGCTTCTACCTGTGAACACTGCAACTCCAAGTTCAATTGCCTTGGCTGTAAAACGGGCAACCTATGTGTCCAATAGGGACATGATTTATGAACTAGAAAAGGAACGTTTGCAAACTAACAATTGACTTTATTGATTTTAAAGAGCTAGGACTGCAAGTAGAAAAGGAGATTTTGCAAATTGCAAAACACTTGGATGTCAGCTTGCTAATGATAATTGCCATTTCTTGCCAGCAAGAATAACATTGCTGTTGTCTCTTATTAGAACTTAAATTCATAATCATTTTGGCACGTTTTATATGTCATGAACTTCCTTATATTATTAATACAGCATATGTTGGAAAGGTTACCTGAATTTTAAAAAGGTACAACATAAACTATATAGCTACATCATTTAATAATAGCAATACATGTGTCACTGACTAGTTCCGTGAGAACATCACCCTATTTAAAAAAAAAATAAACAAATATAACATATTAATTAAAATCTTGCAATTGAAAGGATAACAGCACAGATGATTCTATTTATTTGAAGATTGCCTTTGAATTCTGGATTTTGGAATCCAATTTTATTTTTAAAAAAGTTTTAATTGATAAAATTAAATTTTCTGGTGATCTTTTGACATTGCTAACTTTTTCCATGGAATTTTCCCTGTAATGTCACTGTGAATATTAACAAGAATTATCAAATGATGAGATCTGTTTTCTACATTTTGCCTTCTCCTTTTGTGACATAAAAAAGTGTCTAGTGACTTAGTTTTACTTGCTCATGTGTTCAATCAAATCAGATTTCAGTTGATCATTATGGGTCACTTTAACTTCATCCTCCTCAACTTGGCCCTCATACACATTTTCTGGCTCTAGTGAAACTCCCTAGCTTTGCTGTTGAAAACATCACAAACAAGAATGAGTGTTTTCCCTCCTTTGGCTTATCCTCGGCTCAACTGTCAAACAGGGTTGCTCCTTGAATTGCTGAATTATCACCATAGATCATTGAGGCTGAAATTGAAGTGTCTCTCCCCCTCTGGGTTGTGGGTAAAGTAGGGTGCCATCTACTAGGAGCGAAGGGTGTAGCCAGTATCTCCGAATAACAACCCTTCAATAACAACCCTGTATCAGAAAAAGACATGTTCAGAAATAAAAATATGAGTGCACTTAAAATGTATGGTATTAGGGTCAAAACAATAATGAATAAATGTACATATATGTTAACTGGTAATGAAAAACCCTCATATTGAATATTTGTTCATATTTATTATTGTGTAGATTCTTGTCGGTTTCGTGCAAGTTAAATTTGAGAATAGAACACCACAAAAAAAGCATATCCCGGGTTATTTTTTTTGTCATATTGTTAGTCATGAATTTAGTATTTACTATAGTGTTTTATAATAAGCCACTTCCAATACTCATACTACCGGCAAACTGAAATAGTATGAAACACCCAGCCCCATTCCAACGACTATTCTAACCATGATTATCCCACCTTGTCGTCTGATCGCTGCCTATCATCGTGTTCAATAGAAAAGCATACATAATACACTCGTTCGTTGTTTTTCCCTTACGCTTTTCATACTTGTATATCGCTTTATTATTTCACCGTAGTCGAGAGTATCAAAATGATTTTTCTGTCACGAAACAGTCTCTCTCGACGAAGTGTTCTTCGCTGTTCATGTTGAGCTAAACGTGGACGCCATTTTTAAGGCATGATTCATGCACTTAAGGCCGGTTCATACTCGCTGCGTATTCACTGCGTACGCAGCGCTGCGTTCCATTTCGAAGTGCCTGCTCTGTAAGAACGCGCACTGCGTACTAAAAGTGCGCGTCTTTGTGCGAAGCATTTGGAAATGAAAAAAAGTTCGTGCGCACCAATTTGATTCGTATTCGGACAAGTTGAAATATTTCAACATTCGCCGGATGCGTACACGCAGTAGAATCTTTAAAGGTGACAGACGGGGCAATTTCTTTTAGACCATGCCTAATTTCGACGGTGTGCGATCCACAATAATGATAAAACAATTATCTCGTCTACTCTCTCCATTGTGAATCAGTGAATTCACGGAATCGGAGTAGGATTGCACTTCGGCGCATCACACATTTTAAAAGTATGAACAGTACTGTTTACGCGTTTCCGCATTCGAATGCAGACTATCGCTGCGTATCGAATTTCATACCTTGAAAGAGTATGAACATCGGATGCGACATTCGCATTGTGTGGTGCGTGTGCGTAAACGCAGCGAGTATAAACCAGCCTTTACGCACTATCCGGATATGGCGTAAAAGCTGATTCATACTTGCTGCGTATTCACTACGTACGCAGCGCGGCGTTCCAATTCGAAGTGTCTGCTCTGCGTGTAAGAACGCGCACTGCGTACTTAAAGTGCGCGTGTTTGTGCGAAGCATTTGGAAATAAAAAAAAGTTCGTGCGCACCAATTTGATTCGTATTCGGACAAGTTGAAATATTTCAACATTCGCCGGATGCGTACACGCAGTAGAATCTTCAAAGATGACAGACGGGCAATTTCTTTTAGACCATGCCTAATTTCGACGGTGTGCGATCCACAATAATGCCAAAAGAATTATCTCGTCTACTCTCTCCATTGTGAATCAGTGAATTCACGGAATCGGAGTAGGATTGCACTTCGGCGCATCACACATTTTAAAAGTATGAACTGTACCGTTTACGCGTTTCCGCATTCGAATGCAGACTATTGCTGCGTATCGAATTTCATACCTTGAAAGAGTATGAACATCGGATGCGACATTCGCATTGTGCGCTGCGTGTGCGTAAACGCAGCGAGTATAAACCAGCCTCACTTTCGTGAAATCGGTCATAAATTTATAGCGCAACTTACGCAACATTTGTGGCGTAAGTGGACTTACACCATTGCGTAAAGTTTCGTGAAATCTGCTGCAGGCGCGTAGTATTGCGTATATCAGACGTACGGTAGCGTACTATTGCGTAGGCATGACGTACATTAGCGTAGTGTAGCGTAGACTTGCATATAAACTGCGTACTTCCAACGCGAAAAAAAAACATGTTAAATTGTTTGCGTACATGTCGGGTACTCCTTCTGCCAACTCGGCGTATTGTTACGTAAGCCAGCGTAGACTATTGTAGGAACAGCGTAGGGCAGCGTACGCTACACAACTGTACGTAAGGCGCAGTGTGAACGGGGCTTAAAGGGCATGCATCGGGTCAAACGCTCGGGACGTGAAAACGCATACAGACGCTTCCGTTTTTCTCTGATATGTCAGCTGGAACGATGTCGTTTTCTATTGCCGTTATCCGGAAAGTTTCTTCGGCATTATCCTTCCAAAACTAGGATAAAAACCCACTAAAATATTCACTGAATGAATGGGTCGCAATAGAAAAACGCAAAAAGCGAACGTCATGACTACCCTGAAAAACGATTATTATACATGCCAATCCTAAAAAAAAAAATTATAATCTCCCAGAAAATGATAATTATTCCTCAAAAGAACACTTAGTTGTTCTGTAAACAATAAAATAATGCCGATCCCCTGAAAAAATATTCCTACAAAAATAGCGATCCCAAGAAAACCTCAAATAATTACCTGTCAAAATCCTTAAAACATATTATTGGCTGGTCATACTGAATTATATAAACCCTAATCCCTGAAAAAATGTGATCATCGTCAAAACTAAAAAATACTGTTATTCCCTGAAAGAAAAATAGGAATCTTTTTTAAATTATTTAATTAATGTTGGGTTCCCACACAAAAAGATATAAGTCTTTGTAAACAATTCAGATCCTCTTTTTTAACTGATTCAGAAAAAATTAAGATACTCTTCCACAAAACCTGAACAGAATCCCTTGGACAATGAAACCATTATTCCCGTCAAAAAGGACAATGCTTAAAAAAACTGATCTCAAATAACTCAAAATACTTACGTCTTTTCTTGGAAAAAACCCTCAAAATTAATATATTAAATATCGTAAAACATCAATGACAGCCAACATTTTAAAGAAAATAGACTCCCTCGAAACATGATTGTCAGTTCTTTTCTAAAAAAAATCTTACAATCAGAAAAATCAGATCTGCTAGCAAAATATTTGAATGAATAAATGATTAATAACAATCTAAATACTGTTAATTTGAAGATAGACCCCTGAAACAATACCGGCACCCCGCAAAGAAAGCAACAATAATAATAATATAGGTTTTCTTGGTCATTTTCGGCGTATGAGTGGACAATTTCAACGCTGCGTCATTCAATTTCTCATGAAACTGCAACGCACCTCAAAATAGTCATTCGATTTCACTTCATGTGCAAGCAAAATTTTCACAAGCGTCAGACGAATTAAAAGAATAGCCTTTTAATTTAAAATTCAATTTGAACAGCATTCAAATTCGCAACGACTTTTGGCAGCCTGCTAAATTGAACGTCGATTTTGCATGGCTTAACTGAACGATTGCTGAATTTCATTGAATGCAACAGGTTTTCCTGTTTCCGTCTACATGAAATCCCACACGAAATCACACAAAACACAAAATAAAGTTGACAGTGGAAAAGGGAACTAGCCTAACAATAACTGTACATGTAGGTGTGAGAACACGTAAACATTATCAAACAATACATGTTCGGGTGTAGATAGCCAGGTCAACCGAAATAGAGGTATTGAAAGCACAATAATAGATCTCTGTCATATTAAACACCTACCTGTAAGTTCGCATTGAGCACACTGTAAGAACCACAGCTGAGCCACCAGGCACATGGATAAGGCTATGATATCAACCTTCCACCCACTATCACCATAGAAACTATACCTGATAGTAGCCATATCCACTACCAGTCCTCTACCTGTGTAATGCACAAAAAAAGTTAATTAATTCACCGAGGAAATTTGCTTGATGCGATTAAAGCACAATACAATGGGAAACTTTTGGAGAGTCGGTATTGAGTCAACAGCGCACGCGCACGCACGCACAATACAACGCGCGCATGCTCACAATTGCGCAAGCATGGTTTGCGCGTGCGCTGTTGACTCAAGACCGACCCTCCAAAAGTCTCCCATTGTCACAGGGATTTGCGAAGACCGAAAGTGGCAGTAAATATGTTTTTGCAAATTACCGTTTGCTACTGTCGTTTGAACGCATACAGGGGCATATTTCACAGAGCTGCTTAAGCACAAAATTTGCTTAAGCATGAAGAGTCATGAAGATTGACATACACATTTTCATGTGATGTTTACTGCTCTTAAATTGTATATATGGGCCATCGTTATCTGATTTTTGGCTGGCAGAATGGTTTTATTTACCAAGGTTTTTGGTGCTAAAGCAAATTGTGGTACTTAAAGGTGCAATGCATGAATGGTAAAGGTCACAGGACAGCACTCATACGTCTGATCAAACATGTACATGAAATAATAAACCTGTGAAAATTTGAGCTCAATCGGACATCTGAGTCACGTGAAAATAGCGAAAATCCGACTCAATTTTTATTATAAAACATGAAGAATGGTTTTGATCCCCGAGATCAAAACTGTTTTCGATCTTTGTTTTACCAATTTCTGGATTAATACAGCATTGTAGGTGGAAATATTTGAGCGGTATTTTTCTACCAGCACCATCTTCATACCTTGAGTGAAAGGATATAACTAAAACAACTCAAGTGAGGTTGTAATTTTTGTTTGTTCCAAAAATCGTTCGGACGAACGATCTTTGGAAAAGACACTAAATCTTGATTTCCTTGAAAAACCCAGCATCTGATGAACCAAGATTTCCCATGGTAACTGTTTGAACTGTTGGGTCCATTTTCTGTCTCAAACACAATAATTGTTTTTGAAGGCCTTGCAAATCCAATATGCTCCCTTTAAGCAGCTCTATGAAATTGCCACCTGATCGGATTTTAAAAATTCTTGGTTGGCTTATCTTAAAATTTGACTAGAAAAATGATTTTCAGAGAAGAATAAAATGACTGCAATAACGATATAAGATGCTATTCGTCTTTTGTTTGGGGAAAAAAGAGAGTTTTATTGAATTAGACACTGTATGTGAAAATCACCCATGCGGTTGGCCATTGGTCAAAATATGGATTTGCTTTAAACATTTTGAATTTGACGCACATTTGCCCCATACTTACAAATATGGACAAAAATGAAAAAAAAAAAAAAAAATGCTATTAGGTTGGTTTCGCCATATTAACAGAAGTGCAATTTGCCAATTTATCAGGCTATGTTACTAGCACGCACGATGTAGAAAAATAGTTCAACCAGATATTTGCCTCGTATCATGTCACAAATTTTCTTTGTCTTCGCTTCTTATGAAAATGTCAGTTATGGTATGTAATGAAATCATAATAATCAGGATAAACTTTACATTAAAGCATTAGGAGGCCAAAAAGAGGTCAGAATTTTTTGAAACGACAAATGATCCTCAATGTATGCATTATTCATGCGCTTCCGTCAATTTGCATATTTCGCATTGACCAACTACATCGATTTAGAAAATCTCTCACCGTATATAATTTATCATTTCATTTAATTGTATTTGTGTACAAAAACTGCCTAGCCTTTCTCTTAATACAGTATAACCGGCTTGTTTGGTTTCCACGGCAACTTAAATTTCACAAGAAAGCTCCACCATTGTTGTATTTTCATGGAACAATACATGAACCCGGTACAACCTTATCGCTGTCACTTCATAATTGCCTGTTCCCTATTCAACACTAGAACCATGGAGGAAGCCACGGCAGGCACGCAGTTTGAATTTCAGAGAGTATTAATTAATTTGTCTGGAACTACAACATACATGCCTTGATGCCAAGGCAGTAATATTACCGTGGGTTGGATAATATAGGTTTACCAAGCTGATTTTGCACAAGAGGATTTATGTGAGACTCTATATTCAGTTTTTATTTACTTAATTACTTTCACTTACCTGTTGGGAGAATGGTTTAGCCTGCAGGTGAACTTACCTCTTTTTGAACTTAGTGGATCAACCCAATTTGCATTTTGTTAGACCCTAGTGGAATGTATCAGGCCATGGATTTCTGTATGCAACCCATTAAGGAAAGGAACCTTTTGTTAGACCATCCTTTTGTCATACAACATTACTTTTGCTTATAGGCATACTACTCCACAGTCAACCTAGTTAGGGGTAGAAGTATATGTACCTGGGTAACAAAGACTTGGATTACATAAGAGGGGTGTGGTGTATTGTACATGTGTGTGAGTGAGTGAAGTTATGTGGATATAGCAGGTAGAATATGCAAGGCACAGCAGTGTTAAGCATGAGCTGAGAGAGAGAGGTTGGGAGAGAGAGACTGCTAGCCACTGGCCCTACATGATTCAGAGCAAAGATTTGTGCATCAGTTGACGAAGTAAAACAGTTGTCAAAGCCATTGCTCGGTGGAAGCCACTGAGACAAATCTTAGAGGCTACATTGAAGTCTTCGGATGTGGCATTCTGGCCACACCTTTTACATGTACATAGGCAGCAAATCCCAACCGGCGTAAACTTCAAGTAAAGCAACCAACCCACCAGAAATCCGTAAGTCATAAGCCCAATATCTTCTTTGTGTTTGCAATGTTAAAATGAGGTTTTGCAATTAACTTTTGTAAAATGAAGTTGTGTAGTTTGTGTGCGTCAAGAAAAAGAAAAGAAATGAAACCAAATGTTAACAGTATAATGTAAATAGTAATTAATTTTGTGAGGCCAACTCACCAAAAAGGTGTGAATAAGAAACAAATAAGAACATATGATTTTGAACCAAAAAGGGTGGAAACCTGTGATACTCATCAGCATGAGATATTTTGTACCCAATATGCAATATCCAAAAGATTATCGTTAGATTTGGGATTGTTAAATTAAATTTATAGATGGCCACTGAGTGTGCTGAAGTCTATCAAAAGTGACCGTAGAGCTAGAGAGGGAAGAAGGGAGCAGCGGATTTGCCGCACAAGCCATAACCCGGATACGGGCAGAGAGGCCTTCCTCACCAAGGGTGTTTGGACATAGACGAAGAGAGAGGCAGGCCACAAACTTCGTCGCTCCAAAACGTTTCTAGCGTGTCGGTAACTTCCATCATTCTGACCAGGCTACTTGGTGAACACTTTTTTTTTGAAAGCCAGACTTTTTTTTTTTGTGAACAACGCCTCCGACCCGAACTTTGGTCCTCCTTTGCTATATAGTCTAGTCTAATACTTCGCTTGTTGTGCTTTCAGTAATAGACGTTTAAAGGGCATATATTATTTTATTTAATTTTCGAATAACTTGTGTGTATATATAAAAGAAAACCCCCCAGAAAATGGACGAAAGAAAGATATAAATATGGAATAAACTTGTGTATATAAATACCAAAAGAAAGAAGAACCGTATACTACTTCTTGGACTGCGTTTAATTGTAGAGTCAAAATTCATTGTAACTTAATAACTTGGCATTTTGAGACCCGGCTCTGACACTTTCCAACAGCAGGGTATTAAAGTCATGTTTTGTTCTGTTATTATTTATATACTTTTCTTTTGTGCCCTTTTAAATTCTTCATTTTTGAAGGAAATTTGCTCAAGAAACATTATTCTTCTTTTTTCATGTAAGCAAAGTGTTAAAAGCAAGAGCATATGGCGTTTTTAGGCATACATTTGCAAACTCAAAATTTCAATTTGAAATATAGCTGACACAAGGAATACAAATTTATGTAAACCTTTCATGAAGTTCTTATACATTCTATTTGGATTTTTCCCATGGTTTCTTTTAAGTTCTTTACATTGTACTTTATGATATTCATGATATAGCGCTCGAACATGTATCACTATACAGGGTGTCGAGAACTGTTATATACAAATTAAACTGTTTGTCAATTCAAGATTCAGATAATGTGATACAGCTATGTCTTGGCTATCACCATGTAGAATTTGAGCAAACTTTGACTGAAATTGAGGGGATTAATAAAGACTGAATTACCAAACCTCAAAACCCGATTTTCATCTTTCTTTCAATACACATTATGTGTGTATTTAACACTTATTGTGGAACACTGCAAATTTGTTTTTAAAGAGTATTATTTCCATTGGTACAATTTCAGCCAATTGCAGCCCGATTTTGATTAAATTCTACATGGTGATAGCCAGGACATGGTTCTATCATATAGCTGAATCTTGAAGTGATAAATAGTCTTATTTTAACATAATGGTTCCTGACACAGTGTTGCGTTTTTTCTGGGACACCCTGTATAAAGTTCGAAATATGTCAAATGTATCAAAATGTTACATGTTTAGGCTTCACATACGTCATATTGATGGTTTCCCATACAACCCACATCAACTTATACATTATTAAACATTATTTGGTCGTTTGAAACAAATGAACACTCAAGATTGACATTTATACGGCTAAAAACGAATTAGAATTCTAACTGTATGCAAAACTAATTTCTCAACGAATTTCAATGAAAACCAACAAGTTGCTGGTCTTTTCATAAAATCAGGTGCTTTGTTTTTAGAAATGAATGAATGTTACATAAAATCGAATGCGCTGTGTCTATACAGGTTTGCACCTCTTCCAAAATGGAAAAGCACATTTCACCATCCTTTAAATTTAATGTGAATTTGAATGATCAGAAAATCAATTTAAAAAATCAAAATCAACCAAGAAAACCTATACATGTATTTCTAATGAATAGAATCGTTTTTTGTTTTTGCAATGGCCAGCATTTTCATTTTGAAAATATTTGACATTTATAGTCCCTTTCTCTTAATTTCTCCAACTGTATTCTAGGGAAGATTCAACTCTTTGACAAAATTGACTGTTTTGGAACAATCACATTTAAAAATGACTTTTCCGATTTCTATTAAACCGGGTTGTATGAAGCAAAACTGTTAAATTTTAGGGTTTTTAAGTAGCTACAGATACGCACACAGCAGAATTATTTACTAAGAAAATACGCTCCATCACTAGATGTATTTATTGTTTAAAGGGTACCTCCTAAGCAGGAGGTCGTGGGTTCAAATCCCACCTGAGCCAGCATGTGATTTTTTCACATGCACTCACAAGCACGGAGTATACAGTGCTCATCCACGTCGGTGAAGGGGAAGCCTAATTTGCATGTCTATTTTTGTTTGTACCAAAAAAAAAAAAAATGTACGTGAAAAAGGAGGTTTTTTACACCCATAATTTAGCACCCGACTATTCGCGACGAAAAACCTTGCTACGTCACCAGCAGAACGCCAAACAATATACAAGTCGCAAAACTGCTTGCCCCGCGTGTTTGTTCAAATCGAAGAGCAAAATCCTACATACAATGTGCACGAGCCAGCAAGAGCTACTGCGGTGCAATCCTACTTGTTCTGCCGATGACGTCACACGCATTGTTGCTTGGATCAGTTCCGAGGGGGATTTGTTGGGAGGCGGGGCATATTTGTACTGATTTTTAAACTTTGGGACCATAATAAAGCATTTACATAAAATTAAAATTTATATTGTCATTAATTATGCGTTAAGCAATAATCTGAAAGCACTTTCATCCCTATTACAGGTAACCTTTAAACTTGATTATCAGCTCGTCCAGTTGTACAGGAATTTTAACTTAAAGGTTTAATACATGATTGGTAAAGGTCAGTACTCACACTTTGTCTGGTCCAGTAATGTACATGAAATAATGAACCTGTGCAAACTTGAACTAATACGGACATCTGAGACTCGAGAAAACAGCAAAAACCCGATTCAATCTTAAAATACACCATTTCAGGCGGAAATATTTGAACAGTATGTTTCAACCACCACTATCTTCATACCCTGAAAATGATACGTAAATCTGTGAACATTTCTGTTTGGGTATGTTACAATCCTGTACTGTACCTTTAAAGAAAATAGAAGATAAGCAGTTGTGGGGCTTTTAATGCAGCACTATGTTAACGATTTATTGATCGAGGTCAATATATCGTTCCTCAAAAATTGTATTTATTTAAGGAAAAAAGTTGATACTGCAATAGTGTGGTTTCGTATCCAGTACGAGATGCGGTGGTCGCCATGGCATATGACACTTACATAACATTATTCACAGTGTGAAATTAACTATGTAAATCATGCGCAAGACGGCAAAGAAAGGTGGCACAGGATGAACATCAAACATCATAAATATCTTCCCACAAATTTGTGATGTTTTGTACATCGTACATCACAAATTCACAAATATCTGGGCAGTTTTGTTATGCGATGTTTGCACATGCATTATAATGTCGTATAACGATACATCGTACATCCCAAATCTGCATGCGCACATTTCCTTTGTGTCTTTTTATAGTGGCATGATTTTTTGCTGAATAATCTTTGATGCTTTAGTTTACGATAATTATAAATCAAGTGAAATGTACACTAAACGTTATAAAACAGCGGTCAACCGTCGCGAAAAGCGCAATAACATTATGTAATTAATGGTTGCGATTCGCCCATAATGTCATGACGGCAACAAAAAAGCGTAAGGACACTATTACGTGTATAATATAAGCTTAGAAAGTCGGCATACGATTCATCGATTTTTTATTTATAAATAAAAATCTGCAAGAGACTCAGAAATCTTACCTCTAATTATCGCAGTGGTTGAAAAAGAACACTCTGAATGCAACAATTCTCCGCACTGTGTTGATTTTACCGAATAGACTGTGAGAAGAGTACCGGTGTTTCTGATCCACTCCAGGTATAGGGGAAAATAGAACTGCCTACTCTTTCTCTGGGTTGTTTGGTTTCCACGGCAACTTAATTTCATAACAAAACAGCTCCTTCGTTGTGTTTTCGTGGAGCAATGCCTTTAGCGCGGTAAATCCATATCGCCGTCACTTCCTTAATTGCCTGTTCATTACTC